>PTEX01000297.1:111769-193162 GCA_003342815.1 Eudromia elegans | reverse complement strand
AAAGAAAGAAAGAAAGAAAGAAAGAAAGAAAGAAAGAAAGAAAGAAAGAAAGAAAGAAAGAAAGAAAGAAAGAAAGAAAGAAAGAAAGAAAGAAAAGTGAAGGATGGGGATACTCATCAGCAGAAACAACTATGTCTGTTCCCTCTCATATCTCATATAAATTTTGGCAACAGTATCCCAGTTTGCAAATAGTTTGGATGTGCTGAGTTTTATTTTCATAGATTCAATAGGCTTAAATTAACATTCCCCCTCCCTGCCCACGTACATTTAGGTTGGAAGGATTGGTCACAGAACCTGTTATTTCTAAGTGAAAATGTGCAAATAGTGGGAAAATTTTCCCTTTTTTTTTTTTACACACATACATATAAAAGTGATCTTGGAGACACTTCAAGACTTTGCTACTCTTTGCTGAAATGGAAGACCTTCATAGCGTTCAGTACATTCAAAGACGTCATTACAATTTTAATATGAAGATAATACCATATTATTTTAGGAGCAATTTGCCATTGTGCCATATTAGAATTAAATTCACTATTAATACAATGACAAGTCTATATTTAATTGTGTGACTACATCAAATAATTTTTTTAACACAAATAAAAGGGAACATATTAGACTGTAAAACTGTGATTGCAATTATTTCATACATTACACAACAGACCTGTGCTGAACATTAGGGTTCTGTCATTTTCCTAATCTTTTCTTCCATTCCCCTCTCTTACAAGGACTCCTTCACCTTAATGGACTTAATCTTTCCCTTCCCTTCCCTTCCCTTCCCTTCCCTTCTCTCCCTTTTTTCCTCTCTTTTCTTCACGTCTGTTTTTTCTTTCTGTGAGTGTATGTTTTTAATTCTTGATGCTTTAGTGCAGCCAACTTAATGTATCGTAAGTAATCTGTCTGCTCCTTATACCATTATTATTATTTATTTATACTAACTTATAAATAAATAGAAGCTGTCATCTCCTGGGAGGGGGGAAAAATAACAGTTTGAGAAAACAAGGTGCATATTTTGAATGGAGAGATATGAATCTCTTGCTGGACTCTCCATACTCTCCTCCTAGTCCTTTGGACTCCCAGATGTGCTTGCAATCCCTTGGCCATGCAGATGATGCAGATGGGGTCCCTCCATCCAAAGCAAGGATGCATCAATCTCATGAAAACACCTAAGCCGAAAAACACATCTCCGTTAACAGCTGCTATTCTACAGCATAAACTGGGTCATTCCAGTGTCTATGAATGTGATGCAATATTTCAAATGTTACTAAAAGAATAGATATATGTATAGTATTGTGATATTTTCACATTTTATGAATTAGCACAATATAAATATAATGTGAATCTCAAAAATAAGATTTGTGAAAGTGAACTTGAAAGTCTTTTGAAATGAAAGTTTCCCATGAGATATTTTGAAAATTTGTCTTCCATCTCTTATTTATTGATTTATTTTTTAAATTACATTTTCCTATCATGGTCCTTGAAATCACAGAAATAAATTAAATTTTTGCTTGTATTACAAACAGATACGTCATCAGAACTATATCTTTTAGGCATTATCTGAAAGTACCCAACATTACCTTCACAGCAAAACAAAGAAAGATGAAAATGCAATAAGATGGTTAAAAATCAAGTATCATCCTACAATATTGTACTTTAACTTTCTCCTAAACACTTTTAAACTCCATTCAGTGTTGGGTTTTATGCAAACCTGTGCTGTTTTAATGTCTGCATCACCATATAAAGAATTTTACACTAGAAGATATCCATTTACTCGATTCTCTTGATGAAACATCATGCTCCCCAAAACTCTTGTGCTTATAGCACCCTTCTAATCTCCCCTCCATCTCCTCTTTTTCTCTCCAATAAACAAACAGATAAATAAATAGCCCAGATTCATCCCAGAATAATGTTGAGTTTCACTAGGCACACAGATGAATAGATACATAATGAAGTACTATCCTTTTTACCCACAGAAAATGAAGAAAATCCAGTGAATGGAAAATCGGGGTTACTGTGTGCACATTGCAAAGTAATAGTTATTTGAGTACTGAATGCAACAAAAGGAAAATTTGGAAATGATGAAGTGCATTCAGGCTAGGAACTAGAGAGATGGGAGAAGTAAAAAGGGGAAGCTGGCAGACTTGTGTTGTGCCAATAACAAGTGTAATTGCAAAAAGTAAAATGATAATTTTGTTTCCCGAGATGGGTAGGACAGGATGAAGACATTGCTATCGCTGGTCTTATTCAACTCAAAGAACTTTGTTCTGCTCCACAGGGATGGATGATCTTGTTGCTACAAGGGGCTTTCACCCTGGTGAGGGTGAACAGCTCAGCAAAGGTCCATGCTAAAATTGGCCAGACAAAGCAGAAACACAGCTAGAAGCAAGCGAGGGATTTAATATCAGATACAGCCTCAGGATGTGTCCTCTCAAGCAGGGCACAGCTCTCTGGCAACTCATTCTCCTCAACCTCCAATGTCAATGCTGTCATCCTATGGCTCTAAATTTAGTTGGTGCTTCTTCAGCATCCGGTTTTCAAGGTAGTTAGAATTTGAGCAGCTATTCACATTTTTTTATTGAGCATATACCTCATGGTTACAGTGCAGGACAAGCCTGATTCTGCTGCTTAAACGTTGCTCCAACACTTGCTTGTGCATTTTCAGTGCACTGAGCATCAGAGAAAATCCTTAAGTATCTCATATAAAGAATCGCGTCTTATTCTCTCTCCTAAGCAAGCCACCAAACTCAAAAACCACACTTTTTTTTTTTTTTTCTGCTTTCTCCGTGTGCTCATACATCTCCTTTTCATTACATCAAGAAAACACTTTTATTAAAGAAACACTTCTTTTTTTTTGAGGGATGGTCTGAGGATAGGAGATGCAGCCCTAGAACCCGCAGTCAGGCTTTCATTCCCTAAGGAGAGAAAAAAACACATTTCCTTTGGGTAATTAGACAGAAGTGTCAAAGTCTGATATTAGTCAGAGACATTTTTTTTTTCCTTTTTTTGAGGCATAGAAGTAATTCAGAAGAAATATCTGATATCTGCAGTAGAGGATTATTTAAAATGAGCCCACCCCATTCTCCTTCGAGAAATGTGCTGTATAAATAGAAAGTATTGCTAGGCATATTTATGGAATAACTGGCCATACATTATTTGTTCTTGTTTAATAACAAATACAGCTATTATTAAGCACAGCGAGCTCCCATGCACTGGAAATTCCCACTCAAGTCAACAGAGAGAAATAAAACCCTGCAGTGAGTGAGTCATTCCAGTCCTATAAAGCCTCTGTCTCAGGACAGGATGAATCATTCTCTGAAGGGGCCTATAATTCCTATACCATTAATTATAAAAGGACTAGAGGCGAACAGCTTAGACTACAGGATTAATTCATAGGTGGATAATTCTAGGTGTGATAGTTTCTTCTCTTTATTTTTCACTGTGGGCTGTCTCCAAACAGAATTGTGATCCAATTAAATTTTTTAGAAATCCAGTGGAAGCTTTTATAAGGAAGTGAGAACTCATTTGCCTGCATTGAAAATAACCACCATTAGGGTGAACTTTTTGGTGCTTCAGCTACAGGTTTCATGTTGTTATAGGAGCATCAGGATATTTTCTGATCTGCCTAGAATTATCTGAACCTTTCTGTATTGCTCAGCTAACCTCAGTGCTAAATGCAGAACTGACACTTAGATGGTACTTATCAGCTTAGTTTCAGTGCTGTTTATCACTAAGTTAAATAAGATTTTGATCTAGAATCCAATTAAGCCACTGAAAAGACAGTTCTTGGTGTCAAATGATGTTTGATTTGGACCAAATCAGAAAGGAAAACTCAGCACAGTCCCTCAAATAGAGCACTAGGCACATAAAGCATAAAGAAGAGATAGTATCACTTAAATTTTCTTTTTTAATTTTTTGTCCTTCTTTCAGTTTTCAGTTCATATAATGCACTGTTCACAATCCACAACTTTTCAAATTAATTTTTCATTTTCAATTGTTTTCATTGCCAAGGTTGGTTTTATTCATCTTAAATATTTCAAGGGCAATTAAGCTGCAGCTTTAATGAAAGGTATGACAGTTCTGCAGAACGCTAAGAAGCACAACAGCTAAAGGAATAATTAAAACAATAACATGCCATTAAAATTGTGATTTAAAATTTAATAAACTAACTTCTGCCCGCAAATACCTGAATATCACTGCTGGGAATTTTTGTTATTGTTGAAAAATAAAGTCTGTCCTCTCTGCAAATAACAAAAACAGTAGTTGTGAGGTAGAAGCCTGGTGATGGCTGAAATAATGAAGTTTTTATTAGCCTCCCTACAGCCTTTCATTTTAAAGTTTTCAGGTTCTATGCCAACTCCTTAAACTATATATTGAAATAGCCAGAGTGCTGATTTATTCCTCAGCAATTCTTGATATGCCTTGCTTTTATCCTCGTAGAAAGAAACTGGTTTGGATAAAGCCAGAAAGCAGCTGCTGACAGCAAAAGTCATGCTTTCTCCCCAAAAACGATTTCTTCACCAACGCTATTTGCTCACACGTTATCCCCTTTCATCTGAGTAATAACAGTTTAATTTAGGCTGGAATCTCTTGAGATCTGGAATGATCTGCCTTCATGTTTGTGAAGAGACAATTATGTTTTCACATATATTGGTGTACATTTAGTCTGAAGGACATACTGGATTCATATGCATACAGACTTGTGTGTTTGAGTTAAAAGACTGTACTAACTCTTCTTATCATTATTTTCCATTTTCGTATGGCTTTTCAAGGTAGAGAGAGACCATTAAGGAACAGGCTATTTCTATAGGAGCCTTTGCCCAACTATATAATTTCAACAATTTTAACTACTTCCAATAAAATCCCAAATAATAAAATAAATATCTGGATACTTGAGGAATCATTGGAAGAAATAAGTGAAATTCAATATATTTAACGTCCTGTGTCATTCCTCACAAGTCTTCAAAAAATCCAGAATTACAGTTTATGTCAGTCATCACAGAAAGATTTTAATCTAAATGAAGAACTTGTGTCTAATTATTTCCTCATGAAATACTTTAATATTAACTTAATAACTTTCTTCCTCTGAATTTAATTTTCCTTTCTATGTTTCTAGCCAAACTGTCCTTAAGCCTTTCTTTCTTAATATTATTTCCTCAGCAAAGGCATATATTTTTGAAAAACCCAACTGACAACTCAGTAAAAGCTAAGGTCTTAAAAAAATATATAGCATATTGTACTGCTTTGCTACCTAGACTCTTGCAATGAACTGTGACAGTTTCTAAATAGAGAATCCTCTTGGTGTAAGGACAAAACCAGAGCCTAAAGAGATAAAAATAAAATAAAACAAGCTTGCTGTTCTGACTGAAGACTGAACAGCACTTCCACTGTCAGCTCAAACCAGAAAATGGGGAAGGGTTCAGATGGAAAATAGTGATTTAAATCAGTCAATAACTAGACATGTGCAGAGGGGAAGATAATTTATAAATAGACAATTTTGCATCTAAGGTAACAATTTTCAGAGTTATAACCTGTGATCATCTGCTTACAATCTTATAATTTCGGCATCATCAATGGTTTTTTTTCTTCTTTGACTGAATAAAGTGACTCTACCTTCAGCACATGAAAAACTTTTTTTTTTTTTTTTTTTGTGGCATTTTAATTATTATCCATTATCCTGCTCAGTAAAAATCAGATTAAAAAAACCCATCATATTTCATATTTCATCATGATCTGTAGTCTTTGCCTGTAGTAAAGTATAATGTTGTTGCAATAAATTTGGAAAGCAGACATGAGCAACTTGTGTCTTTGAATGAAAATAGACCACAAATATGTGAGGCTGACAATGGGCTATGCATTTAATAAACAAGAAAAAAGAAGAAATCATTGTTGATTTCTATTTCCTTTTGAATTATGAAGTATATCTATAAGTATTAGGACAAAAAAAAAAGAAAAATAGAAAAAAACCACTCTCAGTCATGGGGAATATTGGCTATTTTTATGGAAGTCTGCAAGCTGCATTCAGATTTTGCAATTTGCATAATATGAGACATAGATAGTTTAAAGTCTTTCAGTCTGTGTTCTCTCCAGCACTCATAGGCTGCTAGGCTAGAAAGAAATTAAAAATTGTGCCCATAACTCATGTAATGCTTGGCTACTTATTTTCCTGATAAGTCACCAAGAAAACAGGTGAGGCGTCTTAACTTCAGGAAAAAATAGCTGATTTACAAGGAAATTTCTTGCTAGATACATCTTGATGTAGTCAGAGTAAAATGCTTTTTTTTTAATGGAGAATGTTCTTTTGCTGATTAAATGCAACAGTTTAATGCAAGGTGATTAAAATAGGGCATCAGAGGAAAATTAGCCAGATTCTTTGTTCTGTAGCAGTGAAAGATGCAGAAAAAGCTGCACTGTTAAAACAGCGAGAGCAGCAAGCAGGGAGACGCCGGCATCGCTTATCAGTGAAACACACTGGCTTTAGCTGAGCAAATCTTCTATTTCCCTCCAGGGGCAGGAGGAAGAAAAGTAAGGCTGATGGGAGGGTTGATAGATGAGGATGTATTTCATCTCCCTCAGAAGGACATCTCGCCTCTGCTAAACTTGTCCCATCTCTATGCTCCCTATCTCTGTTTTTTATTCTTAAAGATTTTTTTTTTCAAGAATGTTTTGATGTGATGTATTAACACCCGTGTGTTTTCCTGCGGCCTGTACCTAGGCATGCCTGTTTTCTCTAAAAAAGAAATAATACCCTTAGATTGCTTAAAGAAAAAAAAGGCCTCTTTACAAAGCTTGAATAATTAAGAAAAGGGGAAAAATAGCCTACATAAACTATCTGTTAGTGTTAGAGATCACAGCCGATAGCACCAGTGAAAACTACCTCCTGCCATCCCCTCACGTTCTTAAAAATACATCAGCCCCTTGGGGCCTCTCGACAGTTATGAATACCAAGATTAATTAGCTTTTTGAACTCCAAAGAAGTCTAATTTATAAGATTAGATTTAGGTTTCCCATTAAAACCTTTGGTGAAGCACAGTGGCGTATCTAGCTATTTGTATCCTTGTATGACTTGTCGTGAGCATCTCTAGCATAAGATTACTACAATCCACTTGTTTTACAGATGAAATCAAGTTAATTAATTACTAGTCTAGAAATACACAGAGGCCACTGCGAAGAGAAACTTTGCCTTTTTATTTTTCCTTTTTTTTTTTTCCTTTTTTAACTGCGTAATTAACTCAAGTTTTTTGTTTGTTTGTTTGGGGTTTTTTTGGGGGTTTTGTTGTATTATTTTGATTACCACTTTCATTTAAAAAAAGGAGGATATAGATTTTTAATTATTGTGAACTGGAAAAAAAAGTGATTAAAAAATTGGTTCAGCTAGAACTGCATTGACTTTTTTCATTCCAAAAAGAAGAAAATTCTGTAACAAAAAAAAAAAGAAAGAATCTAGATCTCTCCTTTCCTATATTGTTTTTGTTATCAAATTATAAAATCAATTTCAAGTAATATCGAATATGGACAAAAAAAAAAAAAAAAAGAGGAACTCCCCTCCAACATTTGATATAAAATAGTTCCAAGTAAGCATAGGTTCAAGATGTATCAATTTAGAACAAATATCACTTGACTGCACAAGTAAGTGTCTTGCTCACCAGGCTACTGGATAGGATTAAATCTTATTTTGTAAATTTTCTTAGGAAAAGTTGAGGGATGCTTGTGCAGTCTGTGGACATTCACGTGGCCAACCTCAATGTCCTTTTTAGAGCATGCAATGACTTTGGGGATGTGAACCTCCAAGTTTCTCCAAGGAAAAAAGTTTTGAAATCTCTGGGACACAGCCATACATATTGCATATTTTTGATCACCTGAAATGTATGGTTTTAATATGAACTCATAAAATGAGCAGAAATCACCTGGATCTAAGCTCTGCATTTTTATTTATTCAACTGGATTTTGAATGCATGGAACAGAGAGAAAAATAGATTGTTGTTAATGTTTTTGGGAACGTCACAGTACCTGTATTTTCTCTATTGATGAATGTGTGTTGCTAAATATAAACACTCTTGGAGATTTTAAAAATATCTCATGATCTTGTGGCTTGAAGATTAACTGAAAAATAGAGTGTTGCTGGCCAGCATTCAAAAGGGATGCTCTGTTTTATGAGGGAAAAGCTGCATGCAATTTACCAGTGTTTCTTTCTGTTTTCCAGATCTGTTTGATTCCTGTCTCATTCTGTGGCTTATTTTGTTTTTAATTTGTTTTCCTCAGATACTGTATTTAGATGCATATGGCTTTTACTGGAGTGCCACTAAATTACATTTCTTGCAGTCGACAGAAAACAAAATTAAAATGCACCATTTAGTCCAGCTTTTTTTTTTCTCTTGTCTCAATGAAATTTTTATTTCAACAAACTGAGTATCTGAAACAACTAAAAAATTGTGTCCAGTAGCTAACTTGGAACTGAGGAAGGAAATAATATATAGTGCAGTCAGATTACCAAAAATAAGGTTCATCCTTATTTTTGTGTTCCTTATTGTCTTTCCCAGAAGAGGTCAAGTTGGAGATATAAGTCTGGAGTAAAGTGCATTTTGGTTTGTAGAAGGAGGTAATATTGATAGTTTTGCACCTGCAAAAAGACTGAGTGCACCCAGTGTTTACTAACCCTCCTGAGGGTGACAAAATCTTGCTCACAGAAAGTCACTTAAATTCTCAGTGTTTTAGATTTTCCTTTCATCTAAAAAACAAGAAGGATGATGGTTAAGCCACCAAGTTCCTTTAAGAATATATTAATGCTTATTCATGACTGCAAAGATGTAAAACATAGTACAAGCCAAGTACTTAGGATTTTACGGTTATTTTTGCATGCTAATTATTTTAGGAATGCAGTGAAAACAAATTTAGACCATATCTCAGTTTAATGCTGCAAAACAAGTCCTCCCAGGACTTCTTTCTGCCACCTCAGCCTTCTTTACCATTTGCTCTTGCTCTCACCCTTCCTTTATCTCCTGCTGACACCAGGAACGAAAGCACTGCTATAGTTTGCTCTTTAGGTTCGTCTTAGTGCAATCAAGCAAGCCAAACATTAAATTCAACAGGCAGAGAGATGAACCGAGTGGCCTGGGAGAAACTCCTTGCAGTCTAAATGATTCTTCGATTGTTATAGTAAATGGAGGAGAAAAGAGTTAAGAAAAGGGGAAGAAAACCAATGCAAGTTTACAAATCATCCCAGGATGTGGTTCCTAGTTACAATATAGATATCTTCATTATCTAATAAATACACTGTGTGTACTTCAAAAGCGCTTTACAGGAGATATCAAGTGCTATCCAGCTTACTTTTTACAATATTAGTAAGTGAATGAATACACCATTTTTAAAACAAAAAAAATATGTCTTAGGACATATATATATATACATGTGTATATATATATTTTACTACAGAAATGTAAATTGGATTGTTTTTATTTCATTGCATAAGAGATTTTATCTACCAATACTGTCCCATCTAGACAGAGATTTTTCAGCGTGTCTGTCAGCAAATACTTACTTTGCCCACAATTTATATTCAAAACAATTACATGTGCAATGTTTTGTTTGCTTATCAGGCAGGATGACTGAGTGTTGGAAAAAATGGCTGTGTGCTGAAAGAGCTCTGATAATTATGCAAAAGCACCGAAGTAAAATAACAGCACAGGGAGGCATTTATGTTATTAATAATTCAATAACTACATCCTTGGGGGAGACAGTAGCTGATTTTTAGTGTGGTAATTCTAAATCCTGGCAGACACAGTGGACACAAACGTTGCACATGGATTCCTCAGCTCTTTATGCTTCAAGACCGATTGTAGTAGCAGGATATGACTGGCATGAATCAGCAGTGGCTTCTCAAACTCCTTCTATACTATTGAGCCATTGTAATATTTAAGCATGCACGTTTCTTTAGTCCCCTCAAAAGCTTCAGAAGAGGAGCAACTAAAAAGCAAGACAGTCCTTTCCTTTGAAAGGATCATAATCCCTGATTAAGAAAAGAGTTCCTTGCCTTGCCTAGTAAATTCAGACCATGGTGGTGGACGTGGTATGAGAAGTATGTCTGTAGCATTGCAAGAGTCCTATCTCCTATGTATTTTCTGCTTTTAGCAATAAGGATGTATCCGGAGAGGGTTGTGACACAGTAAAAAACTAGAGGAAATGAAACACTGCAAATTTCCTTCCTTCACCATTAAAAATAATGTGCAAGGTTTGCGCTTGAGGATTATTTCCTTGCAGACATTCAATGTGGCATGAGAAGAAAAGGAAGGCCCACTTGTCCCATTCATTCCTCCCTATTAATTTTGTTAGCTTCAGTCCTGGTGGGCCATTTCTCGGCTGCCATGCAGAAGTCTTTATTCATCACGTTGTTTGGGCAATATTCAGACCAATCGCTGGCACAGTCAGCTCCTAGTGCGCATTGTGGTAGAGAAGACCTGGACCACAGCGAGGGCAATGAGGTGACCTCTGAAGTGGGCTGCAAAAATAGATCTGACTGGGTGGCAGGAGACAAGTCTTCCTCTGACCTAGCCGCACAAGATCATGCTGACGTCTTTGTAATGTTTTTTATGATCATTAATTCATTCATCAGCAAAACCATCTTACCCAGCTGTCACAGCAATCATGCTGGTCAAGTTTTCTTTAATAGATCTTCAAAAAGCATCTCTTTTCTAGAAAAAAATTCTTCACATCACGGAGGACCTTCTGATTGTCTCTGAACCTTGGTGGGAGAGGTGACCCTGAAGGTCTCAGTGTACTTTGCTCTCTGTCTTTCATTATTTTTCATCACTGAGATGTTTCACTGCATTGACAGTGAGGGTGAGAATTTCTTCATCTCTCATCTCTCTGTTTTTCCCATCATGTTCTTAGGCACAGGATTTCTGTGAGGCAAAACACAGTGGTCAAGTAAATGTAGTACACATAACACTGTAATTAGTGTTTTCATACTATAAAAGTCAAAACAAAAATGTATGAAAATAATGAAGCTCAAATTAATCACTTTGCCGTGTTAGCACAGGATGTAAATAATGACACTTCCAATCAAAAATGGCATTGAAGTGAAATGCTCAGTTAAAATACTTTGATTTAGGTAAATCTGTATGGCCTTTTTAACCTCTCTGTAGGAAAATTTACAGCAGAATGGATTTGTTAAATATTTTTCTAATCAAAGTGTATAACCAAAGCATATAAATAACAAGGGAACTTTGTTTGAAAAATGAAAACAGTTCTTAATAGAAAAGAAAATTTGATTTCCATGCACGTAGGTGAGATCCTTTGAACTTTTCTCATCTAAACTAGTAGCTTGCTCTTTATCTAAAGAAATGTTCCCATGTTTCATTTTCCCATGAAAACAAACAAAGAAATAAAAATGCAGTAGGATACTGCTCTACTTCTACAGAGATCACACAGTGTGGTCCTATAAAAGAAATAAATGCAGGAAAGAATAGGAAATTAAAAGCTTCACATTTACATCTTAAAAATGCAGGTTAACTTACTGTTAAGACAACAGATAGCAATGGAACATATTTAATGATATGACAACCTATTTTAAGAGATAAGTAAAAAAAAAAAATACAGAAATACAATACAGCAACTACTTGTAGCCAAGTTATGAATAAACCACTTTCATCTGTTCCCACAGTCATGAATTTTCAATGTAATTCTTTTATTCTAAAACACTTTGCCTTCAGAAAACACTACAGACACTAAAGAACTTTTATTAAATGCATGTACAAGCATTTAGCACTAGCATGCAGAGTCACACCAGCTGTTCTGTCTTTGGGCCTGGTCAAAAAGAAAAAAAAAAAACCACACTTTATGCAATTGTTAGTTTTTTGGTTGTAATTGTTGCAATAAAAGAGCAAACTTCTCAGAATAGGAATGAATAAAAACTGAAATGACATGATGAGATGTAGAATTATGAGGATGGGTACCCACCAAAGCTTCTATTGTTGAAAGGATCTTTTTGTGTGAAGATACTTTTACTAAGAGCTTCCAGCCAGTTCATCATTCTCACTATAGCAAAGTAGGGTCATTTGACAGCACAGTAGAGCACTCCTAGCACATGTGAATTTATCAGTGTATGCAATGAGATGGATAAGCAGATTTGGATGCAATCAGAAGAGAGTCATATTTAAGGCATTTTCTCAAATTTCAAATCTGACATATTTGAAAACAAAGCAAAACAAAACATATGACTAACCATCCCCCACACCCATATCTGTTAGCTCTGATGCGAAAGAGTCTACCAAAAGAGCAAAGCTATTATTCAGGATTTTGCGAGGTGGGGAGTGTTAAATGACTCTGAATTTCAGATCTGCAGGGGTATTGTGGGCTTGCTTATACTGCACGGTGGAGCAGTTGCAGAGATCAGTGCTGGTTTATCCAAGCTCTGAGTACAGTTCAATCCCCAAGGTGGTAAAGCCATATTCATGGACTTTACTCAAACTCAGAGACATGTCGATGTGCAGACTTCGTTTGCATTGCAGAGAGGGGCCTCACATGTCCTTGCCACATGCTCTCCAACATCTTCAGTCCGGGGTTGGCATACACCTAAGCTCTAGATTTATTCCGTTTGCTCTGTGTGTCTCATTGCCGTTCTGATCCACAGGTGTTCAGAGAACAGAGTCTCTGAAGCTGGCTAGGGTCTGAAATATCATCATTTGCAGTCTTAAAAATCAGGATATTAAACATCACTATCATTAACATAGATTAACAATGTAAATAATGGAGTATGATAGAGCTAAATTGTTGCCTTTGAAAGCCCTCCACAGAGTTTCTGTGGAAATGATTTTATCTTTTAGTATATTCCCAAATAATAACAATTTTATTAATGTCCAGCATGACTTAGTGCATTGTTTTAGATTTCTTGACGGTTTGTATGATCTGCCTTTCTCTATAATAGTACAAAATTCTTCCAAACAAACAAACAATAAAAAAACCCACTGACACAAACACATCTTATCTGTAAGCTAGATGTGCTGTTCTCTTAGAAATATTTTTAATACCCCTTGAGCCCTTCAGATGAGAAATTATTGGCAAAGTACTTGTGAAATCAATATGAGCACAGATGATTTGAAAGAAGAAAAGGAAATTGGGATGTGCTAATACCAGAGATACTTGAGAAGCCATGACATGCAGGATAGCAGCCATTGGTGGAGTTAAACACCTTGATAATGACTGTTCTCTCAGGATCAAGCAGGAATGAAATTTATTTAACCCCTAAATCCAAACTTAGTTAAATGTCAAATAACCTTGTGATATACAAAGCAGGGCAAAATTCAATGTTGCAACAGCCTTTCAAGATAAGCATATGAGTCTAATTTGTTTAATTTGATTAGGTCTTACAAATCCATTAGGTTGCATTTAAATTTTTCAAGGTTAACTCTTGAGAGAGAATGAAAATTCAGAACCTCTTAAATTGAAATATCATTTCAGAGGCATTGAATTTTAAACTTTAACAGGGAGATATTTTGTCCTAGAATAGCGATCATTAAGGAAGTTATCATCAGGTAGACTAATCCAGACAAGTGTATAAACACACAAGGGATTTAGCATTTAAGTTTCTGGTTCATGGAGTGACAATTAGAAAATGTCAAGTAGGTCTTTTCAGAGTTCTTCCAAGACTGCTTACTCCAACTAAACTGGTCCTTTGGTGGAATAATTAATTTTGAACAATAGAATAGAGGGTATTTTATATTGCATGGTCTTCAGAGTCAGGAAACATTCTTTGATTAGAAGGAGCTCTCTTCTGGATCAGAATCTGGATAAGTGTTAATTCTGAGACATTTGTACTTCAGTAATTCATGTTTCAGGCTCCCCTAACAGGTTCCATTATACCAACTTTCTCATAGAAATGGAGAGCAAATAAAATATTAGACTCAGAGTTTCTTTAATGGGTTGGCTGCCTTCTAGGAGCAAGTTTCTTCTGCTATTAAAATGTGATTTGTGTAGAGAGAACTGATAAACAAGATCACTTTGGCTCTGTAAGGACACCTGCAAATTGCCATGCTGTTTTGCCAGTCCCATCTGCTTTGGGCTGACATTAGAAATTAGTGTTAGTGAAGTGTCTTTGACCATTCCCATTAGTGCTCTGCTTGGCTCACCATCTTATCTCTTGAAATATCCTTTTTTTTCTGTTCTACGAAGTCAAACACAGCCCCTTACCCTCTTCACAGTTATGTTTCATGAAAGTCCCTTTTCATTCTCAGCTCAGTCAAGCTGGTTGGTACAGACTTTTTTTTTTTTTTTTTTTTCTTTTCATCCCCACCTTTTTTCCAACTTCTCCTTCTGTCCTTTAGGATGTGAAATTCAAGGAGAGGCTTTATTCCTTGTGGTTGTGAAGCATTTAGCATGTTAACTAATTTAGCTTTTAGAGAAATACCAAATAAAGAGAAATACAAATGAATTTTATAGAAATAGAATAAACATTTTGTTAAAAAAACCACATAATCTGGTGGAGAAGTGTCCTTTTATTGTCTGTACATATCTAAAATTGCAGACTCGTGGTGAAAAAGAATGTAAAAAAGAGGAAGAAGGGCAGATTCATGTTATCAGAAGGATATAGATGAAATATTTTAGTCTACCAGGGTCTAGGAAATATATTCTAATAATAAAAGGAGGGAGGGAGTTAATTTGCCAGATGGTTAGAGGCTGTTTATATCTGTCTGACCTCCCTATACTCCCACTCTAGCCTCTGTTTTCCTCCTGCTTCCTCATGGACAGCTTCCCCCAAACTGGTTATCTTAGCAAAATGGAAATGTGCCAGGGGTTGTGTGGGGGGGGGTGCTCTTAGACAACCCTCAATCCAGAGTCCATCTGCAGTATAAGCGAGCGTTTCACCTGCTCTATATTCCAGTGTGCTTAAACCCTATTACTTTAATAAGAGTATTTTCCTATGAGAAATCACCATACCAAGAAGCTAATGGTGTATGACTAGCTGCTAATGTCATCTTTCTCTGGGAAATTTGATAAAAATATGAGATTCAGAACATTATCAACATGGTTCCTCATTCCAGAGATGATCCTGTAATAACTATTAATATTAATAAATAGTTTCTGGTTTAGGAATAAAGCAGGCTGCCCACTTTCAGCACTCACAGAATGAGTCTGAAACACACCAAAGTGACAGAACAAGTAGACTCCTCATTATTATACATTTTTTCACTTTAACCTTCACCAAACCTGACAGGATCCCTGTGAATATTTTAGTTAGACCACTGCAAGCTGCTCAGAATTGCAGATACATACACTGAGCTTTCCAAAGCAATAACATACTAATCCAGTGATTACACCTGCTGTTATCATAGTGGAGGTTTAAATTAAAAAAAAAAAGAGAGAGAGAGAAAAGAAAAAAAAAAAATCTTCCTTTCATAATGGTTTCACTATCCTGCAGAGCATAATATTAGCCAGCTGCTTTCTGTAAATAAGCAATATTTCTAGTAGGGGTCATGAACTCCTCTCGTGTCCTCTCGTGCTTACTTGGTGTTGTCAGTGCCTTAGCACATGCTGCAGGAGCTCATATCTCACCCCTTGGACTTAGGAGTTATGTTCATCATTTCCAGACCTGATAGACCCCGGACTCCTCTAGACTGATTACTCACCTAGGAGATGCCAGAGAGATGTGGTTCATTGATAGATGTGTGCTAGAGATAAGTATGAGCATTAATGCAGCTACTCATCTTCTCATAAGGGCATTGGGGCTCTGTTAAGGTGTTGGCATAACTGCCAGACCTTCAGAGTCTTCAGATAGCCATCAAGCCTATCTGCAGCCATTCAATCAGACCAGCCAGGACACACCAAATGAGGATTTTCAAAATGGAAATAATGGAATCTTTTAATAAATAATCCATAGCAAGGTCTTTCTCACTTTATATAAATTTGTATTAGCTACTAATGAAATGTCAAGGTTGACTGTAATGCAATGTGCATAGCATTTTCAAAAATATAGACCTCCGGGACAACATATTAATGGGAATGCCTTGATTGTGTCTTTCAGGGTTAATTATCCTAAGGGTTGAGAATAAAGATAGCATCCTCCAATCAATCCTAGTTTTCCTGGATAGGAACGGAACAGGAAGCATATTTGTAATGAAATAGCAGGAGATTAGAGTAAGCTCAAATTAAAACAGTAAAATGAAAACTTTTCCTCCTCTTAGAAAGGGTTCAAAGCCTAAAAAGAGGCAAAGGTTATAGAAATTAAACCACAACAACAAACTGAATGTAAAAGTAATGCCAATGTTTTATTCAGTAAAGTGCTAAATAACCAAACATGCTTTTATTAAATGTACTGCAAGTTACTGTATTTTTACATTTTACAAATAAACAAACAAAAAGTTCTAAGGCTTTATGGAATTTAGATTTTTTAAAAATAGGCAACTGCAGTTGTTTATTTGGATCATTATACCGGAATGCCGCATCATGTACGTTCACCTACGGATGTTGGTACTGAAATGATGCTAAATTTCTTGCCCGTATGTGAGTAGATGCTCAGCTTCTAAGAAGACAACATATGTGTTTTTGCAGAATGAATGTTACGAAATATATTTATACTGTCAAACACAACAAGACAGACCTCCAGTTAAAACTATCCATCTGGTATGTTACAAAACAGTTATACATATAGTGCTCAGACCTACTGCATCTCAAATAGATGCTATGGTTTTCAGGAGTTGGTCTGAGTGCACTAATGAGCCTCAAGTGCATTGACCAGGTTCACCCATGAACCCTGTGCCCGTGGCTCCAGAGCCCTATTTAAGCTCATGCCTGAGCTCTTCTGGACTCGGCTGTGTTGTAGGTGGATGTGCTGTCAGCCTTGGTTCATGATGTTCCTGTTACACTGACTGCATTGGCTCCACCTCATATATGAGTTGCCATCTCCCTCATGTGTTTAACAAGCTCTGGGTTGTTGTTGGGACCTGCCATATACAAGATAGACTGAACTTCAGTCTGGTGGCCCCAGGCAGATATGGTGGGACTGCAGCCTTCATGGTGAGGCTGTTAACTCTACCTTGGGTCTTGCCTTGTTTTCCTTTGTGGAATATTGCTTTTGCTGTTCCCTTTGATGACAGCTTTACCATTAAAGTTAGGTTCATTGCACAGTGAGAAGTGATGCATGAAGGAAAACAGACAGCTGGAAACCTGAAATCTGGTTAAGAAACGTTTCTGGGCCAAAATGGGCTTCTTTCTCCTGACTGTACCTGACAACTCTGAATTATTATACAATGAATCTGAAAAGCCTGTTAGGTTTCTGTCACTTTTACTGTTGGAAAAATCTGTTTTGCTGCTGTTTGAAATACAGCTTAACTTTCATAAGTGCTGCCATTGAAAGAATCTTCCTTAATTAATGTGTGAGTGATTTTGGTTATTTGGATGTACATAGTGTATTTTTCTGTATGAGCAGCGTGTTTATAATGAATAATTATTTATTAAAAAATAAGCATAGATTCAATATGTAGAACTTGCTTCTCAGAGCCATAAAGGACTAAAACATCTAGTAGTGAGCCCGAGAAAAAAACATACGGGGTGTTAAGCAAAATATGCCTGAAAATATATCTTAATACCTCCTTCCCTTAAGTACAAACCTGCTTTTGGTGCCTATTAGCTTGGCGTGGGCAGTTCCTCCGTGCACTTGAGATCACTTCAGAACACCAAATATAAAGATGTTACTCCTTAATGACATGTAATATTATAAATTTTAAATATTTTGCAGTGCTGTTCTTGTCTGTTTGAATTTGATCTCATTTGAGATATTTGATTACTGGTGAAGTAAAGTATCACTTAAACTTATATATGTGTAAAACACCAAAATCTGTGAAAAGTAACTTCTGAAATGAGGGGGGAAAAAAGTATATACCTTGGTATCGGAGACCACTTGGTTATTTACACTACTTAGCAACTGCAGAGCATCTGGAGATGTGATGGCCTTTGTGCATAGGATGCCCTGTAAGGTAAGAGTTCTGCAGAGGATAATTCAGAAGAGGAAGAAGGTGTTGCGTCTGCAGCAGAGATTGTTTTGTCTGTGAACTGAAAGTGTTTCCACTGAATTGCCAAGTAATTAGAGGGGCTGGAGCTGGCCTGAAGCAGACTTGTGCATAGCCCCTGTACATCCATAATACTGTAAGGACAGCCTGTGTCCCAAAACACTTAAGGTTTAGAAGTCTGAGTGATGTTTTCCTAAGAGATGGGTAGCAGATCCTATTTTGAGAGAACATACCTTGCCTGGCCACTGAATTTGAATTTTGTCTTCAAATTCCCTCCATTACAGTTTAATTAGGGATGCTGTAAGGTCTATGCCTGTTTATGGATTTCTTGTCCATGCACATATCTAATCACTCTTTGAATCCAATAAGCCTGCAGTGTCAACAGAGCCGAGAAATTCACTACCTGCCATGCTAAAAATTCATTTTTCCAGTTTTATGCTAATTTCAATGAGTTGAAATGCCATAAAATTTGCTACCACTTGCTGCCGTTTCTCTCCCAGAGTCCTAGAGAGTCAAGCCAGCTGCAGCCATACAAATGGTGAGATTTACATATTTTCTTTTTTTCTTTCCCAAATAAAACATCCCAAAGACCGTATCATCCCCAAGGACATTCCTTCCCTCTCCATTTTGCTATTGCAGAGACCTGACATCACCTTGTGCTCAGCTACGTACACTGGAGAATACTGCAAGAGAGAATCAGGCCTTAACCAGGAGAGACAAGAGGCAGAACTGGGATTTGTGACAGGATAAATGAAATGTCTTGTCCAAAATTAAACACGAGATAAGAATACAGATGTTCTAATATCTCACTGTGGTGCCTGATAGACAAGCATCACTTTGACTGCTTAATTTTTCTTTGACTGCTTAATTTTTCTTTTGTACCAGACTATTCTGAGTTTTTTGTGCACTGAATCATTCCGACAAAATAACATGTTTCTTTTCTACTAATCAAGTATTGCAGATCCCTATATATATATATATATTCTTTAATTTGACCTTAAGTGTCTTATTTTCTTGGCTAGGAGACTTTAACAACATATAAATCAATTCAATGGCACCACACAGGAAAGATCCTCTCAAATTATACAATCTCCTAAAGCATTCTCCATGTGGAGGTGCATATCCAGTATAACTGAACACTTTATCCCATTGTTGCCCAAAACTGGAGACTGTTGGAATGGTATAACTAGGGCTGAGTATTTGGAAAATCTCTACCAAATGATCAATTTGCATATTTTCTGGTAAATTTTCAATTTAAGACTTAAAGGAGGCCTTTGAATTTTTTATTGCTCAAATTTAGGTCCTCATAAGGGATAAATTTCTTTCTGAACAAAACAAAATTATTATTTTTATTGTTGTACATCAAATTTTGCATATATACAGCGGGCAAAAATAATTCTTGAAAGAGTAGCATTTCCATTTCCCACATCCCACGTAAGGAATTAACACTTTGACATATTAATCAGTAAAATGCTGTATGACAATTCAGAAGGGTAAACATGTGCAAGTCATATTCCCAATTTATCCTCTGTCCTTTCTAGAATAAGAGTGCATTTTGTTTGTTTGTTTTTTTGAGTCTAGAAGCGTGAATAACAAAGTTACCCAGTCCTGGAGCAGTAGGAAATGCAAAAGCTCAAATTCATGGCAATAGAGTAATATCAGATTTCTAAAGTGTATGATGTGATTTTTGTACTTCCCAACTTCTGCCTCTAAATAATCTGTGGCCAGGATATGGGATGAAGAGAGGATGAAGAAGGGCGTTAGGGCTGGAGGGTTCAACTAAGAACTCCAGTAGGAATGACTGGGCATCAGAGTAGACATTAGTGAGCATTACATGCCCTCTAGATGAAGTTGAGGACCTTAATCCCAATATACATTGTATGTGTAACCTACTGTACTGATGCAGTGCTTGAGTGTACCAACATAATCCCCAGCCAAAGGGGGTTTGTTTGAATTAAAACACAGTGAAACAAACAAGAACTTTTTTTTAAAAAAGCATTAATGCTATCACTCAGTTATTTGGGGTTAAATCTTAGTCCCTGCAATATACTAATCCACCTGAGAATATGGTGAGAGAGTTTGGTGTGCATATGGTTGAATATCAATGGAAAGGTAGTAGGTGAAATGCAAAACTCTCTTGACAAGTAATTACACATTGTTCTTTTAGTACTGCTACCTGTCAAAGTGAAAACTATATGTGTATAAATACGTATACATATGCATATATATATATAAAATATTCCCCTTCTGTGCTTGTGCTTTATCCCATACTGAACTAGGAAACCGCAAATGAAAGAAGGTCACCAGGGAATAAGCAGCAGTTTGTCCTACATGGGTCAATATATCTTGTGTCTTTGGAAATTGCCAGTGTACTTGTGAATTAGGATACAATATTTCACAATATGTGAAACACTGTAAATCATTTGTGAACCAAGCAAGTTATGAATTTTTACTTCGTTGGTAATTTGTTTTGTTAGTGGTTTACTTTAAATGTTTCAAGAAATGTCAGTTTGTGTAGAGTTCTTCTTATTGAGTTTAATTTTCTTGGCATTGAATAATTTACTTGCTAACAGTTGTCTGTGTGCTACTCCAGGATATTTAAAAGTTGCAGCTTTTGCTCCTTATTTTTCACATTAAGACAATTTAATTGGTTGACCTTTCTACTTTCCTGTAAGGCAACAACGTTAGCTGTTCTAATTATTCAGGTCTTTCAAACATTTTCCTTGCACATATTGATTCCAATTAATGTGTCTTTCTGATTATTTTTAATTTCTATCTAATTTATCTCTAAGTTGTTTTATTTATACACTTATCTGAAGGACTCCTTTGCTATTGCCTTTTTCCTTCCCATGTGTGAATCATCTTTTTGAATAAATTTGAATAAAAAAAGCTTCCAATGCATGATATATAGGAAAATAGATAAATTTCTTCAAAATCTTGCAAATACAGTGCAAAACTATGTCCTTGGAAAATTTCTATGATCTAAAAGGACTTGCAATGTACACGTCAGATGTTGATCAGCATTAAAGTGAATTGCTGCTCTCTAAGATACTCACACGGACATCATTACTGTCTTTAGTGATTCATCTCTTCAGGGACTTAATGCATTCAGTGGCATGGATATTGGGGTATGTAGACTCCAAATATCACATATTTAGATGCCAAAATACCTTTGTGGTTCCGAACAAAACTCTGTGTTTAGGTAATCTGTAACATAAGACAAGCTGAACCTCAGCCAAAGATCCAAGCTATTGCAATTAGACATTGTTGGCTAAAATGCACTAAACAGATTTTTTTTTCACAATTGTTGTGTCTTGTTACCAACAAAAAAAGAAAAAAAAAATGTTTTCAAGAGTCATGGGCACGTTAGTGACCACAAAAGGAAAACATCTTTCCATTCGGGATCTTTTTCTCCTGGTCGCAAACTACAATTATTTTTGTTTAAATGGACGATGGACATAGTCAAAATATGAACAATTAAAAATCTCAAGGGAAAAATCTATCTATTTTCTGAGATAGTGAGCTTAGCAGGAAGACATTAGCTATTTCATCCTTATCTGCGTCTCTGTGGTCTAAGTAAATTCTCCAATGTCCTAGGAGAGATATCCTGACCATCTGTAATTTAGCTCAACAATAAAAATCTTATCCAACCGACATCCAATAATGTTGTGAAGAATGTTAAATGTTAATCAAGTACAAAAGGTGTGATAGAAGAAGCCAGTGGTTAGAATACATACCATAGTCAGCAGTCAGAAATACTTCAATAGGAAAGGTTCTTTTTTGACTATGACAGGGGGAAAAAAAAAAAAATCAGGACCTTGAAGTGGGAGTGTAGGAGTCCAAGGTAAGTGATACTCAGCTTCCTGCAGTGTTTATGCTAGTTTGAATTTGCTCGCTAAAGCACAAACCTGAACATGTACTGGTTCAGACTCTAATTGCAAGAAACTGAGGGTTTGCCTGAGGGTTTTTTGGTGCTTTAGCATCAGGATGGTCCTGGAACAACTTCCAGAGAGCGCTTACCAGATGTTTACTGGGACAGGGAATGAAAGAACAGACTGAAGTGCAGCCCAGGAAAATAAATAAAAATTATAAGTCTTAAGGGAATAGCAGAGTTCTCATGCAGCGTATGGGAGATGTGGAGTTATTATTGATAATATTATTGACTTGACAATATTAGATGTTCTCCTTGTATTCACATCTCTTCTGTACTATGGTTGAAATAAGGTGTGCTAAAATTGGAAGATTCAACTTCCTATATTAGTAGACAATTTATTCCTCTCTTGATGTATCTCCCTGTTTTATATATCTTGAGAGAGGTATTTCAGCCCTTACCATGTGGAGCGAGTCACATAAATTCTGCCTAATTTGCCCATGATCATACCACAAAGGAATATAAAGGACAGGAAACAGTACATTTTGACCTGCCAAACTCTTTCTCTAAATATCAAACCTCTGTAAATACTGTGGACATATTTAAGAGCTGTTACAAAAATACAGGCTTTACCCTGTGACAATATCTCCTTTACATTATTTCTATTGTTGTATTCTCCCTGGACAAAGGAATATCACCATAGCCATACAGATTATCACTTTACCATAGAGATTTTGAAACTTCAACACAAGTGCTTGAATGCTTTAGTTTGAGTATTTGTCTGCAGCAGCAAGATTCCTCTTGACGGCAATTTTGTATTTGATTTGTTTGCTTATTTTTAGAATACACTGATTTTTGTCAAAGCATGTTACCTTTGCATAATTATATCTCAGATTTCCACTGCAAGCTAAGCCAAACTGCAACTGGTCAAACTGTTGATAAACTACAGACAACACTTCATTTCCGATTCACTTCCTTTAGAGAGTGGAGAAAGAGAGTGGAGAAAGCTCTTTCTGAAATGCTTAAAAGTGTGGGTTTGTTTTTTTGTTTGTTTGTTTTTTAAGATCCTGTCAAGGAATTATCTTAAGAGTAGAGACAGGAGAATTCCTTATCAAGCAAGAGAATTACACTAAAACATCTGAATTGGTCAGAAGCTTCTTCTCTCAACCTTTATATACTTAAGCACCATCTCCTTGCTTACAAAAAAATGTTGCAGAAGACCCTTGCCAGACATACCTCCAGCTTGGAGTACCTGCACCAGATAAAGTAGCTATCTATCTCAAGTGCAGACTAGTGTGCTGGATTGTTTTAATGCTCCTGCAAGTGTTTAGTTTAGTATTGTGTTTGCCTTGGTGTTGTCTGAAGCTTACTCTTATCTCATGTTTAATGTAGAACAGTGTAGCTTGCCCTAAATTTGCTGCATGCCTGATGTCTGATCGTATGGGTACAGTGCATTAAGATATGCAAAAGTAACCGATAAGTTCAAAGAAAAGCAGATTAAAAACCAGTTTTAATTGCTTTTCTTAAACTAGCTTTGGATTCAAGGAGATATTTTTAAAGTTTTCTTCAACTTGAGCTGAAGCCAGCCCCTGACTGAACTGGGACATGATCATAGTTGTATTAGATAAATTCTTTAAATATGCTTAGAAGCTGTTTTGCAGCACCAAAATGGTCACCCAGTTCCATGAATTGGGCTGATGTTTGATTTTAATTCATAGAATCATAGAATCATAGAATGGCTAGGGTTGGAAGGGACCTGCAGAGGTCATCTAGTCCAACCCCCCTGCACACGCAGGGTCCCCTAGAGCATGTGGCACAGGGTGATGTCCAGGTGGGTTTTGAAGATCTCCAGAGAAGGAGACTCCACCATCTCTCTGGGCAGCCTGTTCCAGTGCTCAGTTACCCTCACTGTTAAGAAATTCTTCCTCAAGTTCCTGTGGAACTTTTGGTGCCTCAATTTCTGGCCGTTTCCTCTAGTTCTATCACTGGCCACCACTGAGAAGAGGCCAGCCCCCTCCTCCTCACTCCCTGTCTTGAGATATTTATATACATTGATCAGGTCCCCTCTCAGTCTTCTCTTCTCCAGGCTGAAGAGGCCCAGCTCTCTCAGCCTTTCCTCATAGGGCAGATGTTCCAGGCCCCTAATCATCTTTGTGGCCCTGCGCTGGACTCTCTCTAGCAGCTCCACATCCCTCCTGCACTGGGGAGCCCAGAACTGCACACAGTACTCGAGGTGTGGCCTCACCAGGGCTGAGTAGAGGGGCAGAATCACCTCCCTTGACCTGCTGGAGACGCTCTGCTTAATGCACCCCAGGATCCCATTGGCCTTCTTGGCCACGAGGGCACACTGCTGCCTCATGGTCAACTTGTCATCCACCATGACGCCCAGGTCCCTCTCTGCGGGGCTGCTCTCCAGGAGGTCGGTCCCCAGCCTGTAGGCATGTCTAGGGTTATTCCTGCCCAGGTGCAGGACCCTACACTTGCCCCTGTTGAACTTCATGAGGTTACTCGCCGCCCAGCTGTCCAGTCTGTCCAGGTCCCTCTGGGTGGCAGCACAGCCCTCAGGGCTATCAGCTGTTATTCCTGCTTAGCGTATGCTGCAATTAAAAGTGGAACTACGTGCAGAGACAATATAGACATTTAAAGAGTGGATCAATTAATTATTCCGTCCTGTGAGGCTGATTATGCTGTCTGCAACCAGCATAACTACAGCAAGGTCTTTAAGGAATCCACCGCACAGGACCTTCTCTTCATTGCCAGACAATTCCAAAAATAGACCAAAGAACTGATGGTATAATTTCATAAGTGGCTTTATCATTTTTGACTCATTTGTTTTTTCTTACTAGAACCTTTTCCCTTCAAAAGAAGATGTTAGTTGAGGTATTTAAAGTCATTTAGCACTTGCAAAGCAGTTCTTAAGCAGGGAAAAGGGAGAATCAGAAGAGGCAGGAGAGAGAATAAAATGGTGAAGTATGGCTATGTAACAAACATTACTCAAAAAATGCATCAAAGTACTTATTGAATGAGTCGCTTACAATATAGTGGACAGCCTGCATTAGAAGGCATTGTGTAGATAAAACCATCTCAGTTGCTAAATCTCTGTACTCTTCAAACAGAAGTACCTTCTCACAGTTGCATTCTATTTCTAATGTGAATTTGTCAGCTCTCTGCCAGGGTATGCAGATCTTTGAGGCTTGATATGGCCTCATGAGGCATTCAGGGTTGAACTCATGTCACTTAGAACAAGCTGTGTTCAAGATAATAATTGTTTTGATCATTGGAGTAGAATCCTACTAGCAACTTTGCTAAAAATGATGAGGATATGACTTGACCATGAGACCTGCCTTCTGCAAAGTATTTGTTTGAATGCAGCAGGTCCTGCAGTTATGATATCCATCACAATTTTAACTAGATATTACAGCACATGAGTTCCAGGGGTGAACATTTAAATATTGTTTTATTCAAGACTGCTTCTAGGCTTGAATACAGAGAGAAGACTGGCTTCTAGCCAGTAGGATAAGAAAAATGTCTAATTATTGCATCTCAAACTACTTCTGAGAGCAGTTTCCTATTTTACTAGCTGTAGAGGTATAATATAGTATAACAAAATATAATATACCTAAATTAAGCATATCATGTCACTTTGTACAGACTTCCATGGTGTCCATTTCAAATGAGAGTAGCCAACAAAGAGGAGAAAGGGGGATGTGTACCACTGTATAATGAAAGGAGAAGGTTCAAAAGCAGTTTGTTATGATTTTGATTGGCATCGGCCATAATTTGTTTTTCCGTCAAACAGTCAGCATGCCGATTGTAGGAAATGATGTGCAATCGTAAACTTGATTGTAAATTGCCTCTGACTGATTGGCAAAGCAATCAGCTGGAGCTGACGGGAATCAACACTGGGCATGCAGAATGCTGTCTGCTGCCATCAGGTCATGCAGCTGCAGCAAGTTCAACAAAAATGGCAGTTTGTTCAGTGTACAAAGGGGGCACAGACTTGACTCTCAACCCCATGCAAGCACTTCACTTGAGTATCATTGGTTGTTTTGTTTCCCCTGTTCCTTGCTCTTGGCTAGTATCCATCCACTCAGAGCCTCTTCAAATGACAGCTTGTGAGCTTTATACTACAATTTTGTTTTATTGGACTTTCATTACAGTGCCCAGGTTCTCTGTTAAAAGTATTATTTGCTTATTAGGAGAGATGTTGGTACTAGAATTATACTCTTTTTTCCTTTTCCCTCCTCAAGAGTTTTGCCTGCTCTTTCACTTTCCCATTGAGTGCTCACGAAGGTACAGGAAAACCAGGAGATCCTGAGAAATGGTTAGAAAAGATCCCAGGCTCAGTAATTTTTCTGATATATCCTGATTTCTGGCCCACAGTTGGTCAAATATGAGTAGAATCAGCCTAATGATTGTGTTGGTGAGGAAAGCCGTGTGGGCAATATACATGGATAAAAGCATATCATATCTACCGTATACAATATATATTATATTTAGGGCATACATTTAAGTCTTTTGTGGCAGGCTTTCCTAAAAAGTGTACTTCTTTTATAATTGGAAAGGAGTTAAAATTCACTAAAGCTTGGTGTTTTGAGTCGTTGAAATGCTAGTTGTGCCAACTAACATGTGAAAATTATCCCTCCTCTCCAGGCTGAATTATAAAGGAAATGATTAATCTGTTTGGAAATAGATAGCTGGAGCCATTTCCTGAAACTCAGGCACTCAGAAATTGTTCCTGATGTGTGTGAAGCCTTTGTCTGATGCTGCAGCAATTATTTAAGACACAGACAATAAGCTCAAGGAGACAGAAAACATTGGCAACTGGGAAATTTCTTAACAGTTTATTAGAGGGGAACATTGCTCACAATCAGCAGTATAGAGGTCTGCTGCCAAGAGGATTTCCTTGATCTTTGGTTCTTTAGGTAAAGGATGGGTTAGCAAAGGCTGCGGGTGAGTGGAAGATTGATAAAAGCTGTCTTAGCTGTTGCCATAGCTCAGTGTGAGACTGGATAAAGGCTAGAGGAGGCAGTGAAGGTTAATTAGGCCCTATAGGACTTTTGCCAAAAAGACTTTATCCTCCCCCTTCCCTTCATGAAATAAGAGCACTGGTCCCCGTTCCACCCCCGTACATACATTTTGTCTCTTCAGCTTTCATCAGAAGTGTGTCCTGACCTAGTTCTTAGTTTTTTGACTGAAACACCCAGTTCAGAGAGCGATGGTATTGTGCTATATGCTCTGTGTGTGTGCTCCTACCCAGTGCTCTGGTCAGGATGTCCAAAGCAGGAGTCTGTTTTCTGGTTTCCAGATCTGGTGGCTGTTTCAAGTGTTGTTGAAGATGGACTTCATCCAGAAGCTTTTGTTAGACTGTCAATGTCCTGATTTTTTAGCAATGTCCTGATAAAACACCCAGTTCCTGCAAGTTGTATAATATCACATGTTACTAATTAGTGTATTTTCCTGAGGTCCTCTAGAGTCTTCACAAAACATCTTCTGAGGCAGAAGGGATTGACATATCCTTTGGAAATGAGTAGAGGTGCAAATGTGTGAGGTTGAGGAGATGTAGAAAGCAAAGAAATAGGCAGATGAAGGTTCAGAATAGGAAGAGGCAGTAGAGATCATAAAGAAGGGAAAGGAAGGAGAAAGCTTTGATGGAAGAGAAACCTGCAAAGCCATGGAGTCTGGAGGACTTATTTTTGATAACAATGTGAAAGCAAATATTAACACAAGCTATTACATAAAGGTATTACTCACCTGTGCATTCAAGCTACTCACAGGACACTGTCCAGCAGGATTCTGGCAACTGCAAGAAGTTAAAAAGGTTTTTTTTCTGCAGGGGAGGGGCAGAGACCTCCCCTAGCTTTGGACCTACTAGGGACCTATCCTCTATGTCCAAACCTACTCATCCTGCTTTGTCCTACTTATCCTGCTTAACTACTTTAATCCTAGAGTATGAAAGTGTGAAAGCAGTTGCACAAACATGAGCATATACATGTTATGATGCATTTTGAATCATGTTTTCATAAGAAGGAGGCATTTTTTGGGGAAAAATGAACAATATGACATGGTTTATAGACAAACAACACGCTGTATTCAGAACTGGGGATAATAAGAGGCTGATCAGACTTGATGCATTCACAGGTAATTGTGCTTTTACAACACAATTCAGCATGACAGTCATCCTGAATGCTTTTCAGGAGTGCTAAGGTGGTCTCTGCCTTATAAAGGTGCTTCTACTGTATGATGATCTGGTAGGAGCTTGTACAGAGGATGAGCCTGCTGTTTCTCACCACTCCTTAATTTATATTTCTAGCTACTTTAATTAAATAAAAAAGTAAAACAAACAGGCAAACAAACAAAAAACCTGTCTTTTCACAGCTCTGTAATGTCTATGCTGCAGCACATTTTTCTTCTTGGGACAAGGAAATGAGGAATTGGACTCTTCACCATGGACTTTAAAATTCCATCTTTGTCAGATTCTTTTCCCCCTTTTTCTAGGGGGAAATATATATATATATATATATATATGTGTGTGTATATTTTCTCTGTGACATTAATTTGGGACAGATACGGTTTAAAGTACCCTAAAATAGTATTTGTGTTTATCAGCTATAGGCATCTTAAACCCCAGATACAGAAGCACTCTGAACACTTTAAAGCCAGACACGATTAAAAAGAGCAATCAATATAAAATGAACATCTTTACAATATATTTATCCAGGAATAACTATTACTTGACAGGAAAAAAAAAAAAAAGTAGTGAATAACAAATTGGTAGGATTTAAGCTAGTCTTAGACAATCTTTTTTTTCCTCTACTCTTTGAATTTAATAAATGAGCATAACTTTTCAAGTTATTTACCACTGATATTGCTTCTCATAATGGCAAGTCTTTCCATAGAGAGACTATCCCATGATTTATTAAACCATTTATTTATAGGGACGTTGCTGGGAGATTTCCAGGCAGTGGCTAAAACTGCTCTGGCAGCTAATTATAAATGCTTTAAAATCAGTGAGGGAAATATTATCACAGCCACATTCACAACCTAAAAATACTAAACTAGGAATGTAACTTGTGATTGTATGTTTAATGGCATTTATTATTTGTATTACAATAACACCCAGAAATTCCCACTGAAACCAAGGCTTCATTTACAAGGTTTTTATTATAAGGGCTTCTTTTTTGGGCCTGGAGGAAGCATGAAGTTTCCTTCTGCTCTGTTTTCTCTCATCTTGCCCCAGTAAAAGTACCTGTGCCTCTCGAAGTATGTTATATATGCTTAGATGTATATTTGATGTTTCATAATGGGCCACTGGCCACAGAGATGCGGATCTTTTGTCTCAGGACTATATTTAATTGCTAAGAGACAAAGAATTTATTTAGCCCAAAAAAAGTGTATACTATAAATACTGTAATATGGCAGGGGAAACAAGCCAGATGGGAGGACAAGTAAGCATTTGAACAAGAAATGCAAGGACAGAGTAGGCTGTCCAGAAAGATCTTCTAGAAAGATACTTCAAGAAGGAAGGATCAGATCTTCCAAGCCTGGGTCACAAAGCACAAAATTATTGCACAGATAAACCCCTATTAAGGAAACTTGTTTGTTTTGTTCTTTCAGAATAAATTTGTCCCAAACAATTGCAATTAAATGAAAACTTAGTTGCATATACTTTATTCTTAAAAAACAGGCATTGATTTTGCATAATAGCCAGGATCTCTTCTTGAGTGATCTCATTTATCTCTGTGTATATAGATGCATGAAAATGTATTTGATTAGAGCAACTGAAAGCCCATCATCTTCTCTACATGCTTTCTATCTTCGATGGTTTAATTACAAGTTAAAAAGTGTACGTGGAGGTTCTCTCCAGCATGGTGGAGCCAATATCATTTTGGTGCACAGTTACTCTTTCAGAGGTCAATTGCAGTTGTGCTACTATGCCATTTTTCGAAAAATTTGTCACCGTCAGTGCCTAGTTCTTCAGGGCTGAAAGAAATACTTAATAATATCATATAAATACAATATGTCCCTAGAAAAGAACTGATGATAAACCAGAAAAAAATGCTAATCATAAAATAGCATAATTAATCTGTCATTGGTTTGTGCCTAAAGGATTGACACGAGCATAGCACAGTGTTATTCAAAAGTAGTATGTAGAGGACATAGTGGATGTTAATGTTCTTGTGCTTTTCGTGACCTCTCAATGAACTTTCATTGTGCCAAGTGGCATTAAAAATCTGTCTTGCAATTAAACCCTAATAAAACCCGTTTCAGACTGCTACATCCCTTGTGGTGTTTGCCTTGCTTAGCTCCAACTTGCCCAATCTCTGAAAGACTACCTGGACAGAAAATAGGCTTGTAAATGGACTTAAAAAAACCCCAAAAACTAAAGGGCAAGAGAAGAGAGGAAAGCTTACTAGATTGTTAATTTTACAGAAGTGAGGCTCACAGAATTCCTCACAGTGCACAATCTTGCAAAATTAGTAAATGATTTGTTAATCTGTTATCCCAGTGTTCCTACTAATCCTCTGAGATCCAGGCTGTTTGAGCTGAGTGGTGGTAGAACAACAATTGTCTAAAGTCCCTGCCTGGTGAGCAGCAGTGCTTTTTTGCCTAAAAAAGGCAGAGTTTCACCTACATCACCTGGATGCTGTCTGAGGTTATTCACAGCTCTCTGCTGGATATGGCACTCCAGAAATAGAAGTGTTTGGAAAAAGGTACAGTCCTTCCATGCCACAGGGTGAGCTGGTATGATAAATGCAACTATAGGCCTGTAGAAATAGCAGCAAAACCAGGGAAAACAGCACAGTTTAAACAAAATGTGCTCCCTTCACCTATGTTAGCTCTCCACCCACCATATCTGTGGTGCACGTATGGAACCAAAGCTGACTTTTTCTGAACAGCAGTTGAGAAGCTAACGTCAGTGCCCCGGAGGTCAGATCAGGACAGAACTGCACAAACAGTCAGCTGAGCAATGTAGATTAAGCCTCAGCCCATTAAGCTGAGAGAAGAGGATTGTAGAAAAATTTCAGGCTTGATTTATAGGTCCCTAGCACAGGCAGTCTCTATCAGTTATAAAATTTATGAGAGAAAAGTCTACTCATGAAGATATTCTTATCTCCAGTGGTGGACAAGGAGTTAAGAATTTGAATGTAAGACCTAATAGGAGCTTAACAGATTAATAATACTACCCAAACAGGATTATTTTGCTTCTTGTTTCCAGGACAATATTGCTTGTTATTAGAGCCAATAGATACTAGTTTAATTTGTGGGTTTTTATGTCTCTACCCTAAACTTGGATCATTAAGTCAGTAGTGTTGTAAGCCATATAGCTGTCCAGTCTCCCTTTGTAATATGCAGCTGTGTATTGCACAGCTTAATTATCTATTGTCTAGAAATAATCAGCAATTGTCCTTTCTTGTTTGATTGAAGGTCTCCTTTAAACAGGGGAACATTAGTAATCCTCATTCCTCCTGTCACACAAGTTTTCTTTTTTTTCTTTTTTTTTTTTTCACACTTTATTATGTCCCTTCTTGCATTTCTCAGGGATATAGCACCAGTCTTTCCAATCTCTATTCATGGAGGAGGGCTTTATTTCAATTCTTAATCATTCTCATTATCTTTGCTGTGAACCCCTCTGGTCATGTTTTTCTCCCTGTCCTGCAATTATGTTTCTCTTCCTCCCAGTTATTCTGTGTACACAGATTACTTCTGACATCAGATGCTCAGTAGTCTATGCACAGCAGTGTCCACTCCATTCGCCCAGAGCATTTATCTGGTATCATCACAACCATCTGGCCCGTCCCTGTGCAGAAGACACAATGCATCTAAGAAACAGCAAGGCATCTCAGAGACAGAGGAACACTATTGCTAGGATCCAATGCTCTTAATGAGGTTAAAAACCTGGTTAACCAGCCTCAGTAAGGCTGAAGTAGCTGACTTGTGGATCCTAAGTCGTGCTTAATGAGCTTTTTTAAGTGCAGCTCCCTTGGCAATGCTGCTCTGGAGGGGTCGCAAGAAGACCACTGAGCACTATTAAATAACACAAAATAGTGTCCGTGGAAAACCAGAGGCAGAAGGTCAACTAAGACCAATAGTTTCTACTACTCCCCAAGCCCAGATATACTCAATTGCCTTGTCTCAGCAGATATTTATACCCATTTATACCCAAAATATCTATATACCTATACCTATATGGATGTTTTTGTAGGCAAGAGTTAGACTATTCTCACTATTCTCACTAATCCATTCTCCCAGTCTTGCACTGGAAGAAAAGTGTGGCCATATTTAATCCTTTCCCACACTCCTGCATGGTTACACACTGTTTTATACGTAATTCTTTAGACTCGTGGATCCTGGATAATAATTAAGAAAAATTTCATATCGAACTTCTCATTGTAAATTAAGCAGAGGGTGAAAGGATGCTTGATTCTTATGATGTCATACACAAAAATGAATAATGGAATAAAAATGAAAAATATAGGAAGTTATAACACAGGAAGTTATAAAAGCTGGGCATTACTTTTTGCACTGCTTTTCTGTAAAAACAAACAGAAAAAAAAAATCTTTTTTTTCTTTTTTTCCTGAAACTTTCTAATAAGAGTAAGCAAAAAGGTAAAAAAGTTTTTTTGTTGCTGTTGATGTCATTTTTCCCTTGTTTCTAAAATATATGTAAAGTGTTTTTTGTTTGTTTGATTTTTTTTTGAAGTATCACTAACTATGGTGAGATAACATTTTAATTGGGGAATGAGAAATTATTTTCATTATGTTTTAGAATACTGATTGAATACTGCATTCCCTATGTTCTCCTGCCTTTAACCTTAGAAACCAGTTGATTTCTCCCAGAAAGAAACACTCATTTGTTACTATAATTGGATATGATTTAAGATTTTCCAGTCATCCATCTTTATGTTTAAAAATGCACCGAGTCCTTCATGTGTTAAAAGCCAAAAGAAAGCTGCAAAGGACTCAATCCAAGCAAATTTCAAATCTTATTAATGTTCACATGACAATGCTCCTCTGTAGACAATTCTACTTCAAAAACAAATACTCTTGACCTTTTACAAGCTCGGAAACACCACAACATGATGCTTGTTTTATAAATTGACTTTCAAAATGAAAACCTATTCAAATGCTCCTTATGTATTTAAACACAACTAAGTAATGTACCATGCACCTTCAAATCTTTCTGCTATAAAACTGAAGAATGGCCAAGTAAAAAATCAAATCCTGTTTTAGATCGCTAAATCAATCAATTTTGTCCAAGTAAAAGCATAGCTTCCCTCTAATTTCTTCTTTTAAAAAATCATCTTTTTGTTATGCTTTTAAAATGATCTAACAGCACACAGTGTCCCAGTGTGAAGCAATTATTGTTTTGTGTTTTTTGTCTTTTTTTGTAAGTCAAGGTAATTTCTATTGTTTCCTTCTCTCTTGTCTTTGTCTAGTTGCAATGTAATTGATGTCTTCTACTCAGTGGAAATCTACTCAGGCACACACTAGTCTTTATAATTTGCAGTTAATGCTGCCTCCTGTACATTAAACAAGAGTCTTCAATTGAGATCAGAAAGATTGAATTTCAGCCTACATATGAGACATTAAGACAGTGTAGTTGGACCGCAAATTTAGTAGATATTCATCCAATGGTTCTTGATGGACATACCCCATAGATTTCTGAATGTGTTCTCAAGTGACAGGGATTGCATCACTTTTCATATTAAGTGCTATTCCTGGTTAATGGACGATTAAAATATTCCTTTTTAATTTTTGTCTGAATATTTGTCACTTCTTTTTTTTATTATTTTCTCTCAATTTGTTTTTGCTAGGCTAAAGAGCTTTTTGTCATAGGAAATTGCATCCCCCACATACATAGTTATGTATTCCGATAATGCATATCTCAGTTTCTTCATCATTTTGAGAAATAGTTTTTATGTGTGCTATGATTCAGCTAACTATCCAAATTTAACATTGTAAACTACCTCGTATCTTTCCCATCTTTCTGATAGATTTTCAAGTTTAAATAGCCCAAATTCCCCTATGCTACCCCAGTGATACAGATGATCATTATTGTTCATAGGAGACCAGAGAAAATATTCTGCTAAGGGACATGAGGGAAATGCCATGAAAATAAGGACTGAAGAGAGAGCAGCTGAGACAATTTTTTGTTTTATAAATAGCTTAATAGAAAATAAGCTATGTGAAAATGCTTATGGACTCGAGCTCATGCCCAGAGAAGAAGGCAGCAGATATCTATGGTGTGAATGGTCTAATTCAGTTTATTTTAAAACAAACTTTAAAACTTTATTAAGAAAAAACAGAAGAAAAAAAAGAAAATAAAAGTTTAAATGTGTTTTAATGGATTTGCTTCAGACTAAGGGTGATCAAGTGACCAAAAGTACTGATTTAGGATATTGCACTGCCATAGAAATCAATTTTAATTTCTTATAGGCCAAGTCAAGCCACTAAAGCAGCTTTCTGAACTCCTGGGAAAGTTTTCTAGTCTCTAGATTGTGATTGCTGTTTCCTCATTATTTTAGAAGTGTGAAGAACCTGTTTATACTTAAAGGCGATTGATTTTCAACTAAAAGAGTTTTGAGACCGATCCATGGTCTCACAATGGCTCTCGTATCTCCTAGAAGGGGAGAACTGACCAGTTCTTTCTTCAACATTTCCAATTAGCTGGTTTAACTGACCTGCTTGTTGGGAACCTTTTTTAGACCTCTTAGCTTTTTCTCTACAACAGATAAGGAACATTGGTGCCCAAATCAAGGCAAAGGATTTAATTTCTGAAACAATGCCCAAAAACTAATAGAAGTATTTTGAGGACCACCGTACAAATCCTGTTCTGGATTTGGCCCCACATGAAGTAGAAACCAACTAGGAATCCCTAGAATCTTACCTTCTTTCACATTATTGAGCAAATTTGCTCTAAAACACAATCACTTTGTTTCAAAACACTCTTTTTTTAACCTCCTTTTTTGTATGTGTGCGCCTAACCCATCCTTTTTCTCCCTATATTCAGTATTACAGTACTAGAAATCCCATGTTCTGTCTGTTTCTCAAGTGCTGACTGCATAATAACAACAGTGTCAGAGAGGTAGAAGGCTGTGTTTGGTGGATGATATGAATGCTATTACCCTAAAAGGAAAATATATAATTAATAAAATCTTATGCAAGGTTCTTTAATCATAGGCAACCTGGCTCTGTCACGTGTGACCATGAATGTAATCATGTAACATAAATAGAATTGTTTTTTAAATAGAATGGCTGTCAAAGTCTTCAGTCAGGCTTCATCAGCAGCTCTTTAAGAGAAAAGGCTGATTGAAAAGGAAAGTCAGTCGGCAGCAATTTAGTGTGAGGGCTAATAATCAGCACTTCAATTTCATTCCTGTTAAGCTAAAGGAAGTTATTTGACATGGATGTCACTAGGAAGGATACAACATAAGTAATGATGTTTTGCAGACCTCACAGAAGCAGGAAATAAAAGTGTGATATAGATGTGTTAGAATGCAGTTGTAGAAGATATTGCCCATATGATTAGCAGGGGAATATTAATGACTTAGAGAGAATAACACGTGTCCTCCTTCAAGCCTCCCTCCTGCCCTAAAGAAAAATATGAACCAGAATTACTCTTTTTTCTTTTTTTTTTTTTTTCAAACTTGGAGGAAATATTGGATAAAAAAGAGGATATGATGTTACAGATCTACAATAACATATGCATATACAATACATTAGATATTAAAAGCTTTGTGTCTGTAACAGAAAGTCTACTGAAGACTCATTGAACTGAATAAGGTAATCAGCTTCTCCTAGCTGCAGATTCAAAGGTTAATCTGTCTTCATTTATACCTCTTCAGCTGATTTGTTATTTGCAGAGTTAAAATAAGAGCAAGATGAAGCAGAAGTGCTGTGTTAAATGAGCATTTCTAAAGCCTTCTGCTTAAAGGACCACTGACTGAAGTGACTGAGTTTGACCCATTGAAATTTTTGAGTCTAAGGACATAAAGAAACAACTGCCAACAACAAAAGAGTTGGTTCTACCATGTCTAAGTCCTGAAAACAAATAACAGATTTTTGTCTGTCTGCCAGAGGGAAAGAAATTGTCACCCAGACTTTGTGAACAGAAAGATGCGTGTGATTTAGTTATGACTGCAGGCACTCAGGCTGAGGGGGAAAGCCATTTAAATTGCTCTAGAGTCTCTTAAAAAATAAAATAAATGGAAGTCCTTGCCATTTTCTGGTAGGGAGGCTAACAGTCTCTCTCAGGTTGTTCTTTTTCTCTGTGTGTGGCTAAACCAATTGTGAAAAAGATCATGCTGTGCTCAGACAAAGAACTTCTTTCCAATGACTTCAAAGAAAAGCTATTGGGAGAACTTCACTGCTCTTAGCATTTTCATACATTTATTGACATTTAATTTTACTGCAATACAGTAATATAGAGACCTTCATTTTATACTTTATTAGAGAATACTTTACCCTATTTGTAGTGTATGGGCATGGATGTTAAAGGTACAACAATAAAAGGCATTTATAGCCAGCAAGCTAACCATTTACTCTAGTTCATCAGCCCTGTAACTAACTGCTCCATACTGGTCTTTTAACAGACACCAGCAAATGTATAAAGCAAAATAATATAGGATTGCACTATTAAAATAATACAAATACATGATGCTTTAGAAACAAGCAATCTGTAAAGTTATTCTTAATGAGAATGTTCGCATAAAGTTTTCTGAGAAGGTTGTTATTTAGTATTTACCCATATCTATCATTCTATCATTAACAGAACAGACAATTTTTTTATAGCATTACCAATTTGTAAATTTCCTTTAAATTATGACAGTTGTCTCATTAAGAAGGCTGGTAATTTCTGATGTGCTTAAATATTTTATTATGATGTTTAGAGAGAATGTGTGTTTTCACATGTTCCATTTTTATTTTAGTATTCTCTGCTTTTTAGTTCTTTGGTAGGGAAACAGGACTCAGACTCCTGAGATGTTTAGAAAGTGACATTTTTACTTTTTCTACTTTTGTGAATGCTGGCTGCAAATATAACTAACATCTTCATTATTTTATATAGAAAACCTATAATCTGAGAATGGTAATTGACTCTTGCATAATTTAAACCATCAGTATGCTATAAAACTTCAATATGTTATAAGGAGGTTAGAATCGTTCTAACACAATGAAACCTTTTTTGGGAAAATAAGTTTGACCCACCCTAAATATTTCTTCTGAATGTCATGGTTTGGCTAAATCTTGACTGAATTACGGGCTATATTCCCTGAAAAGCTATCCAGTTTCCTGGTGAGATACTTCAGTGTGTGGCTTGGAATGTTCTCTACAACCTTCTTAGATCTAGGAGCCCAGCCCCTCCACAGTCTATACATTCAGGGGTCATTTTTCATATTCCTGCCAGAAAACTGTGTGTCAGGCAAGTCTGGAAGCCTTGGAGACATTGCACTTACCAGACTCCTCATTTTCCCATTTTTATTTGATTTTAGTAATGCTTTATTTCTCCACCCTGGTATCCCCAAATAGGCATGGGACAAAGAGTCTCTAAACTCTGAAACCTAACCCATATGTTGTTCTGAGAGCTATAGGCGTCACCAGTTAGTGAAAGAAAGTGACATTCTTGAGAGTTTCCACAGTGAGGATAACAAGAAGATTAAATTCATTAAGAAGCTACCATGCTGCTGGGAAAGCAGAGCTTCAGAATCTCTGTGGTTTCTGAAACCATTTTTCCTGTTTCTTCATTGCATATTTATTTTAAGCCTTTTACAGTTAAAATGAAAGAAAAATAGAAAGCATTAAACTGGAAATTCTAAATTTCAAAACAACTTGGTGATTGCCTCTTGGCCTGCAATTGGCTCCTTTATTTTGTTGAGTTTTGGAAGGGGACTGCCTTTTTTCTGGGACTAGAATGGAGATAAATAATTTTCTTGGCTCGTGCTTTGTAATTAGTTTTTCTCCCCTGATCTTACTTTTTTGTGATATAATTTTGTAGGTGTTCAGGAGACAAAGGAAATGCACTGTTTTCTTTCTTCCCTGTTAATTACTTCATCTTTGTGTTGCTTTGAATCCTTCGTAAAGAACAAGGAATAGCGCAAACCTCTTTGTAAAAGCTACTTTGCATGGTTGCTGGGCTACGAATGGCTGAGAAAGATAAATTAGTCAAACTCTGATTAGGCTTGTGTTTAATAAGTGAGAATACAAGTCATAAAATGGCAGTAGTGAGAGAATGGAATTCTGTCATTATTGACTTATAACAGGCAAAGAAAAAAATGTGTATTTGTTAAGCTAAGAGTATATTTGCTGATCATGCACCAGATCCTGGGCTTTGAAGCACTAACTGTGTATGTTTTAAAGCTTTATGGGTCTAAAACACCCATGGTCAGGCAGATGCTGGCCCCTGATTGCTGCCCATGCCATCAGAGTTTACTATCCCTTGGTTGTTAATGCTGTGCAAGAGTTTACTGATTTTCTTCCAGGATGACATGGAAATGATGAAAAGAATAGCATGAGCAAATAAATCCACAAAACAATGTTTTTTGTTTTTTGTGTGTTTTTTTTTTTTTAGTTTGACACAATTATACAAGATGCTCTGCTTTGAACAGGTTTTGAGGCAACAAATAGCACTGTTTTCGAAATGACAACACTTACAGCTTTTCATTTCATTTGATCTGTCTTCCTAAATTAGGCATTAAATATATATGTACCATGACATCTTTTTATTATTTAAGCTGAGATTTATGTGATGAAATTTAGGTATCTACTGTGTATGCTCATCACTCTACACTCGCTTTTTAGACAAAGCAGGGAATGCATGTAGATGCTGACAGGAAGTCAGTCACACTCGGCATACAACTGCCCCACGCATAAATGTCTGTGATGCTTAAAAAACAGCCAAAATAACTTTTACTCTGGCTCTCTGCTGTAGTGCTCAGTTTGTCAAAATGAAATGGAGAGCACATCCAATGGAATACAGCATATGACCAAACAACAGATTTATCTCAGTATTTACATATGTTCATTTTGGGCTTTCTACCTCCAGTTTTCCTCTTAATAAATATCCTACGTAACCTGTAGTAATAATGATGAAAGCTTATCTTTCTATATGTCTTCAATATAAACTTAATCTTCTTTTGCATAGTTTGAGACTGCTCACTTTTTCCTTCCCAAACAGTGCCAAGACTTGTTATATTTGTATATCCAAAGGAATTTCTATTTATCTATAAAGTAGAACAAGAAAATGCTATGGATGCTGAGATAATCTTTAAATTATTATTCTCAAAATGAAAAGGCATATTTTAGTGCATCACTCTCTCTTTATTACTGACAAGAAAGTTTGGTACCATATCCTTGTTTTATAGTACTGAATGATTTCTGAATTGAGAAATAAAGCATCATTAAAGATGGAGCATTCGCTTCAGTTCTGAAAATATAGCTGAAGTATAAGAAAGTGCTGCGAGATTTAATATACAGCAGTGGATCAGCTGCAAGCCTCAGCAGATATCTGTCAGTAATAACGGGCTTTAATTTCCTTAAAGAAATGTTCTTTGATTTGACCGGTCTTGGAAGCAAGCCTCTCATAAACTCTGTGATGAGTCTTTTAAAATATACAGCGTTGTAAGAACAAGGCAGTACTTTGGACAGCATAGAGCTGAACATCATTGCTCTCACTTTGATGTGAGCAAAGAGTCTATATCTGAGAGACAATTGTCTCTCTTTGCATTGCACATTACTAGACATAAACAAAAATTTGTTGTTCTTCCCATTCCGCAATCTGAAGTCACCTATTTGCCATAAAAGCAGCACTGATTTAAATTTTATGGTGTCTAGCATTGAATATTATACCATTTCTAGTATTCATTAGTGTTTTCAGGTTCTGTCTTCTTAAATGTAAGATCGTGCCATGTTTGAAGAACAGCTTAGTGAGATAGGCATTGTAAGGAAACCTGGTATATTTCAGTAGGACATAATTGAAAGAAAATAGCTTGCAGAAAGAAAAGCCCTTCTCAAGGTCTGAGATAGAGGCAGCAACATCTAAAGCTCTGTATGGAATTATCTAGCTATATTCACAATAGCATTGTGAATATATTGTTTTGGCTCCATTCTCACTTTCTCATTCATGCTGGGCCCATGTGCTGTTCTGTTGTATTTTAGGTTTCCTTTCAGCTGCCTTTAGTTCTGTTTGATTGCCTTTGTTTTCTGTTTGGTCTTGTTTTTATTGTCCTCTTTGCTGTTACGTGGTCTGCTGTAGACACTCTTCATTTCTAATATCTTCTTTCTCTGCTCCCAGAAGGTCGTGCAGGGAGGATGTTTAGCTTTGAGGGAGAATTTTGATGTTGTTTTAGTCAAATAAGACAGAATTTATATGACCTGATTTTAGACACTTGCAAGCCATGCTTTTTCTTATCCTAAAGTAGACATAAAAAATTGACAGATGATTTATATACACAAAGTAATTGTTTCTCTCCATTAACTGTAAAATGACCTCAAAGTGAATACTTCAGACATTAAAAATATAGGTTGGCATGAAGCTCTAGAAATTAAATGTAAACATTTAAGTGTAAATAAGTGTCTAAACTCCCATTATAATCCATGGAAATATAGGCTTCATTTATTTGCCTAAGTGTAAATGCCAAACTATCATTTGAATTGCCTTAGGGTGTCCAGAAAATCTGTAGAGAGCTGGCAGAAATGACAGACTATGGGAGATTTAGACTGGCACTAGCTACTTTTGGTAGTTAAAATAAGCCCGTAGTCAGGGGAGCTCAGAAATTAATTCGGCTCGGTCAACAGAAGATGCCTGTAATGAAAAATACAAATATATGTCTCAAGTATATGTCTTAAATATAGGCATCTTGAACCTTCTGAGATATATCAAGTTCAGGTACCACTGCAAAGGACAAAAGGTCTTCTATAATTCCTATGCCATATATGCCAGTTCCTTGACAAAGTCTGATCTTCAAGGGCATCATCAATGTCTGACATAGGGGTAAAATAATCCCATGACACATTATCATTAAATTTAAATGTTCTAGTCTTAGGTTGAGTTCCATCCCTAAAACTAGCAGATATTGCAGTCTAGTATTTTTCTACCCAATTCAACTTTTCTGTAAAATGGACACAGTAATACCTAGCCTACCACAGGCATTAGAATAGATTCTTAACTATGCCAAAACATTCTTACAACCCATTAAAGAATGACACGGAATCTATTTGTGAAGGCAGTTCCTGCTAGCAGAGAAACCAGTCCACTAGCTGCTTTGAAATCCTTCAGTAATGAGAATTATTAAACTGCAAAGCAATATCATCTAACAGATTTTTCTTAATTAGCCCCTGAGACTGTAGAGTTAGATCTTCCCCTAAACTAACTTTCAAGTGAAGTCTAACATTTTAACTGACTTCCCCATTAAAAAATAAAATATACTCTTTTCTCCTCAATAAACCAAAATTCCCCAGTGTCTGGAATTTTTTGATCTATACTTTTTAGAGGCAAATCATTATGACAATTAGTTTGTGATGACATCTGAAGTCATTCCTCAGACAATACATCCTAATGGAGCAGCCCATATGACTTGCACCTAATGGACACAACGGCAATTAGTCTCACTCAGTGAATGATACATTGCAGGTATGTGGTCTGAAATACTTCAGGTCTTCAGTAGGATTATACTACATATGCAGTGGAAATGTATATATATATAAACATTCTAGAGCACTAAAAATCAATTTAGAATTTGCCATTTCACTGAAAAAATGTCCCACTGACTGTGCTACAAGTCAACACAATGCACACTGCATACATATTGTGCATGAAAAGCAAGATACTTTGAAATATATCGCAGATCCACAACACAGGTCCATTTCCTCTGGGAGCAGATGAGTGCTGTTTTACCTTCACTCAGCTAATGACTTCTGTCATTGTGCAAAACAATGGGTTCTCTGCAATGGTTCACTTTATTTTCCCTTTTAAACATAAGCAAGGGTGATTACATTCTTTAATTAAGTCAATTTTAATGTGATATTTTTGTACTCTGATGTGCTGCCTTAGACATTCAAATAATAATAATACCGCAAGCATCATGTAATTCCTTTGTTCCTTTTAAAAAGGAATTTGTGCCTTATAAAAAAAAGCCAGAGGAGCTGAAGATTTCCTGAATATTGTGAGGTCCTACCGGTCAGCAGTGAATTTTTATTTCAATAGGAAAGTAGGTAATGCTAGCAATAGCCCAAAGACAAATTATACTTGCCAAGAGGAAATTTATTTCTGAGCAAATAAGGGAAGGCATTAGAGATATAATACTACCTGTATCGTGAATCCCAGGCACTAAGGCTAAAATTGTATGGAAACCTAAATAGCTGAAATGGCACAGCAAGTTCTTAATCCTAAAGTAGTTTTCTAAAAACATATCAGAAAATACAGAAAAGTATCTTGCTACAGTATTATAAGGAAAGCATGAACATATCCACAGAATGTCATGAAACATCAAATATAATATTTTCCTTCTTTACCTACAATTGTTTTATTCTGTTTCTAAGCAAGCTGTGCTTTCCTTGGTGGCAGTGGCTTTTTCGCTTTAACTTTTCAAAAGCCTATAGTGCTGGTCCAGTCCTGCTGACCATTATGTCCTAGATCAATACGAACACAGCCATCAAACTTTTCTAGTTTCATTTATTACTACTGGATCAAGATATTTGTTTTCTTTCAGTTTTCATCTGGTCTTTAAATATAGTTGTTGGAATGTTGGCTGGAAAACATTCAAGTGAATGAACTCTGTACTGCCACTGAGTAAAGAAAGCCATATTTAGTCATCACATACTTGCTTATTTCTAAAAGAAATGAACAACTCAGCATGGTAGAAATAGTTAATACTGAATACAGTTGGACAGTCAGTCCTTCTCCCTATATCAGTGCCCAATATGGTGGAAAATTCTTCTAGTGAGAACTACTGAATTCTCTGAGTTTTGCTCTAAAACAAATCACCATTGGTGATTTTATATTTCTTGTTAGAGTCAACATTTTCACTGTAGCTTTCAAAAATTTACTGTGATGTTGCAAGGCAGTCATGGCCTTATAAAAATAGAAAATATCATTTCTTTTTGTGCCCACTGTTTACCTCTTTTGTTTATCCATCATGTTACCTGGATTAGTGAATCAAAGAATCATTATGGTTGGAAAAGACCTTTGAGATTGAGCCCATCCATAAGCCCTTCAACACCATATATGTTAAACAATGTCCCTAAGACCCTCATCTACACACTACTTTAACACTGCCAGGGATGATGGTTCCACCACTTCCATGGGCAGTCTGTTCCAATGCTTCACCACTCTTTGCGTGTGGAAATTTTTCCTAGTATCTAACCTGAATCTCTCCTGGCCTTAGCAAAGCCACAAAGTATAGAACAAAGTCAGAAATGTCAGAGGAATAATTAAGAATTTTAAATATATATCACCATTTTCAAACTTACTAGATACTAGATGCTTTATGCCCAGAAAGATTACCTAGTTTTCACACAAACACACACACACACAAAAAAAAAAAAAAAGAGAGAAATATAATGGTCTAATGCAAGTTACTTGAAGAGTGTTTGTTCATAGACAATGATAATCATATTGAAAAAGACAGAAAAAAATGACTTCATATGCAATGTTGCATTGTGTTAACATGCTTTGGAATCTTGACTCTGGTTTAAGCTTTTCAGGAACATCCGTTGATTGCGCTGACCATTTTCAGTAATATCCACATCTGTTCCAGTACTATATCTGGAAAAATTATAGGCCTGAGGTCTGAATTCTGCAGTGACTAAATTTTAGAGAAGGAATTATGTATTCATCCTGAGTTTGACCTAAGTCAAAGTTTTTGCTTACACCTACTGCAACTCCTCTGAGTTTCAACACACCTCCTCTGGCTTGACATGTCCCTGGGGCACGAATTACTGGAGTAAAAAAGTATTGTTGGGAAATATTGCTACATTTGTGGGATTCTTCCGTAAATCTTTAATCATAGTTTGAGATGGAATGTTGGACTAGGTGGACTAATAGCCTGTTTTTGCAGGAAGTCAAAAGACACTAAATTAACTATGGAAAGAAGCAAGATTAATTTTCAAATTATTTAACGATTATTATCTGATATCATTGTGTCACTCTCTATCCCACTGTCCTCTGTATCTCAAATTAACTAAATGCAGCCTCCTCTGACAGGGAGGTAGAGTGTTTCATTCTCTCTGCTCTCTTGAGAAAGAAGACTGCTACCTAAGGTTACATACTCAGCTGATGTAAATTCTTATGGCTCAGCTAGAAATTAGTAGAAACATAGCAATTTTTACCTGCTGGGGTGTGGTCTCAGGAGAACACTATAGAGAAAAAAAAAAAAAAAAAGGAAAAAAAAAAGGTAGAATGCTTTATTGATGTCTCATATCTAATTTATATTCTCTTTTAGGCTTTCTTGGCCAAATTTCCAGTGTTGTGTCCCTGAAATTAATGGAATTATGCCAGCAGGGAATTTGACCTTCTGTTTTTGGACCGGAGGTTCTTATTTTCAAATAGGACAAAACAGGCTCCCCACAGTTGAAGCAAGAGTAGAAGGCTTTTGAGTTTATGGTAAATACCAAACTGGACAAAAATAAGCTAATTTTCACAGTGATGTCCTGAATCAAGCCGGGACTGGTTATTGTTCAAACTTAATTACAGAGCAGGCCAGTTGCCCTGATTTCCTGTGTCGTGCTATAAGCAACATGTTTCCAATAGGGAACCTTTCCAAGCTGGCTCATTCACCAAGCAGAAGACTTGGCCATCAGTTTATTTCTCATTTTCAGAATGAAATAAGGAGTGTCAGAAGCCAGCTGCCTCTAGTGTTGCTCTACCCATTAATGTTCTGTCAATTGCCGATCTCTTTTGGTTTTAGTTGATGTTTCCTCTGAGGCTGAAATTCTTATTTTGTTCACTGAACAGAAGCTCTGTAAAGATAGAGTGTTTGAAGCAAGCCAGAAAAAGTGAAGTTAAAACAGAGATCAATATTGGCCAGCCAAAGACAAGACAGACTTAGTGGGAGAAAGCCATGTTACATGAGTGATCTGAAATGTCTTAGGAGACAATGTCAAGGCAACATCTGAAATAGTAAGTACATGAATAAAATGACATTGGCATGGAGTTTTAAATGTCTGAATGTAATAGAGAAAGCATTTGTAGCCAAAGATTTTACTATAAGGTAAATTCCTTCTGAACATTCTAGATTCAATTGCATTTCTTTATTCATAATATATAGATGTTATAGGCATATTCTCCCATGATTTCTTAACCAAATTTTCACCCTCTACTGAGCATCATTGTCCTAGTCCCATTGTCCCATTCTTTTTTTCTAAAATGCATGGCTGCTCCAGAGATGGGACTTATGCTTTCTAGTCAATACATGATGGGAGCTGACTATGTTTGTAACGTGCCAATTTCTTTTTATCCTTTAAGCTGAAAATGAAATCTAGGCAATTACCAGTGTGTTCATGGTAACTTTCTATATCCTTCGCAGAAGTAGCATAAAAATTGTTTTTAATTAAAATAATTTCTAGGGCTCTTTTTTTCCACCTTTTTTTTTTCCATCTCTTTCTTCTGCCTGTAAATCACTTTCTGCTTAAGAAAATATACAATTAAGTAGAAAACAAGCTGAAAAGACAAACAAACAAAAAAAACCCACAACAACTGAATGAAAACCATCTATGAAGCTGAAACATTTCTTTGGCAAAAAAGATTCCATTGTTCCTTTTTTTTTTTTTTACATGAAACTAAAAGAAATCATTAATTCAGAGATGCAATTTATTGTGACTAAGCATACATCTCACCTGGATGAAACACTCTGAAACTCTTGTTTGAGGGAGTTTGTCCTGTTGTTGATGAATAACATGAGTCCCTTTTGGTTTGACAAATAATTTCAAGATCTAGCAAATCTGGAAACTTTATTCCAGATCAAATTTTCATTCAGTTTTCATAAGCTTTTTATCCTACTCTCAGCCGTTCCAGGATGGGTTGTCAAATGCATAACTGGGTTCATAAAAACTCCCGAGGAACTCCCGAAAAGCTCAAGACACTGAGACATCCTTTGCATTTCTCCCTGTTCTCTATGCCTCTCTTCTACCAGTATATTTGGCTATTTTTTTTTTTTTTTTTGCATATTTTTCTGATAGATTAAATTTCAACTTTCAGTTGTGGACATTAGAAAATTTATGGGGAATAAGGTCAGTAGTGACTATTATATGTGATAATCCATCTGCAAACTCTATTGAAGCAAATTGCAAACTGCTGCAATCTGGAAAACTACATCAAAAAAATGATCATTACATTCATGTTGTCCTTATCTTTTTATGTGAATATCATTACTAGCTGACTGATGGAGCTAGAATCCTAAACTACATATTTACTGGTCTTATTCCTATAACTGAGATACATATACACATATTTTTTTTTTTTTTTAAAAAAGACAAAAATATTTAATCTGTATCCAGTTATCATTACTTCATTTTTTCATGAATGAATAAGCTATAACACATCTGAAGAAACTGACTTTTAATAAGGATGTATTTGTTTTGCAATGAATATTTATTCATAATCTCACTTTTCCATTGGGCTGGTTTTAGCAGTACAAGGAGATATTTTAAGAGTCAAATGTGTTCTTGCGCAAAACAAAACTAACTGGGTTGAACAGAGTAACACTTAAAAATTGACACAAGTGGTCATACATTTAGATAATTTGTCCTTTAGTCAGTGATTCTTACTGAAATCTTATTTCAAATTTGAATTTCAGACCAGAAAGTATATCTCTTATCTAATAAACCTTCCAAGCTATCCCCAAAACTTTGACACAGAAATAAACAAACAACACAAGCTTTGTTCAAAATTAGGTCTGCTGATGGCTCAAAATAACATGGTGAAGAAAGTATTGCTATGGATCTTAGCAGGATTTCTCTTATGTGCCACTCTTTGTTATTCTAATAGAATATAAAGAAAATAAAGTGTTAATTCCTAATTTACTGATTGTAACCTACAAATCTACAGAAGAGCAATATAAAAATCTGTATGCTTGTATAATATTCAGGAATCTTGCTTGGCACGGAGGACTGAATCTATTTAAAGGTACTTGACAGATGCTATAAATAAATGGAAGAACTGTAAAATCTTATTTTATTTCTTAACAGAAGCACTGTTATCTCAAATCTGAACAAAAATGTCTTTATTTCAGACTCACAGTTTGAAGAGAGCTCAGATGAGGGAAATTATTCGTGTATATTAAGCAATAGTGAACAAGACGCATTAAAAAAAAATTAATTTATCAATATTCCCTGCAGACAAAGTCATAAACGAATTGCAGCTGATGGTCAGAAGGAATTTTACCATATATGTGTTACTAAGAGAGTTCTGTCAATCTGAGCAGACTCTTTAAAATATTTTTTCAGAGTATTTCAGCTCCTACTGTATAATATCAAAAAAATAGAATAAATGGATAAAGGAGATAGTGACAGGCAAAAGGTTTTTTAACTTCTCAGAAGGATAAATGGAATACCTAATATTTACTCTGTGTAAATAGCAATCAGTCCTGCAAAATAGCTATGAAAATTTACTAGCCTGGTAAAATACCGTCTATTTTTTTTTTCTCAGATGATTGACACAATAATAATAGATAGCATTTGGTCTAGTATCTTAATAATGGTATTTAACCAGACTAGTTTATTTTCCTATCACAGGAGCAAGCAGGATTTTCCAAAATAGAGTTTTGAAAGGGGTTGCATTTAGATTATTGCTCTTCTTTTGCAGGCTGAGGAAACAAAATATTGTGATTTCCTGTTGGAGAGGGAGTGTTACAAAATTTCTTACCCTTCTATAATTCCATTTTGCTTATTCAATGTTTACTTAATGGACACACAATAACTTTTAAGTTGGATAATAGACATTTAATGGTTTGCGTTGTAACTACAATCAAGTATGTGACTTTTATTCCTTGCTAGTGCCTCTGTTTCAAAGGACACTAACAATTATCTTTGATCTACCTGCTGTGACATAATGAATCCTGTCTTAAGCCACTACCCAAGAGACGTGCAAAAACTGGTCACCTACCACGCATGAACTTTAATAAAATCCCTGCAGGATGCTGGTGGAAATCTTAGGAGCTAATTTAAAGAAATTGATTACCTTGTAAAGGCAGCTAGAATATGAGCATTATATCTGATAAGGTTTCTCTCTCTTTGTTTAAAATACTAGTACTACCAACAAAGCACTTTTTAATGGCAGTTCTTTATTGGTGATGCTCAAATCTTTTCCTGGTGCAGAGCTGGTCAGCTTGCAGAGATCCACGAGTTAGCTAATGACGCCTGTCTGCCCTGGAGTTGTTGATGATATTAGCAATGCTTCAGGTTGTCTGAAACTGAAATTATAACTCATTTTCGGGGCAAGCCTTACTGTAGTCACAGCTCCTCCAGAGAGAAACAGATAGGGTGTAATAATCTGAAAAGGGTTTATTTGCACCATGGTACAAAGACATAAAAAACTCCCTATGAATTATATAGTGTCTTTTCATTGTTTTCAGGATAATACTAAAAAAATATGAACCAGAGGTAGAGAATTCTGCAGGAATCTTTCCAATGTCCTAAATGAATGCAAGACTGGCATGGATTTCAAGACATTACATTGTCCATGGTTGTTTTGCACAGCTGTTTTATGTCCTTGAATGCAGAGACCACATTAACAATGCAAATTATTTCGGATGAAAGTCTCTGAATGACTGTTTTTTTTTTTTTTTTTCTTAATAAAAATGAACCTCAAATGAACTACAGAAAGCTTTTGTTTCTGTGAGCATTATGAAGTCAGAGTCAGCAGTAGAGCTAGGCTTCAAGAATTCTCTCCTGTCAGTCTGTTAACAAAGGAATCTGTGGCACAAATTTGGGGATGTGAAAGGAAGGCTTTTCATTGGAAGGTGTTAAACATTACCTGAAATACAAAGACTAGCAAGAAAAAGAGAAAGAGAGAGAAAAAGAAAGAGAGAGAGAAAAAGAAAAATATTAAGAAATCTGGAGAATAAAGAAGGGAGGCTTAGATAAATGGAAAAAAAAATGAGGAGGAAATGATTGCAAGGCTGTTCGTGTAAGTTCAAAGATGTGAGTTCCAGAAAAAAAAAAGACAGTGAAGAAAACTATGTCAATAAAACTGGAAAGTGTTGACAAAGCTGTTTCCAGTCAGAAGCTCTTCAATAAGTATTAAGAAATTTAATGAGTGTTTAGTTCCTCTCCTAAGAAAGAAGGTGGCTCCTGCAGAGAGAACAAAGGTGCTATAAAGAATGGTTTGGCTAAGTGTGCTGGGAAGATGCTTTCACGTATCTGCACCGCAAATCTCTTGTGAAGGTGGCAATGAGAAAAATATTCTGCTCCTCATGAAATCTTTCAACAATGAAAGGCGAGATACTGGGGAGATGAATTGTTTCTTACACTATTGTAGTTTGATCAGTGCCAGCCTTCTGCAAAGCATGCTGGATTTATCCTTGCAGCGGTGCCTTTTCAACTTGCTGAATCCTCCAAGGGTCACTTCAAAGTTAAAAGAGGAATTAAAATTTGCTCTCTCATCACCACTTTGTGAAGCAACATCAGTTCTTTCAGTTAAAAAAAAAATTAAATAACAAAAAAGCAAAAAGGACTGGTTCATCACTCTTTTGTTTGAGACAAAAAGCGGAAATTCTGAGAGAGGGAAGAAACAAAAAATTCCACAATTCTTGCTTAAAACTAAGTGTGTTTGCTAAGTGCAGCTATGCACTAATTTGCTGCCTCATATTCAAATCCCAAACACTTAATGTCAGGGGAATTAATGGCTAAAGATATCATAACACTTATGCTGAATGCATTATAGATGTAAGAGGATTATTCAGATCAAACAGATGGAAATGCATATTTCATCACACTACCAACGCCTTAACTGCATCCCAAAATAAACAATGCTTTTCCAGCAATGATTTCGGAATATAAACAGAGCGTAGCACACAACCCTTCTGAAAGAGGAACAGTTACGGCTGGCATTTTCAAAAGCAGCCAGCTGATCTGAACAACTGTTTGAATCCCTGTGCTCTGCAAAATCCTTCCTAAAATGCTAATCTTGTATACAGCTACCATGTCTAAAAGAAGAGATACTATGAAATTTATCATTTCATAGCATTGCTTTTCACCTAAAATTTTCAAGCTCTCTTCAACTGTGCTTGGCACTTTGTGCCGAATAAGGTGCCTCTAAATCTTTTCTCCCAAGGAGATAGATTGCCATTTGCATATGTAAGGAATACAGAGGCTTCCCTGACCTTAGTCTAAGGGGATTTTAGGTAACCCTGTTTATATTTTATTAGTTTTTCCTTTTCTTGGAATGATTTTAATTATTTTTTTTTTTATTGATAACTTGTTTAATCTGTAATAATCCGTAATTTGTACATAATGTAAAGGGAAATCTGTATGTTAGAAAAAGGATATATAGCACAACTGAACACTTAGGAACCACTTAATTTGCAATGAGGTGTAATGCTGAACACCGATTGAATATTGGGAGTCAGAATGACAGTCCACTTCCTTAAAAATAATATGACCGCTTCCATGTTCATAGGAAAATGAAGGAAAAGTTTGGAATAGGAAACTCCTTACATACTTCCAATTCTATTATCCTCTTCACCTTCTCCTCTGCTGGGCCATTCTGGCATGCAGAGGAATCAAAAGGAAGGATTTTATAAGCCTCTGGGGATGCTGAGGCATCCTGGAGATTTAGGATGGGAAATCCAGCTGACATATATGCTGAAAAAAAAAAAAAAATTTCTTTTTTTTTTCTGTGATCTTTCCTCAGAAATAAAATTGAGTTTGTTTTCAAAAATGAGTCCTTGTCCGAAAGGGCGTTATTTGTATTGTTTTCTCTTATTTTGCCATTTAATGCCCAATGTGTGCAAAGTCACTTCTCCTACTAAAATTTATTTAGCTTTGCATGGGTGACATCTACAGCAACTACTAATTCTGTTTTCCCCACTATCATGTTATGAATTCCTCTCAATGCTTTTTAATGTCATTGCTTATGGGTTTTCAGAGTGTTTCAGCAAGTTACTTTGTTCTACACCTTCACAGACTTTTACACTCTTACTCCATGCGGATCTCCCAGGGCTGTGAAGTTCAACTGCACTGAAAATTTTTCAATCATAACATTTGAATTTTCAGTCATAACATTTGAAGTTAAGCAAAATGGCTATTTTCTGACAGAAAAAGAAATATATACATATATATATGTATATATGCACACCTACATTTATATCTGTCAACTTGTCTCTTTCAGCCATCCTCTTCAACATGAAAATCATGGCTTATATTATAGAAGCAACAACACATCAAATTATTCCAGTCTCACTGTATCTAGAGTCAGTATTATAAAATCGAGGAACATACAAGAAGGAATTCAGATCTTCAAAATTCTCTGTTATTGACATCTTTTTTGATTTTAGTTTCTAGTTTGAGAACATTTGTCTTCTTTTTCAAATGCTTCTCCACACCCAGAAAAGAATCACCTCTGTTTTTTTGGTGGTACTAACGGAGTTATGCGAAAGTCCTTACAGTGAGCTGTATTCTAAAAAGATCAAACAATGTCACATATTAAGGAGTATTATTTATTGGGACCTTATCTATTAATTAGCTCTTTAATATAGTTATGTATGCAAAGGTCCCTGCAGTTCACAGGTTTAGTATCTTCAGGAAAAAAAAGGAGAGGGGGCAACTCCATTATCAAAATATAATTTACAGATTGTTCAATAGTTTCTTCATCTTTCTTTATCTCTTCTTATGTTCTCTGGTGTGTAAAATGTGTCATCAACGCAATGCACTAAATTTTACCACCAATATGTATTAAACTTCCAAATAATATATTAGCTACATAAAAAGTAGTGTACAGAAAATAATTTATATATCATGTATATTTGAGACTGATGAAGCAAATTTCTCTTTGTTGACGATCTTTCCACATCACAAATCAATAGACTGGGAATCTGCTTATGGTCTTTTCCATTGTCAGTAGAGGGGTTCTCACTTAGCCTAGATGCTTCATCAAGACCCACTTTGCCATTACTTCTTCATAAACACAAGTGAATATGAAAATGAGGCTGGGGAGGCAAAAACTAGCTCTAGAATTAACATTCAGAAATGTAACAATTGTATTCAACATTAAGGTAATTGCTATGTGTAATACTAAAGAGAGTGGATGGATTTAATTAAATACCTTCTAATATTAGAGGGATAACAAGCTCGTGCAGCCAGAAGAACTGATGAATAAGTATGGAGCCCAGATACCATAGGATCTCACTATGGATCAGATGAAGACTTTTTCCAGAGCAATGTCTTGCCTCCAGCTATGGCCATGGACAGCCAGTTCAGAGGAAAGTACAAAATCACCATTAGAGAGTTGTGGCTTTCCACCTATTTCAAGACAGTTGACTGTTGTCTTGAAGATAAGGTTGTCTGTCCCCAAGTCTTTATCCTAGATAGTCCAAGTGCACCCTTTTATGCTTTCAGAATTAGGTTACACTTCAAGTCACAATTTTGCTCTATGGTAGGTAGTTTTTATAGTCTGGTTCATAGATAAATTATGGGACAACTCTGAAACATTTTGCAGAAAAAAAGAATACGATTTTCTGATGGCATCGAGACAGTGATTCCCAACAGGCAGCCAAAAGATATGTCACGGCTTTTTATTTCTTAATTTTGAAAGTGCAGCTGAGAGATGTGGAAATCACTGCAATTTACTTTGCTCACTTTCTAGTTGAAATATCAAGGCTAGGGTCCACTCCACACAGTTAAAATACCACCTACTTCCTAGGGCATCTACACTCTCAGCGGAAACTCAGTCCCTGTACCGACTTGCCTCCTTGAGGATGTATTTATTCCACCAATTTCCCATCAAAGCCAGCCTTCTCCCCTCCACAAAGTGGAACCACAGCTAGTTTTCTCCATCTGTTGCATTGCCATTTTGCAATCCTTCATTTGTTGCTATTTTCTGTATTTACTCCCAGCAGTGCCTAGATTGTGCTGGTGCTGTGAGATTGATAACAAGGTGCCAGAGAAACATTTGGGGGATTTTCGTTTCTTTCACTCCGGAAGACCCAGAAGCTCTTCCATCAGGAGCTGAACAATGGAAAGTTTTCAGCTATTGTTCCCATTTCTTTGTGTCAGCTTTTGGTTTCTCAGGAATCCTCTAAAGGGAGGGGAAGAGAGTAAAGAACAGGGAGGCAGAGAAATGGGAAGATATTTGATAATTAGCTGGGACAGTCAGGCAAGAGGTGTGGTTATTGCAAGATGAATCACACCCCAGGGCTTTCAGGAGGCTTCATGTACGCTAAATGCTTCTGATTCTCCTGGGTTGTAATTATCTCAGGATAGGTTAAAAAAAAAAAAAAAAAGTATTTTTAGAAATGTCAATTTTCTTGATTTATTGGAATTTAAGAGCTCAGGCAGCTGGTTCAGGGAGTGGGATTTAGTGGCCCTGTAAAGGTTGAGGCACCAGCTGTTTTGCAGTAATAATCTGAGAGGAAGGTGTCCTGGGAAGGCAAATCTCCAGTTACCTGTCCTGGGAAGGCCAGCAGACCTTCTGAGACAGGGATTTATCTTCTGGGATGATGACATATGCCTAGTAAGTAGCACCACTTTGCTCTCTTCTGCATGTTTCATTTGTCTGCTTTTCTGCAGCCATCTGCTTTTCACCTGTGGGATATGTGTTGTTCTGAACACCTTGCTCCAAGCTGTCCCTGAATCATGGGTACCATCAGTCATGGATCTCTATTTCTTTACTCCTGTACCACCCCAGATCCCATATGCTTCATATTTTGCCCTTTGTGATTTCAACGTCACAAAGCAGCTGCTTCCTTCCTTGGCCACTTCTATGTTTGATGCCTGCCTGGGATCCAGGTTGGGTGGGGAAAGCATGGTAAAGACTCTCATGGAGACCATGAGCCACATGACTCACAAATGGCTCTTTGCTTTGTTTGGCATTCATCATGTTTGACTTGTGCCCTCAGCCCATTCGGCTGCAAAACAGCAGCCTGAGGTTGGTATTTATCATTAGGTGATGCATTTACTGAGTTTCCCTTTATATCTCAGAAAAACGTCTATGTCTGTAATAAACATTAGGGAAAAAAAAAAAGTGAGAATAAAAAGAGAAACATATTCTTAACTGTTGGAATTACAGAGTTAGGGAACAAAATGTCTATGTCACTGAGTGCTGTACAGAAGAAGTCTCTCTCTATTTTCCTATTTATACATCACTTGGTGAATTAGAGTACAGGTTTCACAGCAAAGAAGAACATATATATGTATATATATGTTTTTATACCTTTTAGGCAGAATACCATTAAGTTGTTGTTCTGAGTTTCCTGCTCAGAATTTTTTTGTGGGGTTATCTTAAGCAATTCCAAAGGGCCTTGGCCCAACAGCCATTGAAACACCTAAGTCATTTAGGGATGAAGGTCCAGTTTTGCCTGTTTTACTGAGGCTGTAATGCCAGGAAAGTTGCATAATGTGGCATGTTTTAGGTTTATTTCTGCATAGCTTTGTTAAAAACACTGAATTGTGCCTGGTTAACAGTAATCGGTATTTGAAGCCTTTTGTGTACCTTTCTATTTACAAAATGCCTCTGAGAAAATCACAGGATTGTGCTAGTTCCTGCTATTGTGCCTGGGTTTGTTTGTGCTTAGATATACCCTACTAATATTTTACCTTTTTTTTTTTAAATCCTTCCCTTTCCCAAATTCCTGTTGCTAGTAATGCAAACAGTAGCTGGTCCCCTTTAAAGCTGAATTAAAGCATGGTGATGCAACATACATGCAACAGCAAGACCTATTCCCTGTTAGATTTAAGGATGGAGGTTTTATACCTTTGTTTTCTCTTCTTGTGGTCAGAGGCAAGGCGTAACAAAAACGAAAACAAAAAGAAAAGTGGAGGACAGAAATGCTTGATGCTTGGTGACTGGCTCTGATATCACTAAGGCTTCCTGTAGCCCTCTCCAATGTCTCCTGCAAGCTTGCCCAGAGGATCTCTGTCCACTAAACTACCACTTCCTCTTTCCTATACCCTTAACAGTGTTGTTCAAGGGGATGTAGCAGGACTGTGGCACATCATGACCTCATGGTCCAACATCCAAGCTTATCCTGACATTTTCCATTTAAAAATAACAGAAGTTCTCAGGCCTCACAAATGAAGTCTCATGTGCATGTATAGATTTTAACTATTGGAAAGGTCCGGAGGGGAAACAACTCCATTGGATTTAGTAGGTCACATAAGTAGAGCCTGACACAGAAGGTAGCACCTGCATTGATGTACATTCAGAGATTTGTTTTAACATCCGTTCTAGTTTAGATTATAGTACTTCCCAAGACAAAACTTGCTGCTGTAAGGTTAGGTTATCTCCTAAATGAATCAGGGAAAAAGAAATTTAATGATGATTATATAGCAAGTGCATTTTGTGCACCTGATCTTTTTATTAAGTTAGATTTACTATTTTCCCTTGCCTAGCTCCAGTCCAGTGCCTAACTGTCGTATATGAATGTATGAGGAGCCCACGGACACGACAAGGCTTCCAACTCGCTCTTAGACCAAGATGCAATGAGCGATGGCAGCTTCAGGTCCTACTTGTTTGCAACTTTCCAGGGCAATATGTAAAAACCCATTAGGAGAGCAAGGAATGAGGAGAAATGAGTAGCACCTCGAAACTACTTTTAGTATCTTTCCTTTAAAATTGCCTCTCAGTTGTTATTGAATGAGTCATCCTCAGACCAATTTTTTTTCAGAACTTTCAGGGAATTACAAAATATTTAATAAGAGGCGTTATTTACTTCATAATAATTTTGATTTCATTTTCATTCAATTTTCACTACATCAGAAAGTAACCATATTTTTAGAAAATTTGTGTATATATAGATATACATTAGAAAGAAATGGAGTCTCTTTAGTGGTCCATGACCTTCTCATGCAGGACGTGTGACACCAAATTTCATACAGAGACAGATAATTTTTCTCTCAAATAGTAACACAAATTCTCCCAACATCAATATTATAGTGGAGATTTCTCCATCCTTTATGTTTGTGTGTGTTTTGAATGGTCTAAAATATAAAAATATTTATTCTCCAAAGGTAAGAAAACCTCTGCAGAGATGTTATAGTGCCTGTGAGTTGGAGAGGAAAAAAGAATAATGAGTTCTAGTTTCGTCTCTGAGTTATTTTAATAATTTTAGAGTAAATGGCTTTCTGATACACACTCCTCTAAAGGAGCAAATAATAGTTACTTATAATCATTTCCAATATCATTCTGAGAAAGTAGTGTACTGTGAACTTTGGATAAAAATGAATATAGTGTTGGTTGAATTGGACGTACAAGAAATTCTGCTTAGAGTGACTTAAAATATCAGCAGCATTAAACCATTCAAATAACATTTTATAGTGGAAACACTAAAAAAGTCCAGCAACCATTTTATAGCAGCGAGAATGCAGTGCTATAAAGAGTGAACCTTAGTCAACCACAAAAATACATTTACTTCCTTCCTCTTTGTGTGCTCTTGAGTTTATAAAGCCTAGGGCAAGCACAAGGAAAGATTCCTCCTGCTTTGTAAAGAAAGGGTAAAAATTAATAGGAGTAACATATTAAAAATAAAAAGGGCTAAGGGAGCATGTCATGCTTGCCATAAAAAGAGAGCAGTACAGTCTCTTAGATCCAGAAAAATATTACCGAGTATAGTCTATCTTTTTGAGATTTTATTTGCAATATACTTTTCAAAACAACCTTTCCTTCAGCTAGTCTTCAAGCACAAGCAATATAGCCAGATGAGCATCTTTATGTGATCAATAGTTCAGTCAGAGGTGGTTTAGGCATAAAACTAAGTCAACACATTTCCATTTTTCTCATACCCCTCAGTCTTTTGGGGACAACTCATATTGAATTGGGACTTACGTTAGAATGGAGGTAATGGGTTGCCGGAAGAGATATTTTCAAAGTGACTTATGATTCCTGTAGATATTTTCCAGATCCTGCTTAGTTTTACAGCAGTCCTTGCAAAAGGTCAGTGCCATTATTGGGAATAATGATTCAGTTAGGGTTTCATGCACCATCTCCTCAAAACTGCTGCATGTTCTCTCATTTAAACACCAAACCATGTTTGGTAAAGGTAGCATAGTGGTTTCCTGAGTGACCTTCAACCAATCACTTTAAAACTTCATAAAATGGGCATAGTAGCATCTCTGTATTCTACAGGGATAACAGGGATGAATAAATCAGAGGCCTTCAGTGGATATCCCATGACCACATATTACTAAAAGAGTCACTACTTTTCAGGAAATAGGTGAATGTGATTTATGTCCTTTAAATGAGTAAAGACTTTCACAAAAGATGCTCTTAAGAAGTGACTTTTTTTAAGAAAAAATCCTTCTGTAAAAGCAGTATATGTCTAAAAGTGGCAGTTATGAAGACAGACTCGTTAATGTTCGTTAGACATAGATATTATGGCAATGAGCACCAGAGATGTACCAGGGAAGCAATTAATAATTTCCTACTCAGTTGAGTGTTTGAATAATGGCATTAATTAGGCCAGAGAGAGTCATACTGAAATTCAATTAAAAGGCTTTTTTTAGTTTGTTTTTTTAAAAATTGAAAGTTGCTTGGGGAAAAAAAAAAAATAAAAAGTAAGTAAGAAAGAAAGAAAATAAGCTGTGTTGGAAACATTTCCACACTGTTGGAAGAATCCTGGAATTTCTCTTTTATGTTTTCTTTTTTCTCTGTTTACAGATATGTAGAGGAAAGGATTTATTATGATAATCATTACTGTCATCATAAATCTTCACACAAAGCAACCTAATTATATATATATATTTTTGTCAATTTTCATTTGTGTACATGTTTTCTTTGCTATCCTATTTGAATTTCCCCAATAATTGTATAAGACAAAGTCAAGCAAATGGAGAATGCAGAGATAAACTTCTAGAGCTGAGGAGCATTTTCATGTATACTAACGTGCATAAGCATATGGATCTAGAATTATGTAGATTAAGTATACTTATGTGAATGTAGATTTACACAGATGCATAATACATCTTCATGTGTGTGAAGGTGCATTTACCCATGTGTCAAATACAGACTGTTTTTTTTTTATATAGTTTTATAGCATTTACCTTTCATAAATTATTTTACTGATGCATATTTATCAAAATGGGATATATACAACATAAAATCTGGTAGTATGAATTACCATAGCTTTAGTAGGAGTGTTAAATTGATTTTCCTAGTTAATTTTTTCACACAAAAGTTTTGTTTTGCATATGAGTTTTTATTACACTCCACTCCTATTTAACAAACATGTTGTTCTGGTCTGTTACTGGATAAATAAAAGCACTAAATCTCTGTGGGTAAATTAGTGGGAGGTTTCTCTTAAAAGATAATAATATCATATAAGCACAAAACAGTCACATCTGGTTTAGTTCCATCTGGTTTCAGGTAAGTGGCCCTAATATATGTGGTTCCTGTTTCATAATTACATCTCTAAGAGGTTGAAATCAAGCTACACACTATGATGGAGAGGGAGGCAGGAGAAGCAGTTATAGGAAAGTGTGAACCCTGGTCACTTGTGTTTTGCAAAATGATTGTTGGAGACCTGAAGTTTGGTCTGTCCTTCCAAAAGATGTCAGTTAGTCCACAAGCAAATTCAACTTCTCTCTATTAGGATGGACCTCGCCTGCTTCAAGATTCCTAGTAAGGCTCAATCCTGAAAAACAAAAACAAACAAAAGAAAACAGGATGTTCTTTCCCTGCAGAACAGCCCCTTTTGAGCTGTTTAGACCTGAGCTATTATGTCACTTTGAACCTCATTGTTCAATGTCTGTCCTATTGCCCAGCGGAAGTAGCATGTTAATTACCTTCAGAACCAGCTAGGCTCCTCAGTGATATATGTTTTAATGGTAGATGAAGCTCCTGACAAAGACGGCAGAGCTTTAGAGGCTGAAGGAACCTGATGTTGCGCTTGCAGCATTTGATTGATCCAAAGGTTTTGCAGGATCTGAGCAAAGATTCTGCTAAGGTCTGGCTGAAGTTACCAAGGCAGTTGGTACTGCAGGAAATGGTCATTGAAGGTGGACTTACTTACAGATGACCAATGCTGTCAGTTTTATTAGAAATAATCCATGCTTAAGTTTCAAGGGACAAATCAGTCAGATTCCACCTTGGAGAGGGCAGACCATTAACAGGTTTTATTTCACTCATGGCTGTGACTGTGGTTGTCTTGGAAGCTCTCTGTGTGGCCAAGCATAGTACCAGGAGCAAACAGGGAAGAATCCTATGCATTTCCCAGTCTTGATTAAGATTGTTATGTTGGACTTGAAGAACCAACAATTAGGGTACCGTGTGCCTGCTTTTGCCATGTTTGCATTCACAGTTCTATTAGAGAATTAGAGAATGCATTCTGTGTTACTGTACTCTGACACCTATATTTACTTAAAATGCACCCATTCTTTGGCTGATCTGTAAATTACTAGGCCGTTGTTTCTGTATAACACATATTAACTTAGTCAAATGCAAAGTGAGCTTTGTAATCATTATTCTATTTGCAAAAGGCATTGCTTACATTTTTGGTTACTTTTTATAATCTTTGCCAAACCATTGGTTTCTTGACAACACATCATTCTACAATAGGATTCTTACCTGAGGCATAGGTAGTCCTGTCTTTTTGGAGTATACATTTTTGGAGAACATTACAGAAAATGATAAATGAATGCAGGAACCTCAATAAATTCCTTGAGAAGCAGTCAAGATATGTTTCAGTAAGGAGGCAGCCAGTGATGATATCTGAAGAGTGTTGAAATGCCTTCAGTGAAAGCTGAGAAGTTCTTACTTACCTAGACAGTTGCTAAAGATTCTTTTTGAAACTTTTCTCTATACTTTCACCTTGCCAAACTCACAATTAGTTGTGTAAGTCAAAACAATTGCAAATACTTTCCAAAATTTCTTACTTAGCATTGGAATCATAGAGCTTTAGAACAGATTGTAGTGACTATCCTTCCCATCCCTCACATGTTTCATCCTCTTGAAGAAGATCTCAGATACACAGGAAGTTCCAAATATCAGAGATTTATTTCTCTATCTTGTGAGCTGAGAAGAAGTAGTTGCAGATGACTCTTGAGACATTAAGAGCTGACAGTAAGCTAGGATATCATTTAGCCTGACAAAATTTTAGAATTTCTCCCAAGCCAAGTGCATACTTTGCTATTGGCCTAGAAGAATATTTTCTATTCTTTTTTCCAAACCAGAGGCACCAGCACCAAGCTGAAGGTATCAATGCAGGAAGTTCTAGATGACTGCTGCAGTAATCATAAATGAACTCCTGTCATAAGACATGTCTCTCAAAAATGTCCATGCAGACCATATTAAGTTGTTTGCTTTTATTAAAATAAACGAAATTTGCTGGTGTACGCTAAATGCAAAGTGCCTCTGTTTTTCCAAGGCATTGAATACTCCTGACAGCTTGAGCCTTTTTTTATAGTTGTCATTCAAGGTCAGCATGTTTTATCTATTTATCTATCTACTGGAGATGCCCTTTATCTGTGTGAACTCAGCATCCCAATGTTCTATAATGATTTTTTCTCAGATGCAAATAACTTCCAATCTGCACAGCAGAACACATTAGAACACACTTTAGTTTGGTATTAACATATAATATTGATAGACAAAACTTACCCTAAAATAAAAACTGTTAACGACAGTTCAGTTAAAAAGATGTGGCTTGATCCTGAGACATAAATAAATGGATAATGCCTGATACAGAGCACAACAGATAGATCTGCATAAGATGTATGCCATTATTTTTGTGATTTTTTTTTTTTTTCAAAGTGGAACACCTCTGTGAAACAAAAAGCCAAACAGTTAATCAATGACCAAAAAGTTAATGCTTTCTGGAATAAGGATACCTAAATTCCATATTTAAAATTGCATCGTTACTCACATGGGTAAGGTATTTATCTGCATTGATATTGGGATTTTCTTGGGATTGAAAAATAGGTCTACCACCTTCCAAAGGAAATTGTGAAAGACTTTTTAAACTAATATGTTCCTGAAAACAAGAACAGAGATGCCATACTACCTACAAATAACTTTTATCCATTAAAACACAGAGTTTCATCAAAGTCCAATTTAGCAGCATTCATGCCCCAGATTTTCTCCATATCTGTGGACTTCAGTGGCATTTTTGGTCTTGTTCACGCAGATATATGGCATTTTCTTTTCACTTTTTTGGTGCCACCTGTCCTCTAAGTGCCTTAAGACATAAGCATTTCATATTCACACATTCAATGGCTTATGTATTTCAACCTTATGGTTACCATCATTCTTAAGACTGTTAGCATCAGGATGCATGAGCTGGAAAACATTACAGAGCAATGAAAAATAAATTCTGTAAATAGATAACAAGAGCTTTATGCTATATATCTTGGCGTCACAAAAATAACAATAATAATAATGTTTAAAAAATGAGTAGTTTAAAGCTGCTCGGCATGTTTCAGTGCCTCCCTTGGTTAACAAAAACATGTTCTTGTTTCTATGTTAAATAGTGTAGAGCTGTTGTGGAAAATATTATTGAATATGAGGATGACAAGTCAAGACAAATATTACAGGGAAAAAATGTTTTCTTTTTCTGCTCTAAAATCCTTAAACTCATCATTAAAAGTATCAGAGAGAAATAAGTCTTTTATTCAACAAATACACAGTTATTCAAAATCTAGAGTCTATTTTGAATAGAAGTCAAAAATAAGTGATTTAGAGGAAAAATACCTTTCTTCCCTCCTTGATTTTCTTTTGAGGAGAATGCTTTGCTGTGGAGCTTGCTCACAAAGAGAAAGACAGAGTTTTGAAAGGTGATCATTTTTGAACATTTCTGAATAGACTATGTACAGAACAAAATAGGATGCATATCTCAATGCTCTTTACACCTCAAGCTACCAAGATATTATGCTTTTGGCATAATGCTTTTAATTAACAAAATCCTCTACATCTCCCATACGGTGTGGGGTTGTGCATAAGACGACAGTCTCCACAGAAGTGTTCCTTGAAATCCTAACCAACAAATGAAGAAAAATAGACAACTTCAAGTTACATTTCTTTTTTTTTTTTTTATATATATACATGAATGGAAGCTATTTTTTTATTATTATTATTTTATTACTTTGCATTATTTATTTATTTATGTAATACTGAGGTTCAGAATTATTCAGAAGTCCTCAGTCTCCACATTTAGATGTAGATTTGCTGCCCACGTTAACTACAGAGTGAATCAGGTAACTGGATGATTAGTCTAGAGATAAGACCTAATCTCAAGGTCATGTGAAGACCACTAAATGACCATTGTTGTCATCTAGTTTAATTTATGATAGAGAATAAGGGTCTGGATTAAAGCCTGATTCTTAGCATGAGCCTGATCTACAAACACTGAGACCTCCATCCAATATCCTGATGGTTCATCAATTACTAGCAGTTCAAGTTATGACTCTGGTCATGATGGCATCTGGTTTTTTTTCAGAATCACTCATGTTATAATCTTGTGGCAGAATATACAACCGTCATTCTTCATTTCCCAGTGTATTACTTTGTTTGACCCTTTATTAGCACATTTCCCTGGACTGTGACCATTAAACCTGGCAATTCAGACTGCCCTAGAATAGTAACAAAGCATCACTCACATTTTATTGTCCCAATATTTCTTGTGTTATCCATGCACTTAACCAGAAATATCTTTATACTGTCATCTAAATCAACAAGAATAATAGCAGTGGAAAGAGTGCTATTGTTGGGTGACCTTGTGTAATGCACTCTTGCACAAAATAAGCAATTATATTTTGGGATATTACCAAAACAGATTTAGTCCCTCCATCATAGGCATTATTCCACAACTCCTGCATAAAATAAGAAAGTATAAGTTTTATTCTTGATATTATGTAGTACTGTGCTAACTTCCTCACAGAAATTCAAATGTAGTGAACTTATTGTACAAGGGTAGTTTGGCAGTCTCCATTTCCAGAAACCAGAACATTTCCAGAAATTGTTCAAGTGTTGGTGTAAATATGTATATTAGTCCCATAAATAAAGCTGCTGGACACAAACACATCTTTCCTGGACATCTCTGAACACATGGTCACAGTTTCGCTTCTAGGTGACTTATTTCAGCTCTAGTTTATCTAGTTGATTAACTGTGAGTGGAATCTGTTTCATAGCCAGACACCATTTGTGGAACTTAATCTCCATTTAAACCTCTACCTTGGTTTTTTTTTCACTTGTATGTTTCTTTTTCTGTATAAACTGTTAAGTGGCAAATATGCGTCTTTTGCGTCTTTTGTTTCCCCTCCTTTCATATTGCCTCCGTCCTCAGAAGAAACCCCCCCCTCCTTTTTTTTTTTTCATGAGTGGCATATTAAATGTGAAAAACCTTATTCATTATTTTCTCTGAGTGTCTTTATTTGTTTATCCTTTGTCTGTGTTTCTTTTTAGTCACTGTTAACCATACCAATATCCTGTCTACCACTGTAGACCATCCATGGGGATCTGCTTTTCTGTTCCCACATGCTGTGTGGGTCAGCTTCTCCTTCTGCTTGTGCTTTGTCATAGCAGCTGATAAGTGACTGACATATATGTGTCCACCTTTCTTCACTAACCTTATATCCTTATATTAGTACACCTAAAATGAGGTATAATTTTTTTCTTCTCATTTGAAAATGGTGACAGTCATGGTGAGTGAAAGAAAGGATATAGGTTTTTAAGATCCTTCATTTTCATCAACAGAGATCTAATCATTGCCTATGAAAATCAGTTGTCTTTGAATAAAAATTATTGAATCAAGGACTATTTTCCATCCTTAATCCTCCATAAGCCCAAAGAGTGTATTCATAGGTACATTAAAATCAGATTCATTCTGAAGGAGTAGATTTGGAGGAGATTTCTGACATGTAGTCAAGGTAAATCCACTTCACAACATTATTGGATTAGCCTTTCTTAAAGTTTAATTATATTGGTTTTCCCTCTATTAAGTGTTATAACTAGGAAGCTACTGATGAGAATGAAACTACATCTCATTATAGTTTAACAAGTTAAATCTCTTCTTGTGTGTCTAATGATAGGAAATATATGTTATGTTAATCACAATCTGTTAGGAACTTCAGAACACGTACTATTGTCCATGTCTCATCTGCAGCGATTACATGCTTTTCTAATGGTAAATCCACCTTTACTGACTTAGTCAATAAAATTAAAAGAAGGGAATAAGTTTTCTTTCTCATACAGGCAGTCTTGAAGTAGGCTTGCTATATTAAGAGAAGTAGGAAAATAAAAAAGGGCTGAAAAGGTTCCTAGTGTAACAACCTTTGTAACCTTTACCACCAAACATCAAGGTGAAGGCTACAAGAATTTTTCTATTTCTTCCTTTCAGCAAAATACTTTAAAAAATCATCCCTGTTAGAACCTAGGGAAGTTCTTTCTCTGAAGTATTTTTAGTCTAAAATTAAAAAAAAAAAAAAAAAGAAACTCTGATTAGTGCCTTTTCCTGCACTATTTGCACACCAGAAGATTCTGATATGAAGCAGGAATGGCATTGACTTACATATGAGTTCACAATTATCAACTATATTGATTAATAAATATCACACGAATGTGTACAGAAATAGTTTTTTTCAATATAATAACATATTTAGTTTTCCATTTACTTATCGTCTAAGTTTTTAATAGTAATGCCATGTAGAAGAGGCTATCACATCTTTCACTTCCATTGCTGTTGAATTGTGTTTGAGACAAGTAATGTCATGCATTGACACCAGTAATGCCATGCAAATCCATACCAGTTCATTTGGATCCTAATGTATTCAGTTGCAAGAAGGATTTCATATGATGAGAATGCAAACCAAGACGAGCTGAGATTTTGACTACCATGTTTTAAGGCTTTTTACTTATCTTTGCGCATGAGGTATGACAAAGCTCGATGACAGTATTGTTATTTAAAGCTACAGTATAAATCTTCTTACAATTAGATGGAGCACTACTTAATTCTTTTTTCTTTTCTCTCTCAGGCCCATGAATATTTTCCCTTCCGTATATTCTGTTTCTTTGTTTGCTTGAAAGTGTCTGATGTCTGGACAGAGAATTGTAGCTTTCTCTTTTCTGACAGAAATTCTGTGGCATTAGAGAAGTAGTCATATTTCTTCTGTTTTCTCCTCTGTAAGCAGAAGTGAGTTTTGTTTTATTCTACAGAGGCATTAGATAGAATGAATGGATTAGTCTGCAAAGATACTTGCCATCTAACAGTTACACAGAGAGACTACGAGAAACACTTGGTAGGAGATATTTATTTTTAAAATAACTATATTTTTAAAAGGCTAGAGAAGTTGAAAATTAGTCTGGAAAATTCAGAATTCTCTGCATGTTCTGTATTGTTATTAATTAAGGAGATCTCTGAGTATTTCTTTTGAATTTTGTCTTCAAAACTATAGCTTATGAAAGATGATATGAAATATTTTTCAAATATTTTACTAAAATTCCTATTTTGTTCATCATGTGTCTTTCTGCTTGTTATGAAAGAATGAGGTAGATGAGCCACAACGCTAAACTAAGACTACTTTTAGTGAGCTTCCCTGGTCGCCTTTCAGTACTATTGAAAGAAAAAGAACATGTCCACAAACACAGCAAATTCCTTTCAGCAAGCTATCAAAAGTAATCCCAGATTTTTTTTTTGCGAGGTGTAAATCAATGTTCTCACCACGATAGCAATCTACAGAGGTAGTAAATCCTCTCTGCAGTGATGACCACTGGCTGCTCCCCACCGTGGCCGCGCTTGCTGCATGAGAACAAACCATCATCACAGCTCACTCCTGCAGTCCGTGGCTCGGCACATGCCCTCGGCAGGAATTTCTAATGGGCTGAAGCCTGAAGCCAGCGAGCCTGGAGCACGCTGAGAGCCACCGGTGCTGGAGCCGATGAACCAGAGATTCAACTGCACCAGCTGTGCTTCACAAGCCAATGCAGAGCATCTATTAACTAAGAACATTTTTATTCTTTCCTGATGGATATTGCCAGAGAATTGCATCTGCTTCTTGTGTTGTCAGAATCAACAGCTTAATTTTTGCTAATGCTGCTCATATAGGAAAAAAAAAAGAACAAAAAGGGTTTTTTTTTTTTTTACAGCCCCATAGCAGCTTGGAAGCAGACTTAAATGTATTTTTATTATTACTTATCTACTAGGTTGTTAGGTCACTTTGGTTACCATATTCTTCAGATTTTAATGTATTCACCTACCAGCATAAACCTTATTCTAACGAAACGGAAAATCATAACCTGTAGCTTGAAATAACCCCACCTGCAATACAGATCTACCAGTTTGTGCATTTTCATGGAGGAAAGCAAGACATCAGCAGAATAGAAAAATACAATGCATATAAAAATCAGGACCATGATAAGAACATTTAATTGGTGTAAAAAGAAAAATGTGCTAATCAGATGTTGTTTTCCAGGTATGCCATCCTATTGAAATGTAAATGAGATGCTCTTTCCTCCTAAGCGTTTTCATCATTTATCTATGTTTCAAACAAATGGAAAACATTACGACTTGTGATAGCTCTCATATCTCTCATTATTTCCTGAGGTAAAATTACTCTGACAATTACTACCCCAAAAATGCAATCTTTCATATGTGACTCCTTCAAAATGCCCTTCCAGGTACTTATCTCAGTGGGATTGTTCCCTTTGGAAGTGGGGGTTCTTCAAGTTAATGGCTACCTGTATGCTATCTAAGCAAATTGAATTTTTCTAGATATTTCTCTCCTCGATTCTTCTTCTTTCATTTTCCCAGCAAATCCAGTCATTACTCTCTGCAGCATCTTCTGCAGATCACTGCATAATCACTGCATCTTCTTCCATGTGCCCCCATCAACTCGTACATCCTAAATCTTCCCTGAGCTTAGGAACAAGGTCATTCTTCTCTTCACAATAAGAAAAGACAACTCAAAAAAAAACTTTGCTAACTTTATTTGTACATATACGTGTCAAGTTTACATGTATATATACACATATATATATATGTTTCCATTTCCTTAATTTCTGTCTTCTTTACTTCCTGAGTAACTTCTCAGAGATAGGCTGATTTCTGAGTATCCAGTATGAAAAAAAAGCACCACTGTAAATTAACTGATTATTAGAGGCAGACAACTCAGATTTAAAAAAAAAAGCTTTATTTTTTTAATTGATAGAAATTCAGTATAATTATTGTGATGATACATGGATTTATTTTTTTTAAAAACAAATCTTAATTAGCCTCTTTTAGGAATTTTGATGTCAATATACCAATATCTGAAGTGAAAAGTGTTTCCTGGGACGGGAGTTACTAATCTTCTGTCGTTCGTGCCATATTATCCTTGTAATGTGGCTGAAGGGTAGGAAACTTTGTATTATGGACACTATATTTTCAGTATATTTTGTTATTTGTTAAGTCCTGATTTCCCTCATGTCCAGCTCCAAAATGTCATTAGAAAATATAAATGAATTCTCTGGATTAGACGGACATTCTTTTCAAGGTATTAAAAACTATTTACCCACAGCAAGCTGTAGCATCTTAGTCAGAAAGTATGAAGAACAAAGCACATGTAGACTGAGTCTTCTATTGATACATGCTTCTATCTTCTCAAATGAGATGAAGCTTCAAAACATCTTACTTCTATCTTAGGAGTTATTGAAAGTGAGGGTGTAGCCCTCTTCATCAAGACTAGTTCTGAAGGCATCATTCCTCTGGTCAAACTATGGCGCTCAGAGTTTGGTAACTTCTGGTCCACCCAGAGTTCCTGCTGTCCTTGGAAATACTCATGAGATCAACAACAGGCACCTGCCTTACAGACAGTTACTTCTGATATAGTAACTTTGATAGCCACTGAGGGGAAATAAATATTTTTATGGCACAATCCATTCAATTCTGGCAAGTCAAACAGACTGCACTTAAAAATACGTATTTCTTTTTGTTGACTACAAGGGAGTTCAGGGTGACTGACTCAGGTGTTGACCTTGGCAATATGGATTTCTTTGGTTAGCAAAACAAATCTCATTTCTAAACTCAACACTCCTCATTTCTCTCTAATCTTGATTAAATTCAATAGAGAAAGAAATTTCTGAGCTAGAAGTTCTTCCATTTCAAAAGTCATTAGCTCTAGTAGTTTTACAGAAGCTGTTTCTGGATTCAAAATCTGGAGATCCATCTGATACTGTTCTCATGGACTAAATTTTTTTTTCTCTCTTTTCATAAGCTTTTAGTTGACATATTTTATTCTTTTATGACTTGCCTCTGTACAAATGACTGCAGTTAATCTTTCATTTCATTTAACTGCTTGCAGAGAACTTATTTCTTTGGTGAAAGAGTGTTTATGGTCATATAGTATTTTTTCAATATATGAGATTTTTTATTAATTGCTTCTTCTATGATGATTGATTGGATTTTATTTTTCAATTGCTGCTTTGCACTCAGTATGTGATTATGTGGTTTAACTGGAACTTCTTCTAAGCTTCATAAAGTTTGGAATATATATATGTTTTATTACAAACAAATTGCTAAGACTTTGGCAATAAAATGCATTTAACTTCAGGAATAGCATTAAAAGTATACAAACAAAATAATGTTATGACCAGAAAAAAAAAGCTTGCCATATCAATTAAATTAAATGGAGCTGGTTTTGCCATGTAATTTTCATTTTGCCTGAGTCAGATTTAAAACACAACAAAGCTCTGCAAATTTTATGATATTGAAAGTGATATCTAAAACCAGAATTTGTTATGAGCTATGAAGAGATATTTCCTAACGACTTGTGATCATAAAGGTTGTACAATTATGATATAATTTCTTTATAAACCTTAGCATTTTTATCTTCTATTTATTCTGTAGTGAAACATCATTTTAAGAGTTTTAAAATAATTTTGGTAGCTGTTTGTGATCAATGTCCATGAAAGAATAGATTTGATTTTCTGATCTTGATTTTTGATATTCTTTCAAAATAGACTGCCAGAAGAAAGTCATTGTTTTGCCTGTCTTCTAGAGAAAGTGAACTGCTTTCCTCACCCTTAAAGCTCACTGTCGTCCTTGCAATTGTGTTGAAGCAGAGTTAGACTCTCTTGGTTTGATGCAGGAGTAATTTGATTTGAAGTCTGACCTAAAGGGTATGTTTGTTTAACCTTACAAAAATAAGGACCGTAAGGAGTTTTCTTTCAATAACTTTATATTAAATTTCTTCCTTAGCATGTAGAAAAATAGTTCTGATCATTTCTGCCACCAGAATATTCTCTTGAACAAGAATGAACTTATAAACCTTCATCAATTACTTGGCCATCTAAGGAATCACAACGATTGTAGTAGTTGCTGTTTTTACCAAGGTTTGTAGAAAGAGATAAATCTTTTAATGACATGAGGGAAGTGACTCATGCTCAACTTCTGATCCATGAAAACCCATTTACAGTTTTGTAGCTTTACCTGTTTTGACTAGTCCTGTATTAATGTAGTTGTTTTTCTATTTTTTTTATTCTAATCTTGGCATCCAGAAAGTTCATAATTCCTCCTAGTTACAAATTTTCTTAAAATAGAAAAGGAAAATGCATTCAAAAATAATACTTCAGTAACTGTTTATTAGGAAAGAACTTCCAAGAAAATCCAAATCCAATAAGCAGGTTTTAGTTGAGTATATGGTCTCTTTGGACAAGAAAGGAAGTCTGGCAAGTGGAGTAGTAGTAAATTATTGTCAACGATTACTTAAAAAAACCATGAAAATTAGTGTAGGAGAGTATTTAGCAGAATAAGCTGTAGCTTAATAGTACTATGCTGTACATATATGGAGACATTTATTTCATTCGTGATGCTTGCTATGAAATTTATAGTTATTAGCCTTCAAGTACCTCTTTCAAGGTTTTTCAGTTTGCTTTGAGGATTGGGACTGTAAAATCAGAAGCTAGTTTTGTGGAAAATATTATGTTATGAGTAAATGACTGCTACCATTCTTCCTTTTTCTTTTCTTACTTTTTGTATGTGTGTGTGTGTGTGTGATTTTTGTGCACACAACTCTTCCTTCCACATACCCAACCCATGATTTTTTTTTCTAAAGATTTTATTATTGCTGTTAATAGGAAAATATGACTTACCTACAAAAACCTTTTTATTTGATTGTGCTGTTTTAATGAGAGGTTGACTGAGAAAAAAATTATGGTTCTGGTAAAGATATAGGAATAGCTGGCAATCACTCATACATGTAGCAGTTATTTATATGGATAAAAGGGACCTAGCTTTTTTGGATGGGGAATAGTAGGGATTTTCTTGCTTCTACAGCTGATGAAAATGCATGAACCACTAAGACATTCTTTGGTTTCTTCATTTTCCCTCTACTAAGGTTTCTGAGTCACTTCCTTTCCTCAACCAAATGCACTGGCATCACTGGAACTATCTGGAATTTGTATTTACTGGAACTATTTGTAATTTGTTATTACAATTGTAATTGTACAGTATTTTACATATTTGCAAATTTGTAATTTACATGGATAACACAGTTTGGAACAAGGACACACAAACAAACAAAAGACTCAGGTCTCCCAGTTGATCACCAGACCCCAGTGTCTCCCTGCTCATCAGGAAGGACTGCCCAGTCCCTCCAGTAGCCAGCTGCCCACAGTCATGCCCATTAAGACCCACTCATACCCCTGGCTCCCAGGTCACTTCATCTACTGGCCAGAAGCCCAGTATGACTTTCGCTGTGATCACATGTTGACTTATGTATCCGTACTCTGTCCAGTTGCTGGAAACAGTCACATGGGCCTCATGCTCCATGGCCTGCCTCCAGACAAATGATACAAGTGTACTGATCAGACCTGTTTGTTCACAACCAGCCCCTTTTTATCCCCTTATGCTCTATTTTTCATTTGTTTGTTTTTCCCCAAATCACTCAGATCCCTCCCTTTCTCCACCTTTGTTCTCACTCTTAATAATCCTGTAACAAGTCCAATGCAATACTCAAATGCTCTTTGCATTCTATGATGTGTCCCACATCCATAGGTAGCACCTCCCTTAATCTGAAAGGTCTGAAGACTTGCTGCTATTGATTCATCTTGTTGGGTTCATACCTGGACCATGGGGCTGATGGTCACCTGCGATATCCCTGGGAGGAGAGTGTCCCTTCCTCTGAGGATGTAATTTGAGTTCTCCTGCAGGCCACTGTGCTGCTGTGGATCCTCTGTGCTTGTAAAGATTATTGCTTGGTGGCCTAATCTGATGGCTCTCCTGTGGCAGACCCAGAAGCCATAGCACATTGCATTCAGGTACCCCTATCTGCTGTTATTCCTCCGGGCTCTTCTGGGCTAGTGGAAATTTGTGGGACATTTTCCACTTAAACTAACACTTTCATACTGATTTTGTTCTTGTCAGAATACATTACTTCATGAGTTACTGGATTTTACCTGGCTAGAGAAAATGGAAGTTTTCATCAACTCCTTGTCTCATGCTACTTTGTCAAGCTATGCTACATGCAGCTCCTGAGATAGGTCTTATTTTTCAGAAAAGACTCTTTTATAGATTACTGATCTCAGTAGAAAGTGACAGGACAAAGCTTACTTCTACAATCTGACACAATTGGGTATGTTTACAGATAGCTAGTGAAAATAATGTGAAGAAAAAATGGCAGCAGCCAGTCAATATTGGGGTGTCTGGTATTGCTTACAAATAGGAAGGCAGTAACAATCATAGATTTTTATCTAAAATATTAAAACCAAAATGTTTTAAAAATGTTTACAAATAAGACTAAGTAAATTATATAGCTTATGAAAGATTTCAAGATGACAGACAAAATGCCATGGGAGAAGAAAACTGACTGGCAAGGAAGCAAAGAGAGAGATGAAAGTGAAAAAGAAATCCACTTTACCACAATCATCGCTATTTATTTCATGAAAGTTAATGTGAATATAGTTGTTGTTTAGCTTATACACAAAAGAACATTTTGACATAAATGCATTTGATAGATGCATAAATGCATTTAGGTTTATATAAAAGCCTATCTTAGATCATTACACAGATAAATTTTTGTCAGTCCTTTTCTTTTTTCAGGTATCTGTTTGGGTTTGGTGTTGTTTACTTGCTTAGGTAAAAGCTGTCCTGAACAGGATATGATCTTTCTGTGTACTGACATAGCACCTAGCACCAAAGAGACCCATCTAGCTATCAGTTTTACTCTTTCAGTACAGGTTGGTGTGGTTGCTTGCAGTTGTTGGAGTGATCCATCAACATGCCTCAATATTACTCAGACATAAAATTCATGGAAAAGTAGATTTTTCAGTCTTTTATGTTTTCTTATTTTATTAATTTACCTTGTCTTAATAAGTCTAGTTGCATGAATGCAGCTAAAGAGTCATAAACTTACAAAATAAACCCAACCTACCTCTACATTAGGTCACTCAGAAAGCAGCAAAACTCTTCCAAGGCCCGTGCAAAAACCCAGATAAATTAGTTCATAGAGATGACTCTTCTGCTGGATGACTACTCCTAGTCCTTGAGCTAATTTATGTAGTTCAAAGTTTTGGGGTTCTTTTTGGGGCTTTGGTCATTAGGATTCACTCAGGGTAAATTTCCAAGGTCCTCCTCCACCCTTGATCCTAGTGAATAGACCAAGAACTTTATTTATAACATTAAATTTTGCTAAAGATGGCTTCCCTGACTAGTGAAGCCTTGACTTCAGAACAGATGTGAATTTCTTTTTGTCAGAAAGTTTGCTTCCTATTCACCAAACATACTCAACATAGATAAGATAGGAGAAAGGAAGGGAAGGGAAGGGACAAGTTCCTAAAGTTTAATAAGTGAAACAATGGTAAAGGTTTTTGGAATTCTTCATTTTGAAGCTCCATAAAAATATGCCAGTGGAGAGATAGTCAGCTCATATCAAAATCTGTTCTGACCACAGGATTACTTTTCTTAGTTACACTGTGAAGTCCACAGCCATAACAAGAGAAGAGCTGAAATTATAATGAGTTTTGTGAAAAAGATGATTTCTTCAATCAGGTATCTAACTGGCTTTTACCAAAATTCCATATATCCGCAACTCTTAAACGTCTCCTTCTCTGGAGATCTTCAAAATCTGCCTGGATGCAACCCTGTACCATGTGCTCTAGGAGTTTGACTAGATTATCTCTATAGGCCCCTTCCAACTTTACCCATTCTATGATTCTGTGATACTATGGTCTTTTAGCACAGCAGTGCTTGGATTTTATGTTATACAATTACCTCTTGAAATAGAGCTTCTATGGTGGTTTTGTCATCTGTAAATTAACAATTTTATGTAAGCCTTCAGGTAAAGTGTTAAGGTAGTTCTGTACATCAGAACAAATTCAAACAATTAGAGATGCCACTATATTATTTTCCCTTCCAAATCTGTCTATGAGTAAAATACCTAATATTTTACAGTGGTTTATATTACTCTTTAGGAAGAAAAAAAAAAAAGTTTTTAATTCTTACAAAAATCCACTGGGGAAAGCTGTCTTGACTCTAACGTGTGCAAGCTGTCATATGGAGAATTACTACAATGAGTCTTGAGGTATCAAGTTCTTCAAACGACTGAAGAGCAACTATTTATTAAAATTGTCTTCTCAGTCCTTCTGAGAGAGAAAACAATTGGGTTTTCTTTTTTTATTTATGCAGTAAAGACTATTTCAGTGATATAACGGAAGCACTTCTGAATGGCGATTGCCTGGCAATTTATTTATATAAAATTTTAAGAACTAGTTCATGAGAGATTGTCAAGAAATAGTGACATTTCTACCTCAGCCCAAGTTTATTTATAGATAAATATTTGGGTTTCCATTGGCAATCAAAAATAAATCAATACCTCAGTGCTCTCAAGGCTGTTTTGTGGTAATTAAATGTAAAAAAAAAAAAAAAAGAAAGACACTGTTTGGGGCTATGTCCTAATTTAATTCTCATTTTCTCAGTACTGCTTGAGGTTAGAATGAATAGAAGCTCTGACATGTTGCTGTCTTTATCTGCTTTAAGTAGCAGTTTGTTGAAATAAACTGTATGCAAGTTTCCCTAAGAGACTTCGGTTTTTCTTTTTTTTTCTTTTTAAGATACCCTTAAAGAAATAACATTCCTCTGCCACATCCCCTACCAGATGTCTAGATAACAAGGTCTCATGACTAGGAAGTGAAACTGAAGTTCAAGGTCTGCTTTCTTTAAAATCATGGATTTGCCTCCATCTGTTACATATAAGCTCGGAGCCCGCATTACTGAATGAAGCATTATTTTTATATGCATGTTCAAAATTGGAAAAGATTTTATTCTGAGCTCAGGGTAGTGAGCTCACTGGCTCATTGTTTTAACTTAGCAGAGCACTTGTTATTTCTGATAGGTGATGGTTTTCTTTTGGTTCTTTTTTTTTTTTTTCTTTTTAATAATTTCAGTCACGGAAACTCCCACACAGTTTTGCTCACAGCCAGATCCACCAAAAAAAAAAAATTGACTACAATTTAAAAAATTATTAAAAATATTAATATTATGTTATTCAAAGCTTAATCTTAGGTATACAATTAATTATTTGGTCAAATCACAATCACAGTAGAAAAAGTGAGATTTGAAAGACAAACAGTTTCAAATATATTAGGAAATAATATCTATATTTAAGATGATAGAAGTAGCTGAAGATAGTTTTGCCATGGAAGCAGCTGAGATATAGAGGCAATATTGAGTGCAGAGTCCCATAATTACTCTTTCAGACTGTTGCCATGCTTTTTGAGTTAAGCTTGTTTTTACAAAAAGCTTTTTTTAATCTATCTCTTATTTTTGAAGTGTGATAATGATAGTATTGGCTGACATTACAGCTTGTTCAAGATAATAATTATCTGCTATTACAGAAAGTAAGCTTATCTGTAGTGGCCAAAGACTGTGACCCATTTCAAAGTTCAGCTGAATGTAAAATGATTAATACATTTTTTATTTTTCTGCTTTAAGAAAAAAAAAAATATGTTCTAACAGATACGCATGAAAGACAGTTTCTTCTCTGAAAAGGTAGAGACCCTTTATCCAGATAGATTTGTATTGCTTTATATTAACTCCAATTAACAACTACATCTTTTTGGACAAGACAATTTTTCTGGTACCAACAGCTTTTTTTTTTCTCTTTTTTTCTTTTCTTTTAATATAAAACAATACAAATTCTCATTAGTACCATCTGAATCATAGCTGTGCTACAACTTGACCTTACACTTGACGAGGATAGGTTCCATGGCTTTTATAAGAAACAGTCAGACTTGCTAGTAGGTATTAGAAGACAGGTTATATGCAAAGTGTGGCAGCATAAGTTTTTGCATAAGTGATCAGAGACTACTTCTGTGTTGCATTTCTGTAATGTATTTATTTCAGATAGTCTCTCTTAACCTAATAATCCAGAAACTTGGTTAATGTTAAGTGAAACTACTGACACATCATTTGCTTTCTTTTGAAACTGTGATTTAAGACCTGTGCTGTAATTGGAGAGAACTTGTATGTGTTTTAGAAATTCTCTTTTTAGTTAGTTCTGGCTCAGATTAAGACATGATTTGAAAAAAAAAAAAAAAAAAAAAAGAGGCCAAGTCATTTTAAAAATAGAAATTTTATTTGTGAAGCATATTTTGCTTAAAGATTTCCTGAGATTAATAAATCTTCTGAATAAATCCTCAAGTTTGTGTTTTACTTTGCAAACTTATATTTCAAAGATCATATTTATGTAAAATCATTTCTAAAACAGTTGATAGATTCCAAAGTGGATTTAAGAATGCAGAGACACATCTGCCTCTCTTGTCTGCTTCTCAAGTAACACAAAATTAGTGATAGGTTTACAGAGCACACTATAAATATCCAAATAAAAATATTTCATTAATCCCATCAAAATGGACACCCCATTGTGCATTTTGATCAACATAAGCTGTTATAAAGAACCATATATATACAAACCGCAATGCGGTTTGGAAGGTTCAATGGATCTTACAAAACTCAGAAAATGTGCGTTGCAATTCTTAGTCCCATTTTATCCAGTAGCAAAATCTTTAGGTTTACATATATATTTATATATTTTTATACATTTGTGTGTATTGATGCATATCAAACACAGAATGCTTCTGCACTGATGTCTGCATTTGCAGATCGCAGGTCCCTTTTTTCTCAAACATGACATGTACAGCAAATGCCCTGGATTTTTCTTGTTACTGGAACGCATTTGTGAGAAGGACATTGCACATGCCTATGTCTCCTTGTACTTTCAGCTAAGACTAAAAAGCACTGAGCCAGTCTCACATCTTACATATTGTTTCCAAACAAGGTATTGAATAGTCAGAAAGAACTGCATTTGCCACATTTTTTTTTTCCACATTGGATGAGCACAAAAAGAATTCTATAAAATCTCAGGGAATGAAGGAAAGAGGATATGAAATAATTAGACCTGGGAAACATTACTTGATAGCCAGTCACAACAAACAAAAAGATGTGTTTTAACTGTATTTGTACTATAACTATTTGGATTGTATATGAACTATAACTGAACAGCGGAAGTCATTGCCACAGAAATTTGTTCCAGTGGTTTATATGGGTTCTGAAAGTCAGATTAATAGGGAAAAACATTATCTCTCAGGATCTAATAAATCAAATATAGCACTAGCTCAAGTGCTCCTTAAGCTACAGATCACTTGAAGCCAAAAGAACATAGTGGTAAAACACAACTGTATGCATAATTTATTCTTATGCTCTCTTAAAGATACTTGCTTTTTGGCACAGTGAGGCAGGATACAAAAATATTCAAACCTTTGGTTGTGTTTAGAAAACACATTGTTTTGCTCTTGTATTTTATTCACTTCTCTCCTGTTTCTCTATTAATGACTTGGAGGTCTACATTATTTTGCAGCATTGAGCAAACAACTTATATGCATTTACTGTCCTAGGGGCTTACTAATATTTTATTTATATATATTTTCCTGGGGGATGGGTAAGTCTCTGTTAATTATTCAGAGTTGAAAGCCCTATGAATTGGCCTTTGTAAGGTAGCCCTGAATATTTCAGACTATTCTAAAGCACTGCAGAAATGTTGTGAATTTTATGGTGCTGTAACATGAACTTCATTCTCACCTTTCTCCTTATCAAAGAGATAAATACTCAGGATAACAAACAGTACCAATATAATTACCTTCCTAGAGAGCGAAGTAGAAGCTAAATCCAGCCACATCTGTCAAATGCAATCAGGGCTGGAATTTTTGTATTCAGCATTCTAGTGTTTTTGAGGTTTGGGTTTGAGTGTTTTGCATGTCTCAATTAGAGAATCCAGGAAGTTCATAACTTGTCTTAGAATGGTATTGCAAAGTCCAAATTTGCTTTTTGTTCACACAAAACAGGGAATAACATCAGCTTTTCTCCAGCATTGATCTTTGCTCAGTTTCTGTGTTCTTGATATATTAGATTTAATGTACTGTAATCTAATGCAGATGTTGTAAGATTTTTTGGTCCATAGCCTTCTTTCAGCTTTTCCATAGAGTAAAGGTGACTGTGTGAAGACGTTTGTCACAGTTTAACACGCTGAGACAGCCTTGTTTACTGACCTCTTGAGATTATCACTTCAGTTGCTTCTAGTGCTATCCATAGATGAGCATGCAGGATTAAGACATTGTGATCTGGTCCTCCACTGTAATTGGAAGTGTTCAATTTACAACACTGTTGTTAAGAAGCTAAAGCCTAAAAAAAAAAAAAAAAAAAAAAAAAAGGCACAATTCTTAGTGAAATTTAAATAGCTCTATGGGATGAGATATGTTTGCTCCTGAACCAAAGCCACAAAATAATTCCAAGTGAGACCAGGGTCCAAAGACATTTTAAATGACTTGCTCTGTCTATAGGAAACAGGATTGCAAGTTTCTTAACAGTCTGTTTGGCTGTGACAGCGGCTATATATCCTTCAACTCAGGGACACTTATTTTCTAATCTCATGGTAGATAGTTTTTTAAATACGTTTTCTCCATTTTCTTCACTAACCAGAAGTCCATTTCCACACTAGAAAATCTTTGCCTGACAACTCTAATGGAGCTGCCACAGAAGCACAGAGACTATGGTCCTTTCGGACACCTTCAGTTTAAAAGATTCATCTGGTCTGTTTACTCTCTGACTACATTTAGTTTGGATTAAAACAATTAAATACTTACTATCTGCAAAACTCAAGGCTAAATTGATATGTGAGTGTTGCTATGGGAAGTGAAAGTTTGGTATCAATAAACACTTAATCATGCTTTTGTTTTAAATCAAATGTCTGTCTATATTTGTTCTTACAGTCTCATTTAATAGCCCTGAGGGAGACTTCAATTTTTTTTTTTTTTTTTATGTTATGAAAGTTCCTCATCCATATTTGGTCTATACAGCAGAGAACATAATTTTTCTAGGTTATTAGAATTACTCACTTACATGAAGTTTGTATCAGTTCTTATTGTTGCATTTTTATTGTTATTTTTTGCTCTCATTACAACCTTGTGATACATTACATGGCAACAGGCAATACAGATATTTGAGCTTATTTATAAAGTCAGGTTCCTCCACACTCACTTCATTTACTTGGCCTAGATTATTATAGTCATTGTGGATAGTGATCTAGTTTCTATACATCAACTTTACTACAGTTTGTTCAATCATGGCAAGCAGCTTTTGTAAGCTGCATTTACCCACATGCATTTCTGTAATGCAAATAAAAGTTCAGTCTGTAAACCGAGATATACAAGCTATAGGCTTTTATCATTAGAAAAATATAACTAGAAAAAACATATATTGTATACATATGTAAACACACACACACATAAATGGTAGACAAGATTATGAGACCTCAGCCAAAATGATCAGAAACAGGAATCTTATATTTTCCCCAAAACTGTGTGTATTCTTTCCTTCTTCTTCAAGTCACAATGGTCTAAAGGTTAAGAAAAGACTTCATATCTTCATATTTAACTAAGCCGTTTGTCTACTAAGTTTGAACAAAAATCTAATAGGTCTTATTTTCTAGTGTTCATGCTTAAAGCAAAGTACAGTGGCATGTCTGTTTTGCCACAGAAATTTCCAGAATGTATCAACTTATAATGTGTTAAATGCGTGTACCTCCTGACCTGTCCTCTCTTCTCTCCTCTCTTGTCTGAAATCTTTGTCCATTGAAATTCTCTTGCATGAATTATGGTAGCAGAACAGATGCAGCCTCCTCCTTTATAGCTCCAAGACATCCCAAAAGATGTAGGTTGGGGGGTACATTTTGAGATGTTCTATTAGCAGAAGGTTCAGGAAATCAAGTGTCCTAAAAAGGACATTCCTGGCCAAGGAATCAATGTAGATGACAGCACTCAGTGATTTCCTTCTAGGATACCTGGAGATAGGGTTACAGCGTAGTGCTGAAAGCAACCGAGTATGGACATCTCCTGTCTAACTGGGCCATGCTCTTGCCCATCGCTGTACATCACTCTGCCAAGTACAGACAGTTTGCTCTCCCCTAGCTGGAAAGCTGGAAATAGGAGGGTATTTTGCAGTTGCCTGACCCTGCTGGCCTCTGGGGATGTGGCTCATCACCCAGAGAAGCACAAATTCCCATAATTCAGAATGGAATGAAGAAGAAAGTGATTTTCAATGTTCTGTCAATAAGAGAATAATGATGCTAAACTGTTGCACATAAACATATTTATGCTATCTTAAATTGGTTTGGGCTCATTTTGGGGTCTGCCTTGCTGAATCTTTCCCACAGCCCACCAGAGCTTACAGTTCTTAAAAAAACATTGTAAGGTACATACAATATTCTAAAAATATTTATTGAAGAATCCACTAGGGCTTTGTTTTAATCAGCACTTTTGGTATTTCAGTAATCTTTTCTATTAACGCGTCTGACTGTATGTAACAGAGCTTGACTTATGCTTAAATGATATCCCAATGAGAAATGCAAAATAAGCTGTGATTGAATGTATAAAGCAATATATAAATAGATATGCTTTCAAAGGGTGTGAATCAAAGGAGTAGGGAAGAAAAAAAAGATTCAGAACCTCTTCCTGGCAGGTTGCTAGTAAAATACAATTTTTGTACTTTGAAACCAAATTAAATTCAGGTCTTTTGTTAAGAACACTTAAATGCATTAACTCTGCATTTAAATCAGCATAGCTAAGACCATGTTTTGATGTCATGTATCTTGACTACTCTTCAAATAAAGAAAATCAAAGATGTTTATAGAGAAAGGGATGTGGCTATTACCATCAATAGTGACAATCATTTTTACTTTCTGGAACATTCAACTCTCTTCTTATGCACACATTACATTGCTTTATAGTGAAACACATTTTTAGAGTAATTATTCTAGCACTATAATTATTAGTAACTTCAAGAAAAATGTGTGTGGGAAAAAAACCCCACAAGCTCACACAAGGGAACAGAGTTGCAAGATTATTCAATCTGTATATCTCACAAGCTGAAAAGAAATATGAAAAAAAAAAAGAATTCTGAGTGACAGATTTCTGTACTTAATGTATTTATTCTTCTGTATACATAAGTGCACATTTGTGATGGTTTATAGACATATTTGTCTTATAGAAATTTCTTTACCTAAAGAGTACACATTAAAAGAAAGCAGCCTGTTGACTTAGCATAGTGAGACATTTACCCCCAGAGCAGTACAAATATGATCAAAGCAGCGCATGCATTGATAAAGCCTCTTGAATCTCATTTCTTAAATCTCTGTACATACATATTAAAGTCTCTTCCATGCAAACACACATCCTCCAGCAAAATAATTTCTGTCAATTTATATATTCTGTTTTACCAAAATGGTTGTTATGCTACTTGTTTTTTGTTTTATTTTGTTTTCTTAAGCATTTATCTGAACAAAATTACAAATATATGGCAAGGACATGATTGAGCAGTCAAGCGTTCTTGAATCTAGATACCTTATTGACAGGGAGCACTCACAGAAAAGGAGACGGACACCCAGACTGGCAAACCAGTAAAATATGGAGCTGTCCAGGTATTGGGTTCTGTTCACTGAATTTGTCAAGAACTTTAATGGATTTGGGGTCAGCATTCAGATTTTTTTTTTTCCCGAATACTTTAAAAAATAAAAACAAACAAAAACAAACTCCTTTGACTAATCATGGTGGGGGGTTTTTTTGTTGTTGGTTTTTCATTTTTTTTTTTTTTTTTTTCCAAAGGCCAGGAAATACAAAAGCTGTTTGTATTTTACATTCTTAGAAAATGCTCTGATATTCCAATCTTGCTGGTCATTTAAAAACATAGCTCCAGGCTGGGCATTCAAACATTGTCTACAAAAACTAATTAACATATACATTTTATGTATTCTATTTTCTTTTTTGTGTGCAGTCAGTTAACATCAAAACCAGTGCAAACATCTGATATGCCTGTATCATCCATCAGATTCTTATCTTTGGAAGAATACAGTAATTTCATTTTTGAAGGAATGATT
>PTEX01000297.1:30949-106474 GCA_003342815.1 Eudromia elegans | reverse complement strand
CTTTCTTTCTTTCTTTCTTTCTTTCTTTCTTTCTTTCTTTCTTTCTTTCTTTCTTTCTTTCTTTCTTTCTTTCTTTCTTTCTTTCTTTTTTTATTCATCATCACTGAGGAATATAGTTAATTTTCTGATGATACAAATGACAGTTGTGTCTAGAGGCTCCAGCCAAGATGAGAACTAATGTGTTTTAGACTGAATGCAGTCACTGAGACAGCTTCAAAAAGTCCAAATAGACAAAGAATTTGTGTTTTATTAAAGATAACACTACTTCTTAAACATATAATAACTTAGAATTACTATTAGTAGTAGTGTGTTTCTGAGTTTTAATAAGAATAAGAGCCCTCCTGAGCCAGGCACTGTAAAGTAAGGAAAACAGGCTTAAATAGATCATTTGTGATCTAGATATTTGACAAGTTCTTGCAAAGGATTAAACAGGTAGGATGATACTTTATTAAAAGTATGGAAGCAAAGGGAGTTTTGTTTCACTATTCTGATGATCTGTGTTATAAAATCAAATACAGGGACTTCCCTGTTTGTTCATTTTTCATTATATATCATTCTCGATAATACACAGATACATCTAGCAAAAATACAACTCTTCCACAGGACAACAAAAAAAAGAAATTAGCTAATTTCAGGTCCCATTGCCATATATTCTGACCTATGTGTAATACATTATTCCTTCACAGATTGGTTCCTATATGGATTTCTCGCTTGCTTCTTTTGTTATGGATATTCCTCTGACTTTGTCCCTCCAGGGTGCCTAGCAAATGAATCATGGGATAGCCTTATAATGAGTAGAAATCCCAATTTCGGAGACCACGATTTCAGTCCTGCCCTCAGTTCACAGGGAATAGATCTTCATTTATTTTTACAAAACCTTTATGTTTTCAGCCAGAGATCTGTCTAGTCCACTTGGCTTCACTGCCTAAGCAACTTGACCTGGTCAATGGACACACACATTATCTTCATAGTCAAGACCCAGGACATTTTGACTATATCTGTGTTTGTTAGTAAATTAAGTATGACTTGGAAAGTTTATAGGCACCAAAACCAAGTACTTCAAAAAGTGGCCTGTGTCTTATATTTCAAAACAAGGTGACTGGGTGGAAAGTGGGTATTCCCCATTTTGGGTACATTTTGACAGGAGGAAGTGCCTAGGACGTCTCCATAGCACACATGAAACCCTTCCTTCTATCTGGGAAATGCTTCAGAAACATTCCAGACATAGAATTAAATTATTTGAAGGCATTAATATTTTTATTTCATTCTTTTAAACTATATTCTAGGGAAGGGCATAAGAGGATATATGTGGGTTTCACCTTGTGTATAGAGCCAGAACAAAACTTTAGGAAACACTTGAGGCTAGAAGCCAAAAAATGTGTAGTTTTACCTTAAGCTCTGTTAAAAAAATATTATGATTATAATTGGCCTCTCTAACTCAGTCTCTGTAAGCCATTTGTGCGGTTTCCAGTGGCAATACTTTGCTGGAAGATATATATTTGTGTTCCCCCAATGCCTTTTTTGAAAACATTTTCTTCTCTTGCAAATGGGAAGAAAACAGGGCAAAAAGGATTATATTTTATCACCAGAAGAGACGAAAAAAAAATCATATTTTCAGCTGGAAAAACCTCTTGTCAGTTTTGCCTTTCCTCTCCAGGTAAAAGTCATTTCTGTCTCACACCCATAGTTCAATTTTCCTGGCAGAAGGTTCAGAATAAATAATAATTTATTCTGTAGAAATTGTTGATTTTTAAAGGTGATATTTTCTATTAAAAAAATTGAACTGAATGGAAATCTCCTAATCAGACTGAGTTTCTGGACTTCTGCAAAGGACAGAGTTCATTATGTTGCTGGATTTATTAGACTGGCTAGATGATTCACAACTTCCACATTCACAGGGTACCTCAGATAGTTTCCTGAGAACAAATGTTTACATTTACCTGCTATTGATGGCTAAAAAAATGATTATTTAGAATGAATACATTAGGAAAGATTCCTGGGAAAAGCAGGGCTTTAAATAAGCATACGTTGGGTATATGCTTTTCAGGACGAAACTCAGTTCTAATAAGAAATCCATGACTAGGATAGCACTAATTGCAATGTCTAGGCACACTGAGTAGAGATTTCATTTCACACATCACAAACTATCCACACAACCTTGTCATAGCAATATTTCATACACAACTTTTTCCTAGCAAAGCCTAATCTTCCTATCCTAGTTTCACAGCCCACTACTCTGAAACAAAGCTCAGTTAATCTTAATAATAATAATAAAATTTAAAAAGGATGAAAAATTAAAAAGGAAAAACAGCCACCACTTTTCTCAGGCCCTTGATCCCAAAGGTGCTGAAAGCTCATCACGGTCTTCTAAGCTTCTGTTCAGGGCTCTGATGGCAGACAATACTATCTGATGCGGAGCTCTACTGTGAGAGCACATACAAGGGAAATAAAAATTATGCAGCAAAAGACACAATGTACTAAGGATTAAGCAACTATTATAGAATTGAATACCTTTCTCAATTTTTTTTCATTGTTTTTTGCAGAAACACTATGTTTGAGAGCTTTTTTTTTTATAGTCCTTTATATAATCAAAACCAATGTTCTTTGTTCCTGTCTTCTATTTTAAGGATTTTCATCAGTTCTTAAGACTTTTCTCCTAATGTAGAGTTCATGCACTTATTTTGCACCTAAAAATCACACTTTCTGAGCAGCAGTAAGGTGAGGGCAGAGGAAATTTTCCTTTTGTGGACATAATATTGCTTTAAGTGTGTCACAAAGATCTTAGATCGCCTTCTAAAGCATTTTTACAGGTCACAGTCAAAGTCAAAATATTAGTTGGTCCATTTGCCTGATATGGTGCATGCTTCTGCATATTGCTTTTCACCTCTAGACTGAAGCAGATATACTATAAGATGAAGTAATATAATTGTTTCATTTGGCATCAATGCTAAACACATTTGTACATTTTCAGAATTTTTTTTTCAGGGAAAAAATCATTCTCGCAGTGCCTTTGTAGTGGCTGAAACCCATTTATGATATCCGCAAAATTCCCTAAGTTTACAAATATGTATTATTTCTTGAAATATATATATAATATTTTTGCAAATATGTGCATGTGTATATATATATATACACATGTATACATACACATTAAAATGAAGGGTTTTTTCTTTTTTTCATTTGTCTTCAGAAATCTGGAATACTAACCGTGCACGTTTCTCACAGGGTTAGGGGAAGACCTGGAGCAGAATAAATTTTCTCCTGTTATGATTGTTTAAAATGCATCTTCTAGAAACTTCCATTATCCTCTTTTTTTTTTTTTTTTTAAGAACTTCTGTAGTTTTCAAGATGTTCCTCTCTGTTTATTCCTCTGAAGAGAACACTACCCAGATAACAGCCACTGAAAAGCAGATAGACAAGGCTGATATATCAATACCGTTTGCAGGTGTGCTTTTGCTGGGGAGAAAGCAATTTACTGTGCACTACCATCCACCAAACTTTTCTTATTTGTACTCCTTTAGTGGACTTGCTCAATTTGTTCTATCTCAGTCTACTAATATAGTATTTCAAGGTAGTAGAGAACACAAATGTAATTTCTGATATATAAAGACTTATATATATAGTTTTTTGGGGTTTTGTTTTTCTGTTAGGTTTGTTTACATATAATTCCTGCGCCTTGTGTTCTTCAAGAAACTGTGACTATTAGCAATATTTATAAGTAAGTTTTTATGTCATAAACAGTGGAGTGCTATTGGATGACAGTTTAGTTGTAGACAGGGCTATTTCATATAGAAGGAGGTGCCACCATCTCCAAATGTATGTGCTTATGTATGTGTATCTCCATTAAACAAGCTCTGATATTTTAGACAGTGCTGACATGAAATTAGCCCTGCTTCTAATAAATTAAAGTGTGCTTTCATCCTAGCATATTTGTTTATAATATCTAACAAGCTGCTCTGCTTGAGTGCCTGATACAGATGAAACCATTGCCTTCCGCTTGGCAAGTCAGACAAATGCCACTATAGAATCATTAAACTCTGATAAAACCATGCATAAAAATCTGTGTTCCTGGACTTCTCCCTTCAGTGCATCTGCACCAATCATCCTAGCAACAGATATGGGATTCTTCAGTGGCTTTCTGTAGAGTCAGTGGCTGTTTTCTGATGTGTTTCCATACACTCTGCCCTTGGCTATAGTTTTTCAGAGACACACAAAAAAAAAAAAAAAAAAAAAAAAAGTGGAAAAAAAAGTGCAGTGGCTAATTAACAGGAGTACAGAAAATTTGCTGCTAAGGATTCAAATGTTGGCAAACAGATCCCTTTAGGCTCTTTCTGGGAAGTCTGGCAAATACAAGCTGTCTATCCATTTGGCCTTGGATAAAAACACAAGCCTAGAAATAGGCCTTTTATTTTCTCTCTTTTTTTTTTTTCTCCATGACAAAAAATATCTGCAATAATTTACATGGCTTAGATTAACTTCAATGCAATTATGCAGAGTGTCGGCCAATATGGAATTTTCTCTACAAAATCATATGTTTTATATTGGGTTGTCATTCACTTCATTACTCCAGGGTATAGCTCATGAATGAGTCCACCAAAGGCAGTGCTATTGTAGTTTGTTTTAAAGCAGATAAGAAAGTGAGAAAAGAATATAGACTACGTTGTCAGATTAACAGAAAAAAAAACATGTATATAATATATATCATGTATATAATATGTTTTTGAAACTATGTTCTGTGGAGAGAAAGAACAACAACAAAAGAACAAGTAATCTCAAACCTCTATTTCGTAATTTTAAAACTTTTTTTTTTTTTTTTTTAACATGGCACTGAGTTAAATTGTGCTTTTGATCTATAGCTCTGTTCCTTATGGAGAAAACCAAGAAAGTTGACCAAAGATTCTCTCTCTCTTCTTTTTTTTTCCTCTTTAACCCATAGAATATAATAGAATCATATTTTCAGAGTATACCTTAGGGATCCCAGCAGTTACTGCATGCAGAAAGCAGATCTACTATATAAATAGCCTTTCTAACAACTTATCTTCCAGCTGTTGAATGGGGGCATCCCCTCTGGACCGTCTCAGCTTCTCTCCTCAGCTTTACCTAAATGAAGATATCTTCAGAGAAAGATCTACAAGCCTTAAAGAGCTAGGAGATTCCCCTCAGATCAAGAATAAAAAGTCCAAGTCAGAATAAGAGAAAAATATCCCATTTTCCAGCATATCTGTAAGCTCCACTGTCTGACTCATTAAGTGACACATGGAAGATGTCTCACTTTCACATTCTAGAGATGGAACAGGGACATTAAGGCAGAGATTTGTTTTCCTCTCTATTGAGTGCCTGCCCTCACCACCAAGACACTCAACTTTTTCATCTTGTATAGGACCTGTCAAATGTCTTGGGTTTGGCCTCATGCCTCATGGAAATACCCAAGCAGAGCTCTCTCTTGTGCCTGTCGCTGGGAAAGGCTGTGGCTCTTTAGAGATAGATCTAAAGCTTTAGATCATTAAAATGAGGTTACACTGCCTTAAAAAGCACAGTTTTCTTTTAAATTCCATAGATTTATTAAATACAATGTCTAGTGAACCTTATTAAACTTGAAAAGATTTCCCCCCACAATAATGCCCCAATAACAACAAATATAAATTCTAAGTATGTACAAAGAATCTAATTTTCAGCCCAGTTCATTTAAGGCCATTTGCATCCTGTATGCAAGCACCAGCTTCATTTCAAAATGAAAATAATGCTCCTTTTTTTTTTTTTTTTTTTTTTCCTTTTTTTTTTTTTTTTTTTTTTTTTTTTTTTTTTTTTTTTAAATAAAACCTTTTTTTTTTTTTGGTGGCAGGGTGTGTGTGTCCCGTGATGATTGCTCCCTACTGTTCTTGACAACATGCCATGAAAAATAAATTAGACCATACCCTGGCAAGCTACATTTTCTGATGCATGTTCACAAGGGCTGGAATAGACATTTTTCCTAGTGACACAATATACATGCTAAGCTATAAAATCAGCATTTGCTGAAAAGGAGTTGATGTTCAGCAAAGCTGTGTTGGTTGTACTTGCCTCAAAATGTTTTTATAAGGACTTGATTGTCCAAATTGATTGTTTAAAACCCGCTTGGACACCACTGTGTGCCACATGCTCTAGGAAACCTGCGTGTGCAGGGGGGTTGGACTAGATGACCTCTAGAGGTCCCTTCCAACCTTGAGAATTCTATGATTCTATGATTGATCATGGTCTTCCCTTTTGTGAAAATTATTAATTAAAATGGCATAACTCGTATTCAAAGTAAACAACGAGACTGAAGTTTTATAATAAGTCTGATTAAGAAATAAAAAGAAGAAATAATTCACTGGAAACAAAATTGTTTTATGTAGATTTATATGAAAGATAAGCAAAACTTTCACTAATAATTATCTTTAAGCAAATAACCGAGGCAATAACCAACTGATGACAATAATCACCAAATGATTGCTTTACACAACACCAGTTTTCCAAGCTCATAGAAACTAAAAATATTTTCATCTCAGAGAAACAAGTTCCTGTTTTAGTTTGTGGCAATAAACATCTTCTTTGGATCTGATTTCCCATATTCAGATTTCTAAGTTTCCAAATTCCCTAATAGTCTATTTTAGCAATAGGAGTTGATCATAAGTATGATGCTGTGAAAACAGAGGAATTTGGAACTTATTGCTTAGGATAGAATTCTCCCATATTGCTTAAAAAGTCAAAATTGGCTATGGACAGCACAAAATGTCATGACAGCTCAAGAAATCCCACCAATATTTTGCACACATTTAGACCCATGTTACTCTTAAAGATATTTTAGGTTTCAGTTTTCTGGGAAAATGCTTCTTTTTTTTCCTAGACTGATGGGTTTAGCATCTCCAAGCAAGTGATGACAAATATTCTGAGAAGAGCTGGAACTCCTCTGGAACTAATTTCCTCTAATAATACAATGAAACCTGAAGGTGTAGAGGAAAGTCCAGACAGGCTTTTGGTTGAGATAGTCTAGCAGGAAATTTCAGGCTGTCTTTTTCTATTTGAAAAAGTTTCTGTTTGAGAGCTAATGCTTTCTGGGAAACGGTCAAAAAAATTGGAGATCACTGCTCACTAGGCAACTATTGATAAATATTTTACAATGTTATTTCAATATATTGTTGCAAATGAACTTGGGCTAAACAGGAACACTGTCTTTTACTTGCTTTCCACTGCCTCTTGAAAAGACTGACTACAATTAAAAATTTGCCTTATTTCACTTATTTGTTTGGTTTATCTCCTGTGTTTTCAATAAATGGATCATTACCAGTAACACCCATTATACTGGAGCACTAGAGCTTGCACAGAGTTCAAAGCAGCTTGTCCTGGCACTGTTTTGCAGTAGTTCTTCGGTGCTGATTCACAGGTGGTTACCATGAGCCTCCATTTAAATTCCTATCTCTATTCAAGAAAACTCACTCTTGAAAGAAACCCATACACTATATGGTAATCCATGCCCCTCCCCAAACATAGTTAGTCCATGACCAGGCCAATGAATAGTGTTGAAAAAAAGGCCATTTCAGTCACATAGGATTTTTGTAGCAGAAGGAAAAATGGGAGTCACCAGTGCTGAAACCTAATTAATTTCCTTCTTATAAAAAAAAAAAAAAATCCTCATTTCTTTTGCAGATTTGCACAAAATCACCATTGAAGCCATTGAAGCTGTTGAAGATATTATATATGAGATGAATAGCATTACTTATTATGATCCATAACTGATAAAGTGCAACTCTTAACATGTTATGTGTAAAAATAATCCACAACTAACTGGCTAAACTTAACTACATTAAAAGAAAAAAAAAATCGTACAGAAGCATCATATTAAGAGACTTAATTGCGTTCAGGTAATCAGTAACTCCTGCCTGTACTTCTCATTTATTCTTCCAATTGCTATGGAAAGCAACAGCACAGCATAAAATTGAGTTGGGTATAGTCTTGAACTCAAAAATTTTGTGTATGCTTATAGCATGTAGGTCTCAAGAGATGGTTCCTCCACTTCAGGAAGGAAAAAAAAAAAAAAAAAAAAAAAAGGAGACTTTACTTTTCAGAAGTTAACTCCTTTTTGAGGTAGAATACCAAAGACAAAGATCTAAATAGATCTGTATTGTTCCTTCTGAAATGGAGACTCCTGATTTTTCCAAATGCAAATTGCTCATGAACACAATTCACCTGGCCTACTTTTAATGTCACATTAAGGTCCCTGGAAATGAGACTGTGCCCCAGTTCTAATTTTACAGAAATAGCACCTGGATTTTCAGGAAATGAATATCCATTCTTAAACTGGCATCCAAATAAGTGAGATCAGTAATGAAGACTGGCATACTTCTTCCTGTAACTGTGGAGTTTTAACACTGCTGACTGAAACACATAATGTAGGTTATTAAAAATGGGGGTTTTTTTGTAAGTTGAATCAGATTTTTAATTAATTTTTATTACATCTTATTCTCTCTATTCATTTCCAATTGTACAATAGGAGATTTTTAATATAATAGGAGATTTTAATATAACAGATAGAAATAACTGTCATTAAAGATCATAAATACCTATGCTTTAAGTAACTAAAGCGTAATATGATGATTTAATAATATTCTTGTCAGTGAATAATTTCTCTTTGTTTATCCATGGCATAAAGACTCTAGCCTAATCTTTCTGTCTTATTTTTTATAGCTTAAAAATCACATTAATTAAACTGTGTGTGAAAAATATTATTAAATATTTTGGAATGCAATTTAGAAAATTGAGTCCTGACAGATGTCGATTACTTGGGTTATATTAGCCTAGGAGTGTCTTAATCCATCTCTCAAACAGAATATAGCAATAAGAGAAATAATATTATGTGTTGATTATATCAAATTACCTTTTTTTAAAAAAAAAAAACACAAAAGCAGTTCTGAAAGTAGCCAAGGGAAAAGGGTAAACTCAAAGCCTGCAATGTATTTCCAAGTTTTAAATAACTGAAAACCTATCTCATGCAAGAGTCACACTTTCTTAAAGCTGTTGAAAATCTTGAAATTGATGCTTTACTATGTTGTATGCACAGCACAGCACAGCACAGGACAGGCAGGATTTAAAGAACACTGACATCAGATCTATTTTTGGGATGTGCTGCTGGAGCTCTGGATGGGAAGACAGGAAACCTCAGAAATCTTTCTCCTGCTCCCATTCCCTCCCCTCGCTCCAAAAACAAAAAACAAAACAAAACAAAAAGCTAATTGGTTTTGCTAATGATACATACTTTATGGGAAATAAATTAGTTATTAGTCTTCATTCTGGTGAGACTGGTTGCTCTCTGGAGAATGGTGCATTTATACCATCTTCTGAGTATTACTGGGTGACTGTTAAGGAAAATGATATACTCACACTCTTGCTGTAAAGTTTAGGGCTAGTGCAGGAATAAGACACCAGAAATTTAGAGCATGATATCTGAATACTTTTATTAATTGCCATGCTGGTTCAAGATTCAGGTTAGATATTAGGAAAAAACCTTACATGGAAAGAGTGGTGAAGCATCGGAACATTGGAACAGGCTGCCCAGAGTAATAGTGGAGTCACCATCCCAGGCAGCGTTCAAGACGTGTACGAGGCATATAAGGCCATAGGTTAGCCGTCATGGTGGTGATAGATTTTCAGTTGGATTTGATGATCTTGAACGTCTTTTGCAACCATAATGATTCTATGACTGTAAGGATATCAGCAAAACAAACTTCAATCATTCATAGGTAGAACGATTATTTGTACGCAGGACAGTCATCCTTCTCAAATACTAACTGATCCCTGAAACTTTAACTGAGTGCTGGCCTCACAAGTCCTTCTCTTATCTGAAACAGAAATGAGGAACCTTAAGATTGAATTCAAGCTGGGAACTTGTGTCACAGTCTAATTATACATGCATCAGCTGGACTTGAAGTTATCTTATGTTGGCAGAGAAAGAAAGAAAGAGGAGTTGATGGAGTAGTTATCTCCTGAGAGAAAGAGACATGTTGCTCATAGCTTGTATAGCACAGATCTTTGTACCTGTAGATCTCTACCATAATTATACTCTCACCTCACTGACAACACTCTGCGCTACACCAGTTTCAAGGATGGGGAAATCTATAGTTTCCCGATTAAATTGATCTTTCTTTTTTCTTTTTTTTTCTCGAAGAAAAACCTTGTTTTCCCATGAATATCTCTAATGAACACGAGTCATTTTTCGACAGTAATTATCTGAAATGTGTCATCTTCAAAATGTGAGACTTATCATGAATTTCCCTGCACTCTGTGGCTTTTCTAGCTTGTGATTCCTTTAAGCTCATGCTTTCTAAATGGAAAGGGATGGAAAGAGTTTGAACAGAGTTCACGAACTTCATCCTCATTCTAAGTCACAACCAGCAGAGTTAAATCCTCTAAAATGTATAATGCAGCAGGAGCCACTAGCTTAAATGGTGCATCTTTTTTGGAACTGTATTGCCATGGAAATAGAAAAAGATCATGGTCTTTGTACAGATCTTTTCCTCTTTGTCCTCTCATACTGAACTCTGCAGGTGAAATTTTCATAGATATCCTTCTTTCACAACACTTTTAGGGTCAGGCTACAGAAGTGAGCAATTAACTCACCTCAAATACCTCCAAGACTTTCAGCAGTACCAGTTTGATACTTTTGTGTTCATATAGTTTTAGACATAAAACTATTTTTTGACCTTTTATAAGTGAAATAATAGAGGTAAGAGTTTCTATTTCTCAGTTATAAAAAATAACTCATTCTGATTTTAGAGATGCTATAGGGAAATGTTTCCTTGATTTAAAAAAAAAAAAAAAAAAAGGAAATATCTTTGGTATATGTGTGAATTGATCTTTAATAGGTAGAACACAGGGACGCTCTTTCTAGACAGTGCTCAATGCTGTTTTACCTACTTTAATTGCATGCAGTTCTTTTGCTGTGAAATACCAAGGACCTCATTCATCTTTGGAAGGTTTCCTCACCCAGGGGGAACTTTTTTTTTTTTCTCCAAAGTTTGAAACAAAGAAATAGAAAGCTCCTTATCTTACCTGTGTTAGAAAAACTCTAACACATAAGTAGCCAAATTGCTTCTTCAACCTCTTCTAAATGTTTTCTAAAATTTCCCCAAGATTTTGTTACTGTTAACATATGATGTCTTAATCATCATATGGTTTAATTTTTCTAGTTGGTATCATTTATAGTTTCCTGCAAGCTGGTTCAGTCATTGTCCCACTGGAAGAAACGGTGTTTTCTAACATGAAAAGTTGTAGTGTTTAAGTTATGCTGGATGTTCTAGTCTAGATTATTCACAAAAGAAAAAAACTGAAACAAGATAATTAAGGCATAATGCAGCTATCTAGGTTTTTTATGTGTCTGTTCCTTAATTTCTGATGTCTGACTGACATTTTGAGAAATCTCTCCTATATTTGCTTCTGTTAGACACAGATTTTTTTCCCATTTGCAAAATCAGATTTTTTCTGGTAGATTGTGAGAGCAAAAGGAGAGTCTGTCAGACTAATGGGTACAGAGTGCCCCAAAGAGCAATGGATTCCATGTCATTTCTGCCATGCAATTAATATCAAGAGCAATTCTCTGTGAATAATGTGAAAATAAATTTCTTCCTCCAAGCCAAATCTTGAAGGGTGTTTTATTAGATGTTACCCTATTAAAAATGAGCAGGACATATTCTTTGAGAATTGAATCATTAAATTAACAAGATTTATTTCTGCCCCCATTACTGGGTGGGTTTGGCATCCGATGCCATACAGAAATGGACATGATAAACAGGTGTAGCTGCTTCATTTAATTTTTTGTTTCAAATGGATTTTTAACAGCTTTTCAGCTTGTTACATTATAAGTAATAATTTATGCTGTGGCAGATAGCTCAGAAAAAAAAAAAAAACCACAACAAAGAGCATAAAATGGCAATTTGAGCTGGCAAGTTTTTTGTTGAAAGAATCATTAGGGACTAAGCTGAACTTAGGACATTAATAGAAATGTTTCAGAAATATGACAATGGACTGTTAGTATTTGTAAATGGGATTTGGTGCTTTCTTTATTCTTGCAAGAATCCATCCAGCTTATACAGAAAATGTTCTTAGCAAATAAAAACCAAGCCAAGAGTTTTCCAGGATGCTTCAGATATTAATTACATTGGCCCTTGTATTGTCCTCCTCAAACTTGTCCTTTTATGCACCTCTAAACAAATCTGGGATTCATCCTCCACTATATAACCATGAGGTAAATCTAAAGCAACTTCAGTGATCTCCATGGGTCAGAGCCTTTACTCGCTGAAAATCGAAGGTAAATTCACTGAAGTCACTGGCACACAGTGCTGCAAATTAAAATGAATTTGATATTACCATTCATATTACTGGTAGAAGTTTAGCCTAAGGAAACCACTTCATTCAACTCAAATATATAGCACTTTTTTCACATATTTTTTCACTCTGTGAACAAAAAGTATTTTATTTATTTTAAGGGTGTCAAAGAGATCACAGAAAATCTATAAAATAGTTCAAGTATGAAAGGGAGGAGAATTTTTTTCCTTTTTTTTTCTTTTTTTCAGAAGAATATAAGCAACAGAAAGCAAATGTGGGAAAGACTCTGAAATTAAAACTCTTCACTAATAAAAGTAACACAGGAACTGAAATAAACATTCATACTGATCATTCTTATACTACATTCTAGTATTCTGTGCAGTGGAAGACTTAATGAGCAAAATGAACCATGGAACACCTCACTGAATATTATTTAAAAACTTTTAAAAGAGTAGAAAACATTCAAGAAAAAAATTCAAGTAAGAAAAAAATACTTGTAATTAGGTCTTCTTCAGCTTTCCTGATGTTTCAGATACAATATTATACAAAAATTCCCAGACTATGACAAAACAGATGTGTCCTATTTTAATTTTGGCCAGAAAATATGCCTGATAGTATGGAGACCACTAAGGAGCAAAGCTGGAGGGACAGTGATGTAAAAGCAGTATTCTTGAGAATAGCCTGAGCATTAATCTGCACTCCTTAGAGTGCCCCACTTACCTGAATCAGATTAGGAAATCGGTGAGTTTTGTGCCAATTCAATAACAGAATCAGGCCAGCAAACATGGGCTGAGGAAAACCTCTAGCAGCACAGAAATTTGAAGGACTAAGCAGACTTTCTCTACTTTCTTCTTCTTTTATAAATTATCACTGCCAGAATTTCCTTGCTTTGGGGACAATTTGGAGCCTTTACAATGAATGATGAGACCTCTATTGTTCAAAGACAGCAAGCTACTTTGTCTGTGACAGTTTATTATTTTCAACAGTAATTGCAAGCTTGCTTAATGATGTCATTGCACATAATACAGCATATAAAACAAGAGGAAGTGATGGTGGGCCTACCCATGGAAAGAAAAAAAGTAATGAGGTATAGGGTTCAATTTTGCATGTGTGCTACCTTTAGTTACACTTAAATGCATCCCTGGGGCACTGTCGTGTAGTGCTATCTCACTTCACATGAGAAGTTTTGCTGCCCTAATGCAACTTTTTAGTGGCACTTGGTAATCTTGTTGTCTGTGCAACTGGTACATAAAACAAGACAAATTTTACCCATCTACATTAAAATTTGACAAATAATGAATATACAAATACAATATGACAAATAATGATATAATGAATTTGACAAATCTGCTGGTGAACATCAAACTGAGCAAGAATAGCTAATTATTTGTCCAATTATTGGCAGGTTTATCGTTGTTCATATCGCAGCACCATTTGACATTTGCATTTAATAATTAGTATCCTATGCACCGAGATTTTTTCTTGTAGGAAAAAAAAAAAAAGAATTTGTACCTCAGAGTTTTAATAGCATGAGGATAAGATAGAAAGCTACTACAAACTGAAGTGAGAAGCAAATTTAACACTACAATTGTTGACATTTCATTTAATAACCTGCTGCCTCTGCATTATGGATCTCCAGCCAATATCCAGTAGATTTTGTATCATAGTTTATCACTAGTGGCTAAGAAACCAGTTTTAAATACCCGATTTGATGTTTTTTTTAGGGTTGTCTGAAGATGTGAGCAAAGAAGGATTGACTTTTGTAAAGAAACACTGAGTAAGACTGAAGGGTTGCCATGATGCTTCTGCTGTTGTGCAGACACCATAGAAATAATCAGAATTCCCATGGAAGAGAATTGTTTCACAGAATCACAGAATCACAGGATGGTTGAGGTTGGAAGGGACCTCTAGAGATCACTTAGTCCAACCCCCTGCTCCAGCAAGGACACTCAGATTATGGGACACAGGGTGACATCCAGACGGCTTTGGAAGATCTCCAGAGAAGGAGACTCCACAACCTCTCTGGGCAGCCTGTTCCAGGGCTCTGTCACTCTCACAGTCAAGAAGTTCTTCCTCACACGGAGACGTATTTTAATTTATACTCATTACTCCTTGTCCTGTCATTGGCCACCATCAAAAAGAGTTTGATCTCATCCTCCCTTACATTCTCCTCTCAAGTATTTGCACATATGTGGACTAGTTTTACTTACTGAGGAATTTAGATGGGGATGTTCTATGTTTCTATTTTATATTTCCCTTCTTCTGGTGAGTAAAAGAGTCTGCTGTCTCAGAGGGACAAAAAGATTTTGCAGGTATGTTTTTAGAACAAGCTATGTCAAGAGACAGTTTGGGCTGAAGCTGATTGTTTCATGTTATAGAAGTCAATAAAAATAAAAAACAATAACATGTCCCAAAAATCCCCAGTAATTAAAAAAAAAAAAAAAAAAAAGTGCCTCTCCTCGAAGACGATGAGAGAACAAACTGCATGTGATAGCTCTAAGTCATTTTGTTTAACTACCAGAAGGCATCAGATCCTGAAATTGTAGATGCGTATCAGAAAAGTGACAGCAAAGAAACTATAAAAATCAAAGCTCAGGCAGGGAGTAATTTTGAACATTTGAACCCAATGTGCAAAGAATGTTGAGAGCCTAAGGATGGAGAGCACTACTCATATGTGTGTGCGAATGTATGTGTGTGTGTATTTACTCTAAAAGAATTCTGTTTTTCTTACCCTGTCTTTATTTTTGTTTTACTGTACCAGAGCTCAATCCATTACAAAGCCCAAAGCTGAGACCATCAAATCAGAAAAAGCCAAATGAAATCAAAAGGAAATGTTATATTTAAACAGCAAGAAAGTCTTTTAATTTTCTGTTTCATTCTTCTCCTTGCCTCTATGACCCAATATAAGATCTTCAAACCAGTCAGGGTTAACCATTGAAGACTCAGACTCGTTACCCCCTCTGAATGTACTTACTGATTAATTAAGGAACTTGAGTTAAATTATCAAATTAGCCTTACCCACTATAGTCTGCAGGCTCAAATTTCTCCTTAATGGAAAGTTTTCTGTTTTTCCTTTTATGTACATATAACTGCACACTTGGGCTGTATTAAGGAAAAATATAGTCTATAATTACATGACAATTAAATATTTAGATATCAAGTGTTTGTGCTTACACAACGCAGAGTGTGTCATGGGATTTTTGGCCCCAATTTCTTCTATAAGTGGTTTGGAATCTATAACCTACAAGATGGTTAACATATCTATAATTGACAATTTGTGGAAGTAATTCACCTATAAAACTCTCTTAACCTGTTTTCACTTAACCTAGGGTCTTATTAACACAGGAAAATGACACCATGACAGTTGATGTGCAAGAAGTTTGACATGTGGGAGGCAAAAGGCCATCTGCTCTGAGAATTTGCCAGTAGTTTGTTTTCCTTTACCTCATCAGAGTAAATATGTCATCATTGCCTGACATCAATTTATATCACATGACTTTCATGTAATATCTTTACTAAACACAGATAAATAAGTCCATTGCAACAACACAGGTGACATTATCTATACAAAAACACAGTTTACTTCACAAGTAAATGGAGTATTTTTCTATTATTCAAAATATACATCTATTTTTAAATTTTTAATCAGGAGAATCATCTTTGTTAGGAAAGAGGTGCTGCTTTTTTTTTTTCTTTTTTCTTTTCTTGAACGGTTGATTGTATAGAGGGAGGAGGAGCAAAAAAACCAAAAGGAGCTGTTAGAAATTAACTCTACCACAGGCTTTCTTAAAAGAGTCATTGAATGGATGAGTTATATGAAATGAATAAATACTTTAACCTTCAATATATATATTACTGCTTGACTTCAATGAAATGCAACATATAAACTACACATCCCTTTAATTTCATTTTTATGCACTTTTCTCTTTTTTTTTAATTGGCTTCTTACTGTTCTACAGAATCATATTATCACACATGCTATTGCAGTAGTGTGTCTTATAAAAAGAGAAAGAAAGCTTACATTTTCTGTTAATCTTGACAGCAGTATATCTTCACACATGTAGGAACAGAGAATGTGTTGATCTTTATTATTGAACTAAAAATAAGGAACTTGCTTTCAAAATAAAACAGCACCAAATAGGTGAGAAGACAAAATTAAGGACGTTCAATCCGCATATAGGCTATGATGTGAAATATCATTGATTATTTTCTTCAGGAATCCACAAAGTAGTATAGTCTGTCAAAAGCATCGTGACTAAACATGCAGGCTCCTATTCTGTAGGCCTCTGGTTGAACTGGTTGGCCAGTGTGCATTACTACCTTATTTCATGGTCAGATGAGGGTTTCCTGGTTCTAGTTCATCACAGAAGATGTAAAACCTGCAGGAGAGCATGCACTACTAAAAGTAGACAAACAAGCAAAAAAAATTCTTATTAAATAGAAATTGGAATGTTAGTCTTGCAAAGGTATTCTCTGTAAGTACTCATTTTTTCAAGTGAAAAATTTCACATTTCAAAATTTTGCCTTCTAAAAGCAAATAAAAAAGATACATGGAAAGCAGGCACTGTGTAAAACATCTGACAACCACATTTCTCTCCTAAAAAAGATTCTATTGAAAGTGTTTGACCACCCATAGAGAGAATGTCTTAATGAATTTTTATTATAAAAAAAATCTTTTTCTTCCTTTTTCATTTACATGTCTTAAACATCTCTTGGAGACAATCCAAGAAAAAAAAAAAAAAAGGCAATGATAGATGATTAGATCATATAATCATTGATTACTTCCAGTTCTAACAATTCTGTCTTATAAATAAGTGGGGTAGAAATCTATGGTTAATTACAGCTTATATACTGTGTGGATTTGATTATATGTCCCTCTATTTTCAGAGGAACTTCTAGCTCTGCAAATATAAACTTGAACCAGAAATTGCTGCATAATAATAAGCAGAATATGGTATATGGGGAACAGAGGAATGTTATTCTGGATTTTTCTAACAACTAAATGTTGATATTTCTATCAAAAAAATAATTGCACAGCCCTTGAAGGCAACTTTTCATGAAAACCCTTAAAATTGTTGGGAAATTGAAGGGAATTTTAAAAGTTCAGAATCATAAAATGATATTGATTGGAAACAACCTCTGTAGTTTGTGTGGTACAGCCCACCACTAAAAGCAGGGCTAGCTTCAAAGTTAGACCAGGTGGTTCAGGATCTTTTTCAGACAAGATGCGGATACCTACAAGGCTGTAGATTTTATAGTCTCTCTGGTCTCCTTTTCCTGTGCTTGAAAAAGTGAGGGAAAGTATTAATATATTTATATTATATATAAAATATCACCTAAAAACATGGAATTATAGGAAAATTAAGATTGCAAGGCACCTCCAGTAGCGAGCTAGTCTAATCCTATGCTCATAGCAAATCTAACTAAATCCAATTGCTCAGGACTGTGTCCAGTTGAGTCTTGAATCTCTCCAGGAACGGAGAATCCACAGCTTCTCTGGGTAACCTGCTCCAGTACTTGATATCCACATATTAAAAAGCAAATAAATAAAAAACTCACTATAATTTCATTATAATATAATGGTTTAAGTTATACCTGTTGCCTCTAGTCCTACCACTGTGCACAGAATCATAGAATCATTAAGGTTGGAAGAGACTTTTAGAGATCATTTAGTCCAATCCCCCTGCACACACAGGGTCACCTGGAGCATGTGGCACAGGATTGTGTCCAAGTGGGTTTTGAAGATCTCCAGAGAAAGATTCCACCACCTCTCTTGTCAATCTGCTCCAGTGCTGTGTCACCCTCACCGTTAAGAAATCTTTCCTTAAGTTCTGGTGGAACTTCAATTTGTGGCTATTTCCTCTTGTCCTATTGCTGGCCACCACTGAAAAGAGGCCAGCCCTACTCTCCCCACCCCCTCCCTTGAGGTACTTGTAGACACTGATCAGGTCCCCTCTCACCTCTTCTACAGGCTGAAGAGGCCCAGCTCTCTCAGCCTTTGCTCATAGGGAACATGTTCCAGGCCCCTAATCATCTTCGTGGCCCTGCACTGGACTCTCTCTAGCAGCTCCACATCCCTCCTGCACTGGGGAGCCCAGAACTGCACACAGTACTTGAGATGCGGCCTCACCAGGGCTGAGTAGAGGGGCAGAATCACCTCCCTCGACCTGCTGGAGACGCTCTGCTTAATGCACCCCAGGATCCCATTGGCCTTCTTGGCCACGAGGGCACACTGCTGCCTCATGGTCAAGCTGTCATCCACCATGACACCCAGGTCCCTCTCTGCGGGGCTGCTCTCCAGGAGGTCGGTCCCCAGTCTGTAGGCGTGTCTAGGGTTATTCCTCCCAGGTGCAGGACCCTGCACTTGCCCTTGTTGAACTTCATGTGGTTTCTCACTGCCCAGCTGTCCAGTCTGTCCAGGTCCCTCTGGATGGCAGCACAGCCCTTAGGGCTATCAGCTATTCCTCCAGTTTCATATTATCAGCAAACTGGCTGAAGGGGGCACTCTATCCCTTTGCCCAGGTCATTGATGAATAAATTGAACAAGACTGGGATGAGGTTTGACTCCTGGGGGACACTGCTAACTACCTAACTACAGGCCTCCAACTAGGGACAGACAGTGTCAAATGCATTGCTGAAGTAGAGACAGATGACATCCACAGCTCTCCCCTCATCTACCCTGCCAATCATTCCATCACAGAAGGCTATTAGGTTGATTAAGCTTGATTTCCCCTTGGTGAACCCATGCTGACTACTCCTGAGCACCTTCTTGTCCTCCACATATTTGGAGACAATATTCACGATGAGCTGTTCCCGTCAATTTTCCAAGGATGAAGGTAGTTTTCTGGGTACTCCTTCTTGCCAATTTTGAAGACCAAAGTGACATTGGTTTTCTTCCCATCCTCAAGCACCTCCCACATTCTCCTGGACCTTTTGAAGATAGTGGAGAGTGGGTTAGCAATAACATCCTCCAGCTCATGCAGCACTCTGGGGTGCACCCCATCAGGGCCCATGGATCTCTGGGTGTCACGTTTTCTTAAGTGTTCTCTAACATGATCTTCCTCTATGCAGGACAAGTCTTCCTCTCTCTAGGCTTGAAAAAGAAAAAGAAAAAAGATTACTTTTTTTTTCCAAACTATAGGAAAAGTATGTCTCTTTTTAGTAGCCCCATTAGTCATCCATCAATCCTCATATGGATAGGTGATAATCTTAATTACTGTCAAAACCAGCATCCATTATAAAGAATGGTTTTAGCTTTTTACCTCTGCCCTGGAATAGCCTTTTCTGCAGTACCCTGGAGCAAAGCCAGCTCTGCTTGCCTTTTCTGCCAGCCAGGATTTCCCTTACAGAAGGAGAATTCCCAGGAGTCTTACTAGCTTAGCATTAAGATAACAGATCGGTGCAGAGGATTTGTACTGACAGCCAAAGATTTGGATTGAAATAGCTTGTATCCCATCGTAGTACATCTGATTCAAAATGACTTGCAAATCGTTTTCTCAACAGTAATCTGCTTGTTTGTTTCCTCTCTCTGCCCCCACCGCCCCCAACCCCCACAAAATAAATTAGATAGAAATGAATTTTCTATTTTGGTATTGACTGAATGGCAGAACACTTTAGAGTGAGGTTCTAACCAAAACGGTTGGCATAGAGTTTGAAAGTCACAGTAGTGCAATTTCCAGTTTTCAACCAAAAACTCCATGGGAAAAAAAAAAATTAATGCTGGTAGCTTTCTTCTGCTGGGAAAGATTTTCTGTGAGACTGCTACGTTTCTTTACCCATCGATCTGTTCTTTGATGTACATTTAGAGGCAAAGAATGATTGAGTAATTTGGGTTGGAATGGTTTCTAGACCAATCTTCTGCAGATCTTCCATAGAAACAGCCTTGTAGTTAGATCAGGTTGACCAGGGACGTTCAGGGATCCTCTACAAAGACAGGGAGGTTACAGCATATCTGAGGAACCTGTCCCAATGTGTAATCACTCTCATCATAAATATGAGTGCAACTAACGTTGCTTTTTTTTAAGTTACTTCACCCACTTCTCTAATAGTTGTGACCAAAAATTACAGAGAAGACCTTTAAAATGCCATCATCCACCTCAGTGCACTTGGATGCCTCTAAGTTCTTTCCTTGTCCTTATTTCTTTTGCATATCTGTTCTCCATAGGATGGTCCACTGTAGTACCCTTTCTTCAAATGCTACTACTTTTAGGTAGAATTGCCTACATTGCCTCCTACAATGTCTGTCTTGTGACCTCCCCTCTGATCTTGACTCATATATCTCAGCAGATCCATACAATTGAAAAGCACCATGCATGCATCCATCCATGTATCTGACAATCACTGCACTCCATCTCTATGCTCCAGTTTTGTAGTCTACCTTACCAAAGATTTAGTGACTGAAACTTTACACAAAAAAATCAGAAAATCTTCCTGTCTAATATCCCATGCCATGTGTGGACACATACCAGTAATTGAGATGGGCCCACATTATCAAATGGAGTATGAAAACCTCTCCTGTTGTGTTGCCCTTTTGCACTCTTTCCTCTGTTTCTTACTGTCCTACTTACTGACAGGCTCTGTTTTCTGTCCTCTGAGGTTCGCATATTCACCCATGGATTTTTGTATTTGTTCTCATCTTCATAAATATAAGAAAATATTTCTTGCATGAAACCATATGAATGTTTTTCCTGAGGTTTACATAGAATAGCTACATGCCATTTTGTTTTTCTCAGAGGATCTCTGTTTTTCACCCAAAACTGCCATATTTCTGTAGCATAATGTTCTGGTGGTTAGTGGGTATTATATTTTGACCCCACTCCTAAATCATATGTGCTTCTAATTATTCTCGCATTCAAAATATATCCTCCAGAATTTGGAATGAAAAACCTTTAGTTACTTGGATCATTTTTGTTCCCTCAACTTAAGCTATTAAACTTGCGGTTCTCCAGTCATATGGTAGCTTTCGGTCTAGAAAGATTTATGGCAGTCTTTGTGCCTGGATTATATTGCCAAATGAAGAAGCCATATGGAGCCACAATATGGGAATTGGATGAAGACCACCAGATCATGTCACATAGCTTGCATACCAGTTTACAGTCACTGGTAACATAAAAGTGAAAAGATCTTATCAATACTTCAAGTACTGTATGTACTGTACTTGAAGTACATACATACAGTTCATCCTCCATTCTGTTTTAAATCCCACTATGTTTCAGCTGAAAGAAGCAAAATTTGGAAGGAACTGTGGAAGGAACTGAAATTGTTCAATTGCATTGTATTTGTATTCTGTTGTTGGTATCTTTTCTGTATCTATCTGCATACTGTATCTGTGATATATAGATGTATCAAATCGTATGCTACTGTGCTCTAAACGTCAAGACTTGAAAAAAATGATGAATGTAGACATTAGCATTCTCGTGGGCTTGGCCATCAATATTTCAGCTTAGGTAAACAGGAGCTTTGCCTAATTTATTGGTTCTCATTATACTTGGCATGTAGAAACTGAATTCCCCTCTGCTTGGGAAATTCCCCATCTGCCTAGAAAATGACCTTTTTTTGCTCTGAAAAATCAATCTAACAGAAGGGGCATGGTTAATATTTTAGAAAAATGAATTCACTTGTCACCAACTAAATTGTCATGATTTTGACCCATTTTGAAATTAGTTAACATTTGCTTCCTTTCTTACATTTCATGTATTATTCATTTGAGTTCTCACTATGCCATGTGAAATGCTTCCAGAGTGGAGATGTTTTGTATAGTCACTCTTAAGAGCAATAGTAACACAACATTTGTCAAAGTGTCATAGTGAACAATGAAACCTCATTAAGTGTCACTCAGAGAGTTGAATGAAAAGTGATGCTACATCTAGGCAATTTTATACCTAAATCATGGAAGGTGAAAGATGGGAAACAAGTTTTCATTGTTTTGATTGTATTCCAGCATGATTTGTTCTCTGAGACCTCTCATATAAGTCAGTGCTAATATTCTGGGTCTTGATCCTACTCTACTGAAGTTACTAGGAATTTCACTGTTGATTTCACTGGGAACAGAAATAAACTGCAAGTGAATGAAATTACTCATGTGTAGGAGATGGCAAAATATGATCCTCCAGGGCAGAGGCTGTCAATTTTGTTGTGCTGCACAACAGTAAGGACATTCTTCATGCAAGACTTAAAAGGAGTTGCACATTGCATACCATGCCACATAGCTATTCTGTTATCCCCACACGAGCACAGAGTCATTACTCAGATATGAAAAAGAGAGGCAGTGCAAAAGAATGGTCTGACTTCAGACCAACTGCAGCTTGGGAGATACCACTCCTAATTCCCAAGAAAGTCACTTTTGTACTCTGTCTTTGGATAAATCACTTTCTCCCTCCATTTCCTTTTCATATTCATCTCTCTGGTATTTTTTTTTCCTGAACAGTGAGATTCTTTGCTACTACGGTGATGAATTCTCTCTACTCACCAATCTTGAAGACAAAAGAAAAACATTTGCATCTATATACTTAGTAGATCCTGAATATTCCAATTCCATGCACTAGCTCTTCTTTTCTAAAATTTAAAATGTACTCACTTTTCATTAAAACACACTCTTGAATGGAAAAAATGAATGAGATCAAATGTTTACCACACTTATCAAATAGGCAGACAAAATAAGCCAGACCTCCTTAAGCATGCTGAAAGCATACTCACCTGCAAATGAAAGAATAGAAGAAGGACTATTTTTTGCTAGTGTTACCTGTGTTTGCTAGTGTCACCCCCAAACCATCTTGCCCTAGCTCTCATGTTCCCCCTTTGTTCACGGGTTGAAATCAAAATGAAGGCTAAGATCTGTTCTGACCTAAGTGGAGCTTTCCTACATTCCTTGTCCAAGTGGGCCATTCCTATGACCAGTGGAGAATTTGTGATTATCCACAGGTTTGGAAAGGAATCACTTTGTGTGCCCATGTTCACCCCATCACCCCTAGCTTTTTAGATACACTCATCCTGATACCAGAAAGTGTCCCCTTTGCAAGGCTTTCTAGCAACTTGATTTGGCTCCACCTTGCAGTTTCATCAGATGAGGTTTACATTATAAAAAAAAAAAAAAAAAACACCAAGAATTAATCTAAGGATGACAATGTAGAAAACATAAGCATAAGCTTTTCCATGTTGACACACTGCCTCACTGTCAGTCATTGTCAAAATTACAGAGCGTAACAGCATATCACATCTTTTCCTGTCAAAATGTTCCCTCTGACAAAGGTCAGTGCTTTCATGACATAAATCTGTTTTCCTATTATTGGCGTAAGTATCATGAGAAGAAAGGAGTTGAGCTGAATGTTTGGAACAGAGTCGATGCAACTTAATTCAGGAAAGGGCCATATTTCCCATTTTGCTTTGTCAGCCTGCCAGCCATCAGCATGAGTGTTCCCTCTCACAATCTGTTTGTGTTCTAGTGAGCAGAAGCTTTTTACTGTCCTGGAAAATGACTATCCTGTTACTGGCAGAGTGCATTCACTAGATCAAGTGCCTTTTGCATAGTTAAGTACATTGTGCCCTTTAAATAAGCCAGATAGCTTCAGATAAAACCCATAAAACTATGGTAAATCTGTTGGAAAATTAAAAATATAGTAAATCCAGTGTTGAAATCAGGCATGCTTATGAACTTCTTAAATTTACAGGCACTGGGAATAGTTTGCTACTCCATGCAAGTTTTGTGCTTTGTTTGCTTTTTCCACAAAACCCAACATCCCAACATAAGTTCTGTGTATTTCTAATAGTTGGAAAATAAAGTAATAATATCTGTAATAATTTATGTCAAATTGGTTAAAGCAGTGGTTTTGCTTCAAATTACTTTGAAATGATCCCAAAGTATCATAAAACCTATGATTATGATTTCCTTCCCGTAACACCAATGTGACTACCAGGAGTAGATGCAACTGAAATTAATAAGTGTAGATGAATATCTATATTATTGAACTACAGCAAATATCAGGACCAAAAGACCTCTAAGGCATAACCATGTAAAACATGCATAAATGTATATAAACATGTATCATGCAACAATAGGGATAGACATCACCTTTGCTCGCAAGGACTAGTCTTTTTCTTACAACCACAAAGAAGATGGGACTAGGTGAAAAGGGGAAACATAGATACTGTAACATAGATAATGAAATGGAGAAGAACCAGAGCTGGTTACTTACTTACTAACACTTTATACTAGAGCTAAAATAGATTTTAAAGGATCTGATTACTTACTCATAGAATAAAAAACTGTGGAATTAGAAGACTCATTAGATTATTTTTCATCTCTTATTAATTAGCTCTACTATCTAGAATTAGTTTTATACATACAAACACTAAATTACTTTTTTCCTGTTAAAAAATCAGACAAATGGTTTAAAGATTTCATATATAAAACACCTACTGATCCCCCCAGTCTGAATTAATGGACTTCCACATCTTATAATTCTAAAATCAAAAATTAAATAAAAAGAACAAACAAAAAAATTACTTGTGTGTCTGATAGCCTCCTATATTTCTTATTAAAGTAAAAATGCAAAAGAGCAAAGAGCAAAAAAAAAAGAGCAAAACAAAACAGAATGCTCAAATTTAAATAAAATACAGAAAATACATTTTCAAATATATATCTTTTTTAGACAGGCTGGCTGAGCCTTTTCTCTCTAGAGCAACAAACTCAGAACCTCAGTTTACCGTGAATATCTGTTTTAAATACTCCAGCCCTAGTCCTGCCTCCATCTACAGTTAATTTAACTGAAGGAACTTCCCTGGTGAAGGTCACATCACTCTGCATCTTCCAGAAAACCTCACTGTTGTATTTTTTCTCCAACTTGTCTCCTCAAGACATTTATGGGTTCCAGCTGGATCTCTCACATCTGTCTCTGGTTTGCTCATGTTCATTTTATGGACTGTTCTCTATGGTTCATCTGACAGAAGCTGGTGCCTTCATTTTGATTTAACACAATAACAAGAAATTTGTAAGGGGGAAGCAAACATCAGGAGCCTGTACTGGAAGGTAGAGGGTTTCCTTAGAAAAGACTTTTGACAAAGGATCTTGAATTCTGCCTGAAGGTCCTGTACAGATATTTCTTAATTGTGGAATAAGATAAAGATGCAAAAGGAGAAATAGTATTTGAGTTTAAAACAAAGGAAACCCTCTGGGAGAGGTGTAGACTAGTCTTTAGGAGCTTTAGGAGAAAGTCTAGACTAAATCTTATATGTAGCTGGAAGGCAAATTCTGAAAGGTTTTTAAAAGGGGTCATGTAGCCTACATGTTGTTCCTTACTGATAAAAGTGGAAAATGATAAAAAATACTGTATTAAAAACTGTACAGTACAGGCTGTAAAGTCTGTATTTATGAGCTTCTCTAAGGAGGCATGTCTGCATTAGAGAACTGAAAATACACCAATGGTAATTCAGCTTCTTACTTGTAGGCTCTTCCATTCATCCCAGAACAATTGGTGACAAAGGCATGACCAGAAGATGATTTCTTCATGGTCTTTGCTTAGTGGATATGTATCTGAAATGTGTTCCTTAGTTAGCTTTATTTTCCTCTCATTCATTTCAATTCCATTTCTCTGAACTTTAGTATCACAAATAAACCCTGACTAGGAATATCACCTCTTCTATTTTTCCATCATTCCTAATGTTATATGCTTTTTTTTCTCCTTTATCTTTTCTGCATTGGTTGTCTTAAAATCATATCAGAAATAGTAATAAAACATTATTGATATCTCTCTTAAATGGAATAATGACATTAATAGCATTTCTTGCTTTACACTTTCTTTTTTAATATAATTTCATTAGTTTTAGACCTTCATTAAATAAAAAAGGAAAATAATGATAACCTCCAAGAATGATGAGGAATCTAGGCTACTAAAAAAGATATTCCAGAAATAAAGAGACAGGGTTCAGTGGGTAGTTTGAAATTAGTTGTCCTATTACTCGGCTCATAAAAGATAAGATTAGAAAGCATTTCAATCTTTAGTAATTTCCTCTACCATTTATGATGCAATATATAGGCAAGCTTATGCTGATTATACCTGGGACCAGAAAATCACACCAAATATGTCTAAATGTTCATCCATGTTCACAGGTACCTAGAGACTGGAGAGGAGAAGAACACATGTATTCTGAAGGATTGCTAGTAAACAAAGATTTATATAGCCATTGTTTTGCATATGGTCTTTATGTGTTACGTGTGAGTATGTATGCAGGTGTGTATATAAATATATGGATACACACACATATACTTCTGTTTCTGTTTTTCCTAGGAAGTCAGCTGCATTTTCAGAGGATTTTTCTGGACATCCTGCTGGCTTTATTAAGGTAAGACTGTTTAATATATATGATGTATCTATTTAAAAGCATTTGTCATCAACTTTGTGATATAGCCAAACATAGTATCAGTTAAGAATTTAAGGTTCAGGGACACCATCAGAAATGTTCAGTAGAGAGGGTCTTAACTTGGCCTGCCAGGTATATCAGATCAGACATTTTCAGGAGCTCAGATGGTCTTTATGGGCTCCAGCTGTATGGCTCTTGCATGGAACATACGTGCACCTATAGTCTTCACATCCATTTCATGTGCAAGAGGGAAGGACTGTGTGTTTGTTTTCACTAGCTCATTTTATGTATATTGGATTCTAGAAGCTTCTCTGTTACCATTGTCTTAACTTGGATTGAAGGTGCTCAGCACAGATGGACCGTAGAGGTGTGAAATAGCTTCTCCTCTGGCAATTTTAGTGGAAAGAAGGAAAATGGCGGTAGTGGAAGAGTTTGTCTTTCTTTTTAATTCCTTTTCTGACTTGCCTCTCTCAAAAAGTATATCCCTGCTTTCCTCCCTCACAGCCTTGGTATGGTTTGGGTTATAACTCTGGATGCCACCATCCTTTGAAGAGTACATGGGTTTATGTCCAAAGCCTTCTGCACTCCTCGGCAAATCCTACTTCCAAACTTTTGCTCATTTTCTTGTCTCACATCTTGAGAAATCTTTGCAAGTGTTGGGCTACCTGCCTGGCTGAGGGCTTGGGTGTGCACCAAAGCGGGGCACAAAAGTGCACTGCAAAAAAAATGTCTTCCTACAAATACAGTGCCCAAGCATGTCTCTTATGCATGGTCCCATATGAATATAGAGGGAAGAATTATCATTCACTTGATAATGTTAATTACTGTATTTTTTTCTTCTATTATATCATGTTTGTACTGAAACCATCTTGGAATCTTGAACCAGAATGAATTAATTTATTCACAGGCAAGAGTAGATAGTTCTTTCCATCTAAAATCTGGTATTGTCACAAGTATTCAGGATGAGGAGCTGAGCAGGTCTCTTTGTCAATACCAAAGAAATCAGACAGAAACTCAAGAATGTTTTTAAAAATAGTGCTCTAAAAAGTGCTTTTTGCTTTTGTATTTCTGATTTTTATTAGTTTTTGAAATATTGTGATTTTTAAAAGATTATCTTCTGTCAGGAGGTTTAGAAGGTACAAAGAAGATACTTACGATAACAGATAACATTTTCATAGGATTTCCAGGAGATTAAACTTTTATAAAAATGTAAAGAGATATGATTAATGCCATGTAACTAATAGAATGATTAATAAAATTAATAGAGATATTTAAAATCTAATGTTATATATACGTAAAATAGCGTGTTGTGCACTTACAGTATCATCAGGATCTTGTATGCATTTATTATCTGTGCTTCATCACATTTATCTGAGCCTCAAAGGTGTTATTAAAATTCTTCTCCCTCCTGCCTAAGATGCTATATGTTGCATTTAACACTATTTTTGTAAGCATAAAGGGGATAAACTTCCTGTATTTTGCTATACATCAAAATATTTTGCGATACATATTTTGCTATATTAAATGCCACCTTATAAATGACATATATCCAATGCCTATATATAGAGTATATATTTTACACTGTCACTGCCTTTGATCTTGACCAAATTGCTCAAACCTTTTCTTGTTTCCTCAGCATCCATCTGGTGTTAGAGCCATTGAGAAAAATATGCACCATCTCTGACATTTAGAAAGTTTAGTAGAAAAAGCACGTGCTGTAACTACCCAGCCTGCAAACATATGTGGAACCGTTTTGTGTGCAGTATGCAGTGTCAAGAATGAAATCCTTGTGTTTGGCTCCTGCATATGCAAGAGACACATGATTATGCACAAGTGGCTTTTGAGAGTGGCATATTGCACGAGCATTGCCATTATGGCCACTTTAACAAATCCAAAATAAACCCAAGATGCTGGAAGGTTTTACAGTAGGAGTCTTGTGTCCATGAGATGTGTCTTGTCTCCTGTCTTTCATGTCCAACCTAAGCTGCCTCCAACCTGCTGTTTACAGCAGACTTGTAGTTGCTCTGACATATGCTACTGATGCCAAGTCATAAAGGAGCTCATGTTTGTACAGCTGGGCCCCACCATACTCCTTACACTTCCTACACAAAATGCCCCTGCAAACAGGGGCAGAAACAAATTTCTTCTGGATGAGTGTATCTAAATCCTGCTATTTTGTACTTTCTTAACAAAGGGAAAGAATTGGAATCTGTCTTTGGGGTTGTTTATAGCTGTCCAAGGGCAAAAATATTTTGGAAAGTGTTTGCAAAACTCCCCAAGACATCTCAGACACCTCTCAAGCAGAGGGAAGTTGCCAGGGTCACCTGGAAACAGCAAACTACTGGAGGGAGACAAGATTTCCTAGGAGGATCCGCTCAACTATTTATTAATAAAATCAAGTCAGGGTAAAATTGTTGGTATGTGCTCAGAATGGGGAAGATCCATCTGCTGAATCACCTGAATTGCTTTCTCCTGATCTATACTGGGGATATTTCAGAAGTAGCATTTAATAATAGATTTCAGTTAAGCCATAAGTCACACTTCAGTGCAGTCCAGCTGAGGAACTGGGAACCTGACACTTAAAATATCCATTTCATATCATTTAATCTATGCAGAAGATTTTTTTTTCTCCTCCAGTGTGTTTGTTTCCTGCAAATGGAAGACTGTCATCACCTGTTTGCTACTTGTTTGCATGCTCGTAGTTCTTCTCCACTCATAAATTCCATTAATTAATGAATAGTCAGCAGGGAATTGTCTCCTCAGGCTCATTAAAGAAGCAGACACTAAAGTGAAATGAAAGCAGCTGCCTTGTTTCTGTCATTCCCTCCTGATGGCTACTGCTTTCCTCATCAGTGTTAAATTATAACACGGCTTTGATTAGCAGTCCAGTTACTTACAGCTGCATTTGGAGATGGAAATCTTAACTACGCTGTCATGTTTAATTGATATTCACATCAAGCTGCTAAGATTAGAAAAAAAAAAGTAGCACTTCAATACATCAAGCCACTATATATATTAAATTCTGATAGATTTTTTTTTAACATTGTAGCATTAAATCTTTTTTTTTTTTTTCTCTCTCCTTGATACTCTCTAATAAGCCACTGATTATTAGCTGGGCTCATTTGAGAACTGATAGTAAACTTTGTCAAAAAAATCTCACGTCATAAACCATAAACCTCTTAAATCACCATTCTAATGCCTAAGCACAAATGTTCATTTCTGTGATGAAAAACAAACAAACAAAAAATGCTAAAATTTATTTATTTTAGTGCAGACTGCAAGATATTTTACCTTTCATCTAAAGATTTCTAAAGGAAAACAGTACCCCAGTAGAAAACTGAACCTATGTTGGAGAAATTGTTCACTGTCTTTGTTAGTGTAAATTTGGGAACTGTGGAAGATGCCATGTGAAAATTCGAATCTTCCACTGGCAGCAGCAGTAAGTCTTGACTGAAACTCAGATGAAAGAGGATTCTAAAAGGAAGCAAATGTTATCATTTAGACCTACTGCAGTATTGGTTCCCGTAATACCTAGTTTTATTTTTACATTAAAAAAAAAATGTTCTTCACAGTTGAATTCACAAAAGGTGTTCTAGCTATCTATCTTCATACTTTTCTTTTGCTGAAACTTCCAACAAACAGAAGTCATTTGGAAACCACTTTGAAATCCGCGGTTCTACTAAGGAAGACAGTGATTACCCATTCATTTCACCCAATCAGCCCAGTTGTCCTGCAGTGGTAGGAATGTATTCCATGAATAAAAATTTGTACCGTGTATATGAAAAGCACTACCTCTTGCTAAACCTTTCATATATTTTTCCACATCCAGTTGTCTCTCGGGATTTGATGATCTTTTAACCTTTAAGTCATTAAATGATTTATAACTTCAGAATGTTTTATTAGTTTGTTGTTGTTGTTGTTTTCAATTAATAGTTGCAGTTAGTGTAGTATTTGATGTTGTGACTAAATTATTTAATTGAATCCTTTAAAATTAAATCCAAAATATTAGTGCTGTGCCTAACACTTGTTCCACAGCAAATGCCATAAAATGTAGCAATCAGATAAATAGGAAAGAATACATCTATTACTAAGAGTTGATCTGCTGCAAGTAAGAATGAGAAGATGTGAAAGAACTTAAAATTGCTAGATTTTGTATTGATGTCCACACTCATAAAAAAAAGGGACTTGTTTCAAGGGAAATGGAGCTTCCATTTGACAGAATTAATTGATCAACTATTGAAATCAACTGAAAAGAAAAGCTGCTATGTGAGTTGGAATAGGAAGATAATATAATAGAGAAATTATCAGCAAGGTAAAAGACTATTACTCTGTTTAAATGTGAGTAGCATCAGTTCCTTATTTATTCCTACAACATAATTCTGGATTTCTGTTATTTCCAAATGTCTGAACATGGCAATACATTCGTACTTCAGTGAAATCTTGCTGAGGCCTTAATGCAAGGGAAAAAAGCCTTCACTAGTGCAGTCTTTACTTTCTGGAAATTCACTCAAATTAAAGGAAGTAGCAATAAACTGAGCTGTTATTTAAAATAATTGTCAATAGGGCAGGTGCTAATCTATTACTAGACACATTTTTTCATCTAATTCAAAGACCCTTGGAGCAAACTGGTGTTGTTATGGATTTCCTATTTCATCCTCAATCCTTCATTATGATGACCTATTCAAAGCATAATACCAACAGGAGCAGAACAGGAGAGCGACTGTCCTTCAGCATCATAGTAGGGTCACGTCAGAAAATGAGATGCCAGTGATTGTTTTTGAGGAGTGTAGATCAGCTAAGAATACAGCTGTAAGATGTTTAGTCATGAATTATGAAGAAGATTCAGTGCAGTGTCACAGCAAAACTGTAATGGAGAACAGCCAGGAGGGTAAATACTTGCCACCAAAAGAGAAAGCTTTGCCTCACTTTTTCTACCACTTATTTCCAGCTAATCAAAAAGAAATTGTCCTATTGTAGATATGAAAGATCTATTTACTCTGATATTTAAAAAGGCTTTTACTAGTCATTTAAAGCAGATATTCAAATCAAACCATTACCAAACATGCCAAAGGCATGTTTTTCAGCTGCTTAGGAAGTAGGAAAATTCAAATTTTAATAGTAATGATTGGAATTGTTTTCACAAATGACAGAGTAAAAATGACACATATGATTGTTTAAAAGAAAAGAATAACCATGAATGACCCTCATTATGTCACACTATTTGTGAAGAAAATAGTAAACAGATATGCATCATGTAATATGTATGAAAATGACTTCACTGAACACGAGAAATAAAGGCATTGCAAGGATAAAGAGTTTCCAAAGCCGGGATTACTAGTAAATATGAACAGAAGGAACTTAGGGTTATTTGGGGTTAGCATAGTATCCTAAATAAAATGAATTTTATTGTTGATTTTTTTAATTTTGATTTTTTTTTGTCATGAAAGAAATTGAAACATGCGCAGCTGCTTTTTAGGGGATCCAGTTTAACAGATCTGACGCTTTAGTTAACATCAGCCCATCTGTATGAGAAGTTACATGGTCTGTGAAGCTCAGAGAAATACATCTATTTATGCTAGCTTTTGTGACAGTGCCTAGAAAATGCCTCAAAATGAGGGAAGGGGACTTAGTAGTACAGCAAAATGCTGACTTCACTTCCCTGCGTTATTCACAACCCTCTAGTTCCTTTTCTATAGGACTTAATAACTGTAATTTCTAGGATGCGTCTAAGTGGCGTTTGGATCTGTATGTGGAGAAAATCACATTTGCTATATGGTATCCCCCCATCACAGGGGACTGGACTTTATCACCAGATGGTCATTTCAGGCCTCTATTCTTTAGGAACTATAAACCTTTAGGAACTAAAAAGTTCTTTAGGAACTAAAAGCGCCGTTTTGCTTTTTAAGTAAATGATCCATGCAAAATCATTAATGAATCAACTGATAAATTAGCATTATTATGTTTCTGGTTACAAAGACATATTTTGTAACAAATTAAATTGTAATGGAAACTTTTTCTGGGGAAAAAAAACCCAAAAGAAGGGCCAGGCCACGTGGGAACAATATAGGAATGTTGTCAGGGAATGCAGGAGTGCGACGAGGAAGGCCAAGGCCCGCTTGGAATTAGAACTAGCGAGGGATGTCAAGGATAACAGGAAGGGCTTCTACAAATACATCAGCAGCAAGAGGAAGAGTAGAGAAAATGTTGGTCCGCTGCTGAATGGGGAGGGTGCGTTGGTAACGGAGGATGTGGAGAAGGCAGAGTTACTAAACGCCTTCTTTGCCTCAGTCTTCTCTGCTAGGGCTGGTCCCCAGGAACTACAGAGCCTAGGTAGGGCTGACAACTCTCAAGGGCAGCCCCTAAGTGTCCCTGACACTAGGGAAATGAGAAGGGACTGGAGAGAGGAAGACTTGCCCAGAGTAGAGGAAGATTTGGTTAGAGAGCACCTGAGGAAACTCAACACCCACAAATCCATGGGCCCCGATGGGATGCACCCCAGAGTGCTACGTGAGCTGGCAGATGTCATAGCTGAGCCGCTCTCCATCATCTTTGAAAGGTCCTGGAGAACGGGGGAGGTGCCGGAGGACTGGAGGAAAGCCAATGTCACCCCGGTCTTCAAAAAAGGCAAGAGGGAGGAGCCGGGCAACTACAGGCCGGTGAGCCTGACCTCTGTCCCTGGGAAAGTAATGGAGCAGGTCATCCTGACTGCTGTTTCCAGGCACATGAAGGAGAAGAAGGTGCTCAGGAGTAGCCAGCATGGGTTCACCAAGGGGAGGTCATGCTTGACTAACCTGATAGCCTTCTATGATGGGGTGACTAGATGGATAGATGAGGGCAGAGCGGTGGATGTCATCTATCTGAACTTCAGTAAGGCTTTTGACACCGTCCCTCACAGCATCCTCCTGGGCAAGCTCCAGAAGAGTGGGTTAGATGAGTGGACAGTGAGGTGGATTAGGAACTGGCTAAATGACAGGGCCCAGAGAGTAGTAATCGGCGGTGCCGAGTCCAGCTGGAGGCCTGTGGATAGTGGTGTCCCCCAGGGGTCAGTCCTTGGTCCGGTCCTGTTCAATTTATTCATTAACGACCTAGATGAAGGGATGGAGTGCTCCCTCAGCAAGTTTGCTGATGATACTAAGCTGGGAGGAATAGCTGACAGCCCTGAGGGCTGTGCTGCCATCCAGAGGGACCTGGACAGACTGGACAGCTGGGCGGCGAGTAACCTCATGAAGTTCAACAAGGGCAAGTGTAGGGTCCTGCACCTGGGGAGGAATAACCCCAGACATGCCTACAGGCTGGGGACCGACCTCCTGGAGAGCAGCCCCGCAGAGAGGGACCTGGGCGTCATGGTGGACGACAAGTTGACCATGAGGCAGCAGTGTGCCCTCGTGGCCAAGAAGGCCAATGGGATCTTGGGGTGCATTAAGCAGAGCGTCTCCAGCAGGTCGAGGGAGGTGATTCTGCCCCTCTACTCAGCCCTGGTGAGGCCGCACCTCGAGTACTGTGTGCAGTTCTGGGCTCCCCAGTGCAGGAGGGATGTGGAGCTGCTGGAGAGAGTCCAGCGCAGGGCCACAAAGATGATTAGGGGCCTGGAACATCTGCCCTATGAGGAAAGGCTGAGAGAGCTGGGCCTCTTCAGCCTGTAGAAGAGAAGACTGAGAGGGGATCTGATCAATGTATATAAATATCTCAAGAAAGGGAGTGAGGAGGAGGGGGCTGGCCTCTTCTCAGTGGTGGCTAGTGATAGAACTAGGGGAAATGGCCAAAAATTGAGGCACCAAAAGTTCCACAGGAACTTGAGGAAGAATTTCTTACCAGTGAGGGTGACAGAGCCCTGGAACAGGCTGCCCAGAGAGGTGGTGGAGTCTCCTTCTCTGGAGATCTTCAAAACCCGCCTGGACATCACCCTGTGCCACATGCTCTAGGGGACCCTGCGTGTGCGGGAGGGTTGGACTAGATGACCTCTACAGGTCCCTTCCAACCCTAGCCATTCTATGATTCTATGATTCTATGAAAACAGTACTTAGGAACAATGGCCAGAAAAATGTCAAACAAAATTAAAGAATTGTTACGTATCTGTGTTCACAGAGCAGATATGGCTCCTTAGACTGCTATGATTTTTTTTCTCCTCTCTGCATTTAGTCTTCTTAGTTTTTAAAAGTGAGATTGACCAGGTGATCAGTCATGAGCTGACTTTATGATATTTCCAAATTTGAGGAAAAATGTAAAGATCATTATGCTTCAGGCAAGGTGTATTTAGCAATCTCAACTTCCCCTGGAGCTTTGTACTCCACATAATTACATTCCACATGCAGTAATTGAAACTTGAGAATACGTCAAACTGTGTGTTTTCACAAACCAGCAGTAATCAACTCAAATTATTTAAATTCACCATTTGACATAATTGCTATAAATATGACAGAAAAATATATTTCTAGGGTGTATTACTTCATAACTGTATCAAATGACTACCTAGGGAGATAACTGCATTGTGTTCCTATGGAAATCTGCAGGATAGTGATATTCAGTACAGAATCCTTAACTAGTTTCTTCCAAACTCTGCAAGTTGACTAATATGGAAAATGGGGAAAGCTTACTGGTCTGGGGATATGTATATACCATTCTAACTCAGAAATTACAGTAAAATCAAGCTACTAGAAACCACTGGCCAGAACCTCAGCAGCTGGTGACAAGAATGCAATGTCTAGCATTTTTAGCTACAGGGAGTTGAAATTGCACGCTGAGAAGGAATACCCATGCTGGTTGCCCTACATCGATGCTATGGACTTGCCACCTCCACAAAGACAACTCTTGAGACCAACCAACACATTGCAGTACTTGTTGTGCATTTTGAGTGTGACAGGAATGACTCTCTACAGGTTCATGGGAGCCAAATATTGATAGCGGTTTCCAACCCTCCACCCCTTTGAGATGACATTGGTCCCCAAGAAAATGATTCCTCAAGCATGTTTGTTTTGAAGAGTACCATGCACACTGAAAGAGGAGGGAGATCATAAAAAATGTTTCTGAAGGTGTTTTACAAGATTTCAGTTCTGACTCCTCTTTTCTGGCAGTAATGTAAAAAGATAAGGCAGAAAACCATGCATTTCTTTATTTGTATTTTTGTGGATTCCTCACCCCCACTTTTATCACAAGTGTTAAAGACTGACATAAGATACACATCATTGCATCAGGAAAAGAAAGATATATAAAAGGAAGGGTTACTCTTTGTTTTCTTGCTCTGAGCTATACAAAGGCTTTTAACCTGCATATTGTTTCTCTCTGAATTCAAGTTCCCTCAAGAGTCAAAGTCCCCTATGGACATAGCCTACAGCAATGGTCTGAGATAGAGCCACTGCCTGTGGCCACATACAGAGAAGCGGGTTAGAAGGGAGTGCTAACATTTTTATCTCTTTTTATATATTTATTTATTAGTCAAGATGTTGTGTGTTTTCCTCTTCAAAAAGGCTGCTCTGTTCTTGTGCCTCAAAAAGCAGAATTGAGGTGTTTTTACCAAAAAAAGATCAGATCTTTTCATCACATGATTTAAGAAGAAATGGTACAAAACATGAGGATGTAGCTAAATGCCTCAACTATGAATCATATATCAGGTTTCAGATTTTTTCTTGGTTAGGATAAGTATTGGTCTGACAAACCAATGCCACTTTTTCTTTTTTTTTAAAAAAAGCTTTTTTCTAAACAAGTTATAGAATGGTGGCCACTTGAAGTATCCAGTGGGCTGTAAACAACTGCAGTTAAAAATAATTGCATGTTCTTTTTAATCAATACAGTGACTTAAACTGATGTTACACATCTTCCACTCAATCTTAGAGCATCTGAGAAATACCTCAAGCCATTGTTGATTAAGACACATGATAATTTTGCAGAAAATTTGCAAGGAATTCAAAATGAAGCTGTACAATTAATTCAAAAAATATAACTGATGCACTGTAAAATTAGGAGAAGCTGTATGAGTTCCCAAGTTAAAATATGGGGGCTCATGGACTTGAAGACATTTAAGAATGAAACAACTGGATTTTAGTCTTCATATGATCTTCACTTTCCTCTTCCACTTGAGGGGTTATTCTTTGTGTTAATCTCATGTTTACATCTCCTGTGCAAATTTGTTCTTCTCATATGTTGCAAAGAGACCTTGGAAAATGAAAAGATCTTTGGAGAATAGTGAATGTAGTTAACATATCAGAAGACATAGACATTAGCCCTGCAATCTGTAAGAAGAAATAAAAATGTTGGGAGAGGAGAGTTAAACTTTTTTCCAGGATATTGCATAAAGGTATTTAGACACAACTAATAATTTCACAGCTATTTCTTCACATTTTCTCCAGATTTTTGTTGTTGTTGTTGTTTTCTGCATTCTTATACTGCTCAGGGAATTTAGGGAGGGAAATGAGAGATTGATGCTCAGTAGCAGATTTTTTTTTTTTTTTTTTTTTTTACACATACACTTTATATATTTATGATCTGTCTAAATTGGGTCCAGAGCAGTCAGAGACCGTATTGCAGTAGAGGTACATCTAGGAAATGAGACCTGAGACGAGACTGGAGATAAGCTATCTATAACACAGTCTAAAATCCAACTGAGATATAAAGCTGAGACTGAGCTGAAGACAGATACACCTACAGCATAGCTCAAGCAATGCCTGGGAATCTGAGATTTGATTTACATGTGGCTCCTGGGCAGGGAGTGTGGATGGAGACTCTGGATGAGGTTGGTCCAGGTAGTTAAGACCCACCACAATTAATGTCCACAGGGTCCTGAAACTTTAACAATGAATGTAAAATTATCTATTCTATTCTATTCTATTCTATTCTATTCTATTCTATTCTATTCTATTCTATTCTATTCTATTCTATCCTATCCTATCCTAAATTTAGTTATAGGTGTTTGTTTGTTTGTTTGTTTGTTTGTTTGTTTTATGCTATTGTAGTACCTAAGAACAAAGAGGACTCTTGCCTGGTGGGCACACCAGAAGAAATCCTTTAACGTATATCATAAAATGTATAGACTTGGGAACTGAACATTAGGAATTTTCAGAAGTATGTATATAAAGCTTGTTGGAGTTACACAAAATAAATCCCAATTGAAATGCATTGATTTCAGATGCAAATTCAGTAATCAGGGCTATTGGTTAGAGAGCTGGCTGTCCAATGTCTCCTGCACTATAAACTCACACCTTTCATAGAGGCTAGGCTTTCTGTGAGTCTATTGGCATGGAAAATTAATTGTTGTTATTAAATTTTTAGTATCACTATATTTCAGCATCTATTTGTTGGAATAAAAAAGATACTGTACTTCCTGAAATATGTAAACCTGGCATGTTTCAAATTGCAGAAAACAAACAAACAAACAAACAAATAATTCAACACAGTGCAAACGAGACATGGTCTGCGCTCCCCCTTTCTTCCCCAAGGAAGGAAGCTATTAATGGATTATTGTTGTTATGGTTACAAGTACTTTCAGAGATATAATGTCACTTAACAAACAGATTTGTAGCAGTGACACGTGCTAATGGTTGCGTTATCACCTCAAAATGTGCCACTCTTAACACATCTCAGTTTAAGTTCCCTGAGTTGATTTTAAAAGACAGCAAAAAGAAATTTATTACATATTAAATAGTTGCCACTTGTTTATTTAGCACGTTTACTGAAGAATAACAGCAACATGGGTCGCTCTCCTCTGCTAAGAATCTACTTAGGAAATATTCTAATGCTGTCTGTTTTTACAGGAACATTTAAACCATGTTTAATTTGGTTCATGAAGTAGTCACATTATCTTAATGTAATATCTAAACCTTCCAATTATTCAGCATTGATTTCTTGGCTTGTTTTAGTTTCTCTACTCGCTGTACCATTCCAGATCAGACAGTATAGTTACTAAGGGAGCAAGAAAGCATTGGATTGTATTCTAACTGAATAGAATTGGATTTAACCAATCATCAAGGAAATATCAAGTGTGTCCATTTTTCTGTACTGAAAAGTAACACCTCTTTTATCAAAGTGTTGTTTCTAAAAGTGAGTATAATACTATGCTATCTGAATACATTTTCATAATCTCTTTAGGATGTTCTGATGAATCATTCTTTTGTACTACCTTGTTGGAAGCCTTTGACTGCAAGGACTTTCTTCTATCTAAAGTGAATTTCCACACACTCACACTAAGTAGATATAATTGGGGGTAAAGTAGAAGAATTTCATGGATTCTGCAATAATGCAAATTTTTATCTGCAATCTCAAACCCTGCTAATATTCAAAACTGAAAAAAAAAATGCTGAGGTTTTTGCCTTAAGCGTGATAAAATGACTCTCACTCTGTACAAGCCAACAGAGTACCTGAAGTCCAACTATTAAACACTATTTTGATATGCAAATTAGAATTCCTTTTTCTTTCACATATTCCATAGCTTAACTGCACAGATTAGAAATTTTCCTTATGACTTGATGTTCAACACTAGCATTGTGATCTCCTGGCTCTACAAGACAAGGAAGACCATTCTGCCTTCTGCAACATGGTTCCTATTCTGAGATTTAGGAGAGACAAAGCTTTTTCCCTTTTTCTCTTTCTTTTTTCTTTTACTCTTTTCTTTTTCTTTTTCCTTTTTCTCTTTCTTTTTTCTTTCTCTTTTTTCTTTTTCTCTTTTTTTTTCTTTTCTGAATAACCACATAGTAACATATGAACTAGGAGAGTTATTTTTTCCTTCTATCTTCCATATATCTCTCTGAGCTTTAGGATTCCTGTTTCAGTGACCTTTTATGCTCTCATCAGAGAGGGAAGAGAGGGAACCGCAGAGGGAAGAGTAGTGATAGTAGATATCCTCCAACAGGTTGAAGAGGATAAATGCAATATATCCAGGGGGAGAAGGGAGAGCTATATTCTGAGGTATAGAGACCTGAAGCCCTTAGCTTATAATACCTGAAGAAAACTGCATATCTAAATATGGTAAAAAACAATACCCATTTATTCTGATCCCATAAACCTATGGGGTATAATGTGAAAATATGATATTTGTTTTTAAAAGTCAGACTCCATCATGTTAGACTCTAATGCCTTTTCCTTTGTACTCTACCAACTCCCAGTGTGATTATTTGATTTCAGGTTATAAATGCTTGTGTGTTTATCCTCTATGTTTCCACTTCTGGGTTACACTTGTGAGATAAATTGTGTGTCTGGACCTAATTTCTGACCCATGTGTGCAGAATATTAGGAGCAAGGGATTTTAGGACAGCTGGCCACATGCTATACTTTGTTGTGCTTCTTCAAGGCAGCTTATAGATGGAGAATTATCTGCATCTCTGCATTCATACGAATTAACCAGGAACTGTGCTGAATTTTTTAACTTGTAAGTGTGCTTTTGTCTCAACATGATAGTAATAAGAGCAAGCTTTTGTGGATATGTGCTGAAAATGTTGAACTTTATCAAAGGCAGATATTCTATGCAACACAGATTATGTGCCTGGTGGCTCTGGCTCTGACTCACTCTGGCATGTGGACCAGCCTGCACAGTGATGTGATACAGCCGGGAGCTGCAGCCAGGAAACCTTCTATTTCTTCTTGGTAGGGAGCTTAGGGAACTCTCCTTCAGTGGAGCTGTAAAATTGGTATACCACCACACACTTGTTGTGTGTGTGTATATATATATGTATATATATATTTATATATATGTACACATATATATATTTATATATATGTACACATATACTCTCACACAATAGATCAGTGCAAAAACAACAGTCTAAGAACATTTCTCATCCATTAAAAAAGTGATCCCTCCAATGATGCTAATAGCGTGTGGCTACAAATGGGCTACATTTATAGGGCTCCCTGGAAACTTGTTCTAAATAACCTTCTCCCCTGTGATTGTACCAGCCTTCTTTAGGATAACTTTATAGTGGCCTTGAGAGAAGGAACTGGACACAACATGGCCTTTTGAAAAGTGTTTGTCAGGGTGCTATATGAAATAGTTTGTCGTTGCTTTGAGTTTGACGTGTCCTTGTCACTTTCACTTACATCATCTGGTATCTTCCACTTTCATATTCTGAGTGGGACTGCAGGTTTGTCATGGTAAATTAAAGAACAAAGTGTCTAAAATTACAGATATTACATCAGGATATACAAAAAAAAGTCATAGTACTTAAGTACATTTTGACATCTTTTCAGATGAGTATGTTCATTGTAGTTTTTTTAAAGATGGCCTATAAAGGTGTCTTCTATCTCAAACGATAAAAAATAGAATATCCGTATGATTTCTTAGTCACATGCTATCTTATTGACATCTGATCCCCTTTGCATTTTTGTCACCCATGATAGGTTCAGATCTCTCAGATCTGCTTTCTGAATTTTCTTTTGCTTAATGTGTTTCTCTTCCTTTTATTATGACTGCCAATATAAAACAAACAACAAACAACCAAAACCCCTATGCTTTTCAATATTAACGGATGTTAGGATACAGTATTGGACATGAAGCTGTTATTTCTCTTTTCTCAATTATATGGGGAATAGAGTTATCCAGGAAGTGGTGGTAACTATTGATACATTTCTGTATTGCAAATAGGTGTGTTACCTATTCAGCCGCAGGCTAATCTATGTATTTTTAGGTTGGAGAGAGGGGATTTGTCTCCATTATCGCTAGTGTCCTTTACCCTGTGCTGTTCAGTCTTGTCTCATGACTTACACATGAGCTACTCATTCACCTACATGCTCACAGATCAGAACAAAAATTCCAAAGTGTCAAAATGTCACTGGAGAAAGCACAGGAAAAGCTGACAGGTTTTCTAAGGCACTGATGACAACCATGACTTGCAGCCTCTGGTGTTCTGATACAAGGGTATATAATAAAGATCCAGTGGATGATGAATCTGAAGCCATATGTTGCTGTAAATTGAGTAGACTTATTTTTCAGCACCCTATGTTGGGATATCTAAGCAAAAAGGCTATAAAAACACTTCCATTGTGAAAGAAGGATATTTTCAATTAGCTTTGCATTCACTGAGTGTAGCTGAATAACGTACAACTCGATGGATTGTTAGTTGGATTTTGTTTGAGTGGATATGTGGTCCAAAGACAATGCTGGCTAGCACTTTTTCCAGATTAGGCACAAGCAAACATTTGCCATCACTCCTATTAATTTCCTACCTCTGCAGCGTAAGGCTTGAGGCATTCAGCTCACTATTCTTTGCATATTGCACTTTTAACAGCAAAAAAATGTTCCTGGAATATCCAAACACACTCCTTCCTTGCATTTTATTCATGGCCTAGCCCGTCTAATCTTATGACCAGCCACAGAAAAGGTGTCATCCTATCTTACTTTCAGTAATACTAAAATTTGTCTTTTCCTTAGCTTTCTGTGGTGCTGACAGTGTCCTTCTACACATTGATCTATAGAGAACATTTTTTTTTTCAGCCTGATTTATTTACATGTTGTTCCTTTTCCAAATTATTGCAAGCAAAGTTGTCTCTGAACATGGTGCCAAACTGTCTTCTCTTGCTTATTATTAGGAGGTGGTTAAGCAGCAGAGAGACAAGCAAAGCTGATGGCTTGATTTAGTTACATTTCCAGGAAATATCAAGGTGGCTGAATCCCACCTAAATCTAAAGCTAGTCGTATCCACATAGGCAATAAAAAACAGCCATTTTTGTCTTGTCTGCAGCCCATAATATTAGACGGGTTTTCTAAGTTGATGCATATATTTTCACTCTGTCTTTCCTTCTGGTTTGTAAGTTTAATGTTTTTTTAATCTTTATTTAATGTTGTTTTCATGGATATGATTTTTGCACAGCGGTTAAACATTGAAAAAAATGATCACAGGCTTTCAGGTAAAGAATCATAGAATCATAGAATGCCTAGGACTGGAAGGGACCTCTAGAGGTCATCTAGTCCAAACCCCCTGCACACGCAGGGTCTCCTAGAGCATGTGGCACAGGGTGATGTCCAGGCGGGTTTTGAAGATCTCCAGAGAAGGAGACTCCACCACCTCTCTGGGCAGCCTGTTCCAGGGCTCTGTCACCCTCACCGTTAAGAAATTCTTCCTCAAGTTCCTGTGGAACTTTTGGTGCCTCAATTTGTGGCCATTTCCTCTAGTTCTATCACTGGCCACCACTGAGAAGAGGCCAGCCCCCTCTTCCTCACTCCCTTTCTTGAGATATTTATATCCATTAATCAGGTCCCCTCTCAGTCTTCTCTTCTACAGGCTGAAGAGGCCGAGCTCTCTCAGCCTTTGCTCATAGGGCAGATGTTCCAGGCCCCTAATCATCTTCGTGGCACTGCGCTGGACTCTCTCTAGCAGCATCACGTCTCTCCTGCACTGGGGAGCCCAGAACTGCACATAGCACTATGTGCAGTTGTGCCCTTGTTGAACTTCATGAGGTTACTCGCCGCCCAGTTGTCCAGTCTGTCCAGGTCCCTCTGGATGGCAGCGCAGCCCTCAGGGCTGTCAGCTATTCCTCCCAGTTTGGTATCATCAGCAAACTTACTGAGGGAGCACCCATCCCTTCATCCAGGTCGTTAATGAATAAATTGAACAGGACCGGACCGAGGATTGACCCCTGGGGGACACCACTATCCACAGGCCTCCAGCTGGACTCGGCACCGCCGATTACTACTCTCTGGGCCCTGTCATTTAGCCAGTTCCTAATCCACCTCACTGTCCACTCATCTAACCCACTCTTCTGGAGCTTGCCCAGGAGGATGCTGTGAGGGACGGTGTCAAAAGCCTTACTGAAGTTCAGATAGATGACATCCACCGCTCTGCCCTCATCTATCCATCTAGTCACCCCATCGTAGAAGGCTATCAGGTTAGTCAAGCATGACCTCCCCTTGGTGAACCCATGCTGGCTACTCCTGAGCACCTTCTTCTCCTCCATGTGCCTAGAAACAGCAGTCAGGATGACCTGCTCCATCACCTTCCCAGGGACAGAGGTCAGGCTCACCGGCCTGTAGTTGCCCGGCTCCTCATTCTTGCCCTTTTTGAAGACCGGGGTGACATTGGGAGCTCCTTTCCCATCCACACAGGTCTCTTGCCCCTCTTACTTGACTTTCTACTGGTCGGAATACACCGATCCTGGGCTTAGAGAAAGTGGCGCTTGAAGATAAGCCAGCTCTCCAGGACGCCCTTTCCCTCTAGGACCCTGGTCCAGGGGATTTCTCCAAGGAGATCCCTGAGGAAGTCAAAGTTCGCTCTCTTGAAGTCCAGAGCTGCAATCCTACTTCTTGCCCAGCTCCCTCCACGCAGGATTGTGAATTCCAACATCTCGTGGTCACTGCAGCCAAGACTGCCCCCAACCCTCACGTTTCCCACTAGACCATCTCTGTTGGTTAGGATCAGGTCTAGCAGTGCCCCCGCCCTTGTCGGCTCTTCAACCACCTGCATGAGGAAGTTATCCGCAATGCTCTGCAGGAACCTCCTGGACTGTCTGCTCCCAGCTGTGTGATCGTCCCAGCAGACATCAGGGTGGTTAAAGTCCCCCACAAGGACCAGGGCCTGCGATCGCGAGGCTTCTTGTAGCTGCCTGTAGAAGACCTCGTCCACCTCCTCATCCTGGTCGAGAGGCCTGTAGTAAAATCCCACGACCGTGTCGCCCCTGTTGCCCTGCCCTTTGATCTTCACCCACAGGCTCTCGACTTGCGCTCCACCCTCCCCTATGCCGAGCTCCATACACTCCAGCTGCTCTCTCACATAAAGAGAGACTCCGCCGCCTCGCCTTCCTGGCCTGTCCCTCCTGAAAAGCCTGAAGCCCTCCATGGCCACGGCCCAGTCATGAGAGCTGTCCCACCATGTCTCAGTAATCGCAATGAGATCGTGGCCCTGCAATCACACAAGCAAGAAGTAAAGAATAAGGTAAATGCTGATATGAATGTCATCACAACTAAAGAACCATTTTTCCTGGCCTAATTGCCTGTATGTTCACTTAACATCTATAACTAGTGTTTGTAGTAGCACCATCTAGAGGCTACTGCTAATAGTAGTGGCAGCATTCAGAGAGATTTCCAAAACCATCTTTCTGTTTTACTGGAACAGCTATATAGTCGAATAATATTCATTTGGAAGTTTAATATTTCTCTGTTCAATGAGCTTCAGTGATTTTTTTTTAAATATAGTGACAAGAAAAAAAATGGAATTGATTACTTGATTTTTAAATGAAATGTCTCTGCTGAAAAGCAGTGGGAAAGCATCAACTGATGTCCATGAACTGAGATTTCACTATTACTTTTTCTATTTAAACATGCCTCCTTTAATGAAAAACATTTACATCAATAACATCTGAAACAGACCATTCTAAAGCTTAATCTTTCTGTAGCATCTTTAAACTTGAGTTGAAAAGTTGAAAGCAAATGAGGAATAATAACCAGACATTTATGCTTTCTGCTCAAGAGACTGTGCAGAAATACATTGCTCTGTTTTATCTGTTTCTCTTCCCTTTCCAATACATAAAACTTTTCATCCATCAGCAGCTACTGCTACTGTCCAAAAAACTCCACAAATCCTGGATTATCTCTGTAGTCTTTAATAATTAAAAAAAAAAAAAAAAAAAAATTGGAGGCCTGACCTTCTTACATTTCCTAGTGAAAGCACACGCAACTTTAATCATATCAGTATTCCTGCAGCGATGGAACTAAACATCAGAAGAATTATAATCAGATATTAGGATCCAGCATCAACAATCATCTGTTAGTTTTGTTCTTCACTCTTACCTATTCTATTTTAAAGGGTCTGGGTACAGATATACTCATGATAAAATGTTCATTGCCAATTGCTGACCTTTGATTTTTAGAACAAATTGCACATTTATGTGAGGAGCTAAGACACTGGAAAAAATCCAACACACTGTGAAACAAATGCATGCATTGGGTTAAATCAGAAAGGGATGCAATTCCCACTACCCTTTTCTTTTTCTTCTCCAAAGTGTGCAGGTGAGAATAGAAATAATTGTGGAGAGTAAAAGAGAAAGAGGAGTAAAGCAGAGGTCTGAGGAACATATTGAGACAGTAGAACTTTCTGTCTAACAGGTGTCTTGGTCTCTTGCTCTTAGTTTTCATTCACCATAAATATGACAGAAACTCATTCCAATGTGAATACACGTATGTTGTGTTCAGTATTTTTTGTTGGCTGCAAACTGCACATCTGAATTTGAATAGAAGCATAAAGATGTCACCAACAGAATATAATTTCCCCTTACTTACTGCTTCTTAAAATTTATTTTGTTTGTATGTTTTCCATCACTATGTCTACACATACTTATGAGTCATTATATAAATCATCTGATAATTGCTCCATTATTAATTGGTCAGTACAGTAAATGTCTGTGGGAATCCCTTTTATTACTATTATTATTATTTTCCTTTTTCTCAGGAAACCTGAGTGAGCTTAAAGTTCTGTTTCCTTTATCATACTAATATGCATGTGTCTGTAGAAGCACACCCACAAAGACAAGAAATAATAGCATAAATATATATTGTATGGAAACTGAAAGATTATGGAATCATCTTTGCAATATTAACTTGTATCAAGTAGAAGTACTGTGGTTTATGTATAATAGTAGAACGTATGAAGAAAAGTCCCGGCCACAGAAGACACTATTATTTTGTACAGTTTAGCTTACTAATAGGTTTATCTGCCTATCTGCTGCCTGATTGTTATTGTGTTATTAATGATGATGAAAGCAAAGAAGAGGGGATGGTATTTAACTGAATTAATGCTCTTAAACAAATTCCTATGTAAAATTAAAATCACCCTGGAAGAGAAGGTGTTTTTAACATTAAAATGCACTTTAATGCTAAGTACTCTTCACAGCTTTCTTAAGAAAATATATTCAGTTCAAATCGCATCCCGATGTGGAGATGGTATTTTGTTACTTTAATGAAATTTGAATATAGCTCCACACACAGGTTCCACTGTTTGCATTTGTTTTCATCAAGTGATTTATCTTCCCACATCTGAGTTGCCAAAAATTTGTTCTGGAGAATGGCATTTTTAGGCAGAAGGTGCTTTTCTACTAATATCTTTTCTACTATGGAAAGGTGAATGGCTTGTGATGGAGACATTCTAGAGGCACATGCCACAGGTTGTCTTCTGAGTGCTTTTTCACATCACTTTCAGGCTTGCATTTCTGTGATTTAATGTACACACCCACCTTATAGGGCTCCTGAAGCTCACTGACCTGTGCTGGTCTATATCTGACCACCTGTAAGAAAAAACAAATCCACAAAATTATTTCAAAAGGAAAGGAAGGGGAATTCTGCTGTCCTTGGCATCAGGATAAAAACAAGGTGAATGCAGTCAGCACTAGTAGCTAGGTATATCAAATTAGATATACATTTACACACCTTACTATGCTTGCATCTTTACACAGATGGAGAGGAGAGGATGAGAGAGAAGGAGAGGGAAAAGAAGGATTTTCTTCTTTAAAATAAGTAAAATCAAAATTATTCCCTGCAGTCAAGTCAATATTAAACTTCAGTGGCAGATTGGAAAGACCTTGCCACGTGGAATGGGCATTTCATGTTGGAAATCATAGTACAGATGTGCTTTCATAATACTGCAGGAAAAAACAGATAGAAAGAAAAATGCCTTCAAAAGAAACAGAAAACAAACCTCGTAGGGGAAGAAGGTCTGGATAGTTGAGTGATAAGTAGCAATACAAGCAATGCTTGAATAATTTATATGTCTTGTGTGAAACAGAATTTCCATCTTAGCTATAGAAATTCTCTTTGATCTGCTTTACCACACATTTACATATCACAGCTGAAGGTCATTCAAGAGTTATAGGGCAGAACCTTTCCATTGTGCTAATCACTTACAACTCCAGTTTCACACCACATCAGTCCTTTTTACTTCGGCTCACAGAGACCATTGCAATCTTCCTCTAAAACATCTCACAGTCCAAAATGTTTGCTCATTGTGCACTTAAAGCAGGGAGGAAAAGAGAGTAATTCATATAATAGTCCAATTAATAGCTATGATATCCTCAATAGTGAAGGGAAGCAGAGATAATTATGTAAAAGTATTTTTTTGGGGAAAGAGGTTTAGCTTCTGGGTTCTTGGTAAGGGTCCCAAGACATCTCTGAGTAGCACTCAGCTGTCAGTAATCCACAAGAGACATCTCTGGCCCTGAAGATATATGGAAATAAGATTATCAATCATTTTAGTGGTGGAGCTGGGGAACAGTATTCTAGTCCTAGTAGGAGGGATACACAGAACATTATCAATTATATGCAGATATTTCTAAGATGGAGCAGTACGAGGCTGTGGAAGCTCATGGTTATACAACCAGAGATGTCTCTTTTGGTCCTATTTTCTTTTGTGTAACACTGCAGCCATGTGCCTTATACTTCTAGTCAAAAGAATAAAGTTAAAGACACTGTAATTTGGGCTTATATCCTGGACTCTTCCTGAGGCACAGCCTCCATAGACTTTAGAGAGATAAATTCAGATATTAAAAAACAATTTTCCTGTGATAATTTTCATGATTTTTTTTTTTATTATTTCATTGTCTTTATCACGAAGAATGACACTCTGAGAGGTTTTTGTGTAAGAAAAATCTTGAACAGAATATTTATATAGGAGGGAAAACAGAGAGTATTAGATACATTGCATTAGATGATAGATTTTATAGGACTGGACAATAGTTTAAAATGGTTCAATGATCAATGTTGCAGTGTCCAAAACTCACCTTTCTATATCATTATATCTTCATTACAACTTCCCAGCTCCATGCTTGTGTGCACACTGCAGTAACATCTGGATTTCATACTGGACGAGAAAATGCAACATGAAGGAAAGGAGAGCATGCAGTCTGGGCTATCAGGCTGTGTCCATACTGCTCAACGAGAGAGCACTATGGATTGATGCCCAGCTCAGGGCCAAGTTGCACTCTGGCCTCTTTTAGATATAATTTGCCTTAGCGGGAGTTATCTAGGCCATTGAGCACTGAGCTAGGGGGAGAACTGAACACTAGAATGAGCAGTCTGTGATCCAGCACTTGACTTTTCTTTGTTTTATTTTGTTTTGTTTTTTAATATAGCAGGTGCTCCAAGAAGAAGAGTGGACCATGGCCTCAACTTTAATTGTACCTCTACATTTAACTTCCTCCTTTCTTATTACTCTATGTAATCTTTAATGCTTTTCCACTTGCAATGTTGATCTTGTAATTATTGCTGAGATGAGTGTTAAAGCATGCTTTTGGACTATTTCTGTACGGACAAAGTGGTGCTAACGTTAAGGGTGAATGTTGCCTTTCTTGATTTAGGCTGCTCTTATCCCAAAGATCCAAAACAGAGGTTATTCTCCTTGTCTCATACCCATGTCTTTCTCCAGCCACTCCTCTTTCTCTATTTTTCTCCCAGGACCATTTACAGAACTTCTGTCACTTTATGCCTTCTGGAGTGCTTTTCTCATGATCTTTCTCCTTTCTGACTGTTTCTGCCTCTATAACTCATACAAATCCATCCTCTAACATTTTTCTCTTTTGTTAGTATGCAGTCCTCAGAGTAAATTCCAGAATAAAGCAGCTTCTATTCAATTAATATAAATATATATGATTTAGGTGTTGTCTATAACAAGATGTATATCACTACATCTAATTATATATCATTGCATCTGAAGGAAGGAAAAGATTTAGTATTATATCATTACTTCTCCAGACAGAATAAAATATTTCCCAGTGCATTAATATACTATTTTAAACACTGTCAAATAACATTACTTTTCTTTTTAGTGTTCTAACTTTTTCCATATTCAGCATTTTTTTTCCTGTTCTACAGATCTTACTTGACATCCTAAATATGTTTTCCATGATACTGTGTGACACATCATTGACCCTTTAAAAACTTTGTAGAGGAGTCTAGTATTCCTTTAGTTTTCTTTTTAATTCAGCAAAGTATGCAATCCAAGCTGAAAGCCATCGTTAAGCTGCAAAAAAATCCCTAGAAACTGTTTTTAAGTGTATTGCTAATTTCAGACCTTAGCATCCTTTGAGGAAACATTGGAGGGAAAACTTTTATCTATTGGGTGAAACTATATAGAATAAGGTCATTTTGAGGATAAATATTGTTTTCCACTTCCTAGTTTCTCTAAGCTTCTTACAGAGCATTAATTTCCACCAGGTTATATGACGCCCTCAAAATCAATGCAATGTTTCAGGTAGGCTGCACCTGAGTTGTTAGAGTAGATGCTAATTATTCTTTTCATTAAAGTTCAGATTTAGAAATAGAAAGCTATACTGATTTATACTTCTTTGTAATTAGACATAATGATTGGAATTTATTTTCTATTATACAGTGGGTTTGATTTGGAGGAAGAAAAATATTTTATACCCAGTAATTTGTGTCAGGTTCCTCTACTTTTCCTTGTGTTTCCTTTTCTGCAGAAACTTCCCGTCATGCTCACTCCTTTTTGATCGTTGCAGTTCCCTTCACCTTTTGCAGGTCATGCTAGTCTGCATGAGTGAGTTACTTTCCGTTCAGAGTTGCCTGATTTCTAGGTGACCTCATTGAAAGCAAACACATAAACCAGGGCTTATTTATTGTGTGTGACTTTGACCATGAATATGCAGCATAAACCCAAAGAAACCATGGAATTTCGCACTACAAATTTGACTTTCCAGAAGAGCGAGGTCTCACTGCACAAATAGTTCCCTTGCAACATTCTTTCAAACTTTTTTTTTTTTTAAAATACTTTCACTTGTTTATTTCCATGGGCTCAGGTGGCATTTCTCTGGCTTATCCCTGAAAGATGAGATTGCATAAAGATAATGGGCTAAAACTATATTTGCATCGTAAACATATTAAATATGCAACTCAGAAGTAAATTTGGATTGTAACAGCTGTCTGCTATGTACCTGTTGCAAATAACACCCTCATGCTTACAGTTGGAATTTCTCGGGTTTAAGGAAAATCATCTTCCTTCTTCTGGGACTCTGACTAATATAATAATCTTCTCAGTCATTCTTCATCATCTAAGGAATCTCCAGGGCTGAGGGGTATCTGTACAAGGCCAGCTTTAGAGCAGTCACTATAAAATAAAGCACAAAAATGTAAGCCAAGTTCTAGCTCATTATCTAAAAATGTCTATGAGTTGTCCTTGGTATCATTGATGGGATTTTGAACCATTTGTATTTAAAGATGTTAAGAATATGGGCTTTAGGATGATTACTTTAGAAGATGGGAAACAACAGTGAAATTAAGATCTGGATTCAGATTGCTCATTTGGTCCTGAAGATTTGATATGATGGAAGCAATGTCTGGGTGTGTTTTATATTTGTTCTTTAGATCAGCTGATTTGTCTTTGTTTCTGTTTTTAATATCACTATTAGACTGTTCTACATTTTCACAGCAGTGAAGAGAGCACATCTGTCTTGAAATAGATCATTTCAGTTGTCTATTGAAATAGATAAAACCCCTGCAATAAATATTTCTTCTGTATTAATAACCTCTCAGCTCACATTCCATACTGTCTAGCAGAGGGAAGTGGAGTTGGAGGGGATGGAGTTCATAGTAGTAGAAATCAAAGAACTGAACAATAAAATGAGAACTTCATGGCTGAATAGAGAGAAAGATGGAGAAATTAAGAAACAGCTGAGACCAAAGGAAAGATGATCATTGCAAGGGTGTTCACAGACTAAAGATATAAATGATATATCAAGGCTAGGATACACAATCTGAGACAAAATTCAGATGTTTTTAGCCTAGAAAAAAAATCAGCAAATTATTTTTCTATCTTTAGTCAGATATTCTCTTAGGTTTTCATAATAATTAACTTACTCAATTTCACAACCAGGAATCCAATGCTTAAAGAAGCTATCATGGCAGGTGATTGCCGAAATCAACAAAGCCAGGCCAATCCCCTCAAAAAACCAAAAAGATATAAGAATTGCAAGGGGCAGCTGAGGGATCTGGGTTTAATCAGCCTCAAAATGAGGATGACAAGGGTGGAAACTAAATTTTGTCTTCAGATACTTAATGGCAGGCTATAAAGCCAGATTTTTCTTAGAGGCAGTGAAACACAAGCACAAAAAAAAAATCTGATTATACATGCACAAACATTCAGAGTACTTTATACACAAATTTCCATTACAACGCCTGGGACCATGGAGTTGCTTTGCTTTGTTATAATCCATTTCTATTCTGCAATACAGTTCTTCCTAGTTACCTTGCTCACAGGTTAGCATAGGCTGATGCTGTCAAGCTCTTGCCCGTAGCCTACAAATATAATAATAATAAAAAAAAAGAAATCTTTTCAGTCAGAAGAAAAGCAATTCTGATTCCCTGAAAGCCTCTAAATCATCTACAAGTGTGATTTCTTCTTTCAGGATCATTGCTTTTCCCCATTACAAGATCCAAAATTAATGTTTGCTGAAAGCAAATAACAGCAAAATTAAATATTTTCTAATACAAATGATAATTGGGCACTTGTCTGAAAAGATGGTTTTATTTAAACAAAATGTACTTGTGTAACACTGCATTTCCGATTCCACAATCCTGTAATCTTCAGTCTGCTTCTCTTTTCCAAGTCATCATAATTAAAGGCAGGTGTTCAATTTAGCCACCAGAAGGGATGAGTTAATGGTGTAATTATTAGTTGTAAAAGATATTTAATTAGAATTATAAAATATTTAAGTTTGTAAAAATGTGGATAGATGCTCCAAGGATTTTTCTAAATATCTAGGCTTGTATGTCCATTAAAATGGGAAGGACTTCACCTCCAAAGTATTTTCAAAGCATCGTTAGAGGCTTATTTATATCTCAGGAAACTAAATCTGATTCTTTGTGTAAAATTAAGATGTGAATTGTTATCTGAACTTGTAGGTTAAAAATATATATTCGTAATATATATTTAACATCTTCCTTGATTACTAATGGAGTGGAAAGCATTGCATTGTTTGTAGTATATTATCTTGACTTTTTTCTGTTTTTTTCTCCAAATAGAGAACAAAAACATTCACTGAAAAATGCTATCTTTTCTACCTTATCATGAACAGTGTTATCCATTAAGTTGATAATAGATTTTTTTTCCCTTTTCTTTTCATATACTGAACACCTTCTCAATCACAGATACTGGGCTTGCTTTCATTACCTGGTAATGATTATCAGGTTCTATCACACCTACTGTGTCTTTCTTCATTTTTTACAAATCACAGAATCAGAATCCCAGAATGGTTAAGGTTGGAAGGGACCTCCAGCAATCATCCAGTCCAACCCCCTCATAAAAGCAGGATCAGTTACAGAAAGTTGTCCAGGAGGCAGTCAGTCCACTTTTGAATATTTCCAAGGAAGGAGACTCCACAGCACTTCTGGGCAATCTATTCTAGTGTGCTGTCACATTCACAGTAAATAAATCTTTTCTTGTCTCAAGTGAATTAATCGTGTGCCTCATCCTGTCACTGGCCACCACTGAGAAGTCTAGCCCCATAGTCTTGAGACTTTCCCATGAGTTATTTATGCACATTGAATAGACCTCCTTCAGCCTGCACTTCCCCGGGATGAACAGTCCCAGCTCTCAGTCTCTTCTCATAGATGCTCCAGCCCCTTAATCATCCACATGACCATTTGCTCCAGGAGCTCTCCATCTTTCTTTGACATAGTCAGAAGACAGATAGAATATCGGACTATTATTAGGAAGGAGAAAGAACAAAATAAAGAACGTGATGATTTATTTCATTGTATACTTCCTTGTATGAATTTTGAATACCATATGCTTGTGATCATAGAAGAAGAAAAAATATATGAAATAAATGATTGCAAAGAAGAATAACAAGAAGGATGTGAGGAATGAAATAACTTCTATGATGTGAGTTAAAAGGATACTTCACCTTAGAAAAAAAAAATGAGTGAAAGGCATGTGGTAGGATCACAGTAGAGGTCAAGAAAACTATGAATAATGTGACTCAGAATAGAATAAGTAGATCTTTTCTTTGCTCTTCAATTTATTACTTGTAAGATTTAGAAAACAAACAAACAAAAAAAAAAAAGATAAAAACAAATTAAACCCCACACTTCTTAAATAATATAATTTTGTTTTGGAATTCATTGGCACAAGATGCTATGCAAAATAAGAACAACAGTGAGTACAAAAAGAAATTAGACAAATTCCATTTGTGGATATTAAAACTTACATTTCATTAGAATGCTATAAACCACTGACTTCTGGAATGTAGAACAGTGTACTGTGAAAAGGATCAGCTATTATTATTCCTCTTATATTAATTTTCTAAGCATCAGCTTCTCATCGTGGTTGGAAATAAGCTTTTAAATTAGATAGACCTTTGATCTGTTCTACCTCCATGGAGTTTTTATGTATTTGACTATTGTAAAAATTATTATAAATCCCCAATTGTATTATTTCTTTATTTTTACAAATTTCTTAACATGTTTTTCTTCACTTTTAGAAAGCTAACTAAACCTCGATGAGCTTTATGAGGCATGTATTACATGACTTTGTTAGAATCATATCTTGTATTTTATATTACAATATTTGTCAAATGTTGATTAAGCATACATATAATACAGCTGACTCATGATGTGTTCATGGAGCTCAAAAAAAGGCCAGTATTTGTCAGATTCTGCAGATTCTGCCAAAAACATCCCTAGCAGCCATCCACACTCTGCTAAAAGATCAGTGTGATATTTTAATGAATGTTCATCTTAGTACTGAGAAACAATATCTTCTTTGTTTATTATTATTTGTTCATTTGTTTCTATATATACACTTTTGCCTATTGTAATAGCACTGATGTATTTTTCTTTCTTCTTTATTTTATACTTCTTACACTCTCTTTATAAATTCAAAAATGGCTCATGTCTCTGCAGCAAGTACATACTCATTTCTTAATGATAACTTTTTTTTTAAAAAAAAAATTAAATAGCATTTTTGGTTAGTTTTGAGCTCTGATTCATCTCTTCATATGTTGCGCTTGTGTCATGTGCAGATAAAAAGACTTCTGAGGAGGTCATGACCACAACCAAAACAATTGTGTAAAATGGAGATTCTGATGAAGTAATGCAATTGTCATGGATTCATATATTTTAAAGGACTGTTATGAGTGTAAGGCTGACCTGGCATGAACCCAAGCTGTGGAATTTCACTAGGTGAGCTCCACTTCATGATTTCTGCCAAATGATTCCTATTTCAGGAATACACAATAATCACAATGTCCACTATGACGTCCACTCTCCATTCATTCATGCTAATCAAAAGTTTCTCATATACTTTGAGACTGTCTCATCATTTCTATTAATCGAGGATGGAAATGGCAGTCCTTTACAGACAGTGTCAAGACAGATTGTTTCTGGTATCACGTGAAATCACCAAAAGCAGTGTATAGTAACATCTCTGTGGTCCAGTTTCCATCAGCATCAAGGTCTATGTCATACTAGCAGATCTCTTGCATCATTTTAGGATTAAGACAAATTAACTGTCATATACAAGTCATACTCCCTTCCCCATCTTCCTATCAACAGAGTTTCTAAGCTTTTCCAAGTGGAAGAGCCTGCTGTCATGTGTATGTTCAGCTCAGTCTCCTAGTACCAAGACCCTGAAATCTTCCAAATTTCCTATTGCTTTTGCCTGTTATTTTATCTCTTTCCATAAACAGAGATAATTTTGCTAATCCAACTGGGAAGCTTTACGGATTCAGCTTATTTCTTTCTCTATATGACTATGGGCAATTTATGATAATTTAGTCTCAAATTATCACAGAATGGCTGAGGTTGAAGGGCCTCTGGAGATCGTCCTCTCCACTTCCCATGAAGTCAAGAACTCAAAGAGTTACATGCATGTTACACAGAATTGTATCTTAATATCCAGCATATATTCTGAGATTCATTAGTACCTTTTTGTGTTGAGAAATTCTTGTTAAAGCATTTCATAGACCTGGCCTATTTATTAAGTTTTTTTCAGGCCACAAAGAAATAATGAGCTAACCAAGTAGGTTCAAAGTAATGAGAGAAAGACAGAAGCAGAAGGATCATGTTAAGTTACATATGTATTTAATTGCTTGGATCTGAACCTTGGTCAGATATTGATTATTTCATTTAGTGTTTTCTGCTGTGCTTCCCAGTTCTGATCCAAACCAAGGGAAAACAAAAACAAAAGTGTCATCATTCTACATTTCTTCTACTCTTGCCAATTTTTACTGATCGATGTAATAGTTTTCAGAAAAGACACAGGCTTTTGAATCTTAAATCACACTGTATACATTGTAGTTCACTGATCCAGAAAATAGCTCAACATTTTGACGTCTTTTCCTTCCAATAGAAGTCTCACAAAATAAAGGAAATGAAAAATTCATAAAAGAACAGGACACTGAGAGGAAACATCAGTTGTGGCAATGTAACAGTGACACATTTTCCAGTGCTCAAGAATTTTGAACTACCAAATAGAAAATCTTTGGATTTGGCTTGATGCATTTTCATGCTACTGAGCCATTGTTTACATGAATAGCCTCATTCACTCTTTAAAAACTAATTATATGAATAAGTAGTCTCACTGCATAAATGAAAGGAAGACAAGAAAACTGCATAATACATAATTAAAATAATATTTTTGACAAAGACCATATATGCATTAATTTGCTATGGAACTGGAAAATACCTTTATTGTTTCAATTTTCTATTAGTAGAATCACAGAATTTCTCTCAGATAACTGCTTATTGCTCCATACACAGGAGCATGAATAAAGTACTATACATGTATAAAAAAAGTGTTTAGTATTTATAAATTAAAATGATATTTGACAAGAAAAAAAGAAAAAGAAAAAAGCATGAGTATTTTAATGACTTTGTATTCATGATTTTGTGATTTTGTTTTGGTTATTAGCACTGACCACTGGGGGGAAAAAAAAAAATTGTTTAAACAAGGAAGTGAGCAAGTGAACTTACTATGATACCTATTCCTTGACTAAGTAATAGATCAGAAATAAACAAAAAATCTTCAGTGGTGTTATTTTTAAATGTGATAAATGCTTTCTTTGGGCTAAAAACTGAAATTTGCAGGTAGTTATTAAGAATGGAAGTAGATTTTCTGATGGTAGAGAAGATCCCCAAGCCTGCTCCCCAATGGCCATTGCTGCATTTTCACCATATCTAATGGCTTTGCGGGGGACAATTTGATGGGTTTAATGGAAACTGGTCCTAGCCAATATGATTTTTATTGTTTGAATATATTCTTATACAAAAACAACAAACAAAACATAATTCCCAAATTTAGTAATATCCAGTTAAGTCAGCATCTGTTTTAAGTGAATTGGCAATATTTATCTCATCTAACTATAGACATCTCCAGCCTACATCAGAGCTAGTCATCCACTTCTTAGTCTCAATGGAGACAAATAGACACCTTAAGCACACCTTAAAAGACATCTAGAATGCATTATGTCATAAAATGGTGTTAGCTCCCAAAGCTGTACAATAAATCCACAGAAATGCGTTAGCAGGGTGCTTACTGTAATATGCTTTTCACATGACCTTTTGAACTCTGACATGAAGCCATTGAGATCTGATCAGAAATCTGAACGTAATCATTCATTTCTGGCACATATTCCTTCAGAACTCTTTAAAAAAAAGGCACGAGGCCAAGCCAATGCCACTGAACTTGATTTGACTCAATTGCTAGATCATTAGCAGCCATTCTTCATTTTTATTTCTGGAATAAAAGTTGTGGAACGTCTAGAAAGGGTCCAGCATAGAGCAATGTTGATCATTAAGGGACTGGAGCATATATCATATGAGGAAAGACTATGTGAGCTGGGCCTGTTTAGCCTAGAGAAGACTGAGAAGGGATCTGATCGATATGTATAAATACCTGAGGGGAAAATGTAGGGAGGATGGGGCCAAACTCTTCCCAGTGGTGGTCAGTGATAGGGCAAGGGGTAATGGGTGCAAGTTGAAAACACAAACAGTTCCTTCTCCATGTGTGGAAGAACTTCTTTGCTGTGAGGGTGATGGAGCCCTAGAACAGGCTGCCCAGAGAGGCTGTGGAGTCTCCTTCTCTGGAGATCTTCAAAACCCACTTGGACACAATCCTGTACCACATGCTATAGGAGATCCTGCGTGTGGAAGGTGGTTGGACTAGATGACCTCTAGAAGTCCCTTCCAACTTTAAGTATTCTATGATTCTATGAAAAGTATCTTTCTCCTCTGTCTATACTAGGGATCATCTAGACTAGCCTCCTAGATGAGGAGGTACATTGCGTGAAATTTCACCAAAATTGAAAATATCAAAGCAAGGAAAACTCTTTTGCATATCTTGAATTCCCTGGACTCTGTGCAACAAAAGGCATTTGGAAGTCAACATTCAGTATTATAATTCCCATGGATCTAAGTGAAAACCTAAATATTGAGAAAATCGCTTTTATATATCTCATACCTTAAAGTTACAATTTACCCTGGTGGGATTAAATGGGTCTTACAATATAAATGGGCCTAGGAGAGGTTTAAATCCCATGCAAAGAAAAAAAAAAAGAATCAGAAACAGTGGCAATTTTATGTGTGTGATTTTTAATAGGAAATATAAGCTACCCAAGAGCCTAAAGACCATGAAGATTAATTGAGATCGTGATGGCCTCAGTTTCCTTCAAGGGTTTTTAACTGATTATATATCACTTGGACCTTTGTTCAGAAAAAAAAAAATTAGAAATCAAATCATGGTACTTGAAGAAACTGATAGTAATTACAGCTGCTGCAGTAATGACTTGCTAATGCTTTCAGTGTAGCATGACACTTCCTCATTACTTTTTTTTCTTTTTTTTCTCTCTTTCTTTTTTTTTTTCACTAGATAACTTTTGTTCCAGCACTTCTCTTTATCTTCAGGACACCAATAATAGCATGTACTCACACATGCGAACACATACACATGCACAAATGAAGTCTGATGTATTACAGTCATATAGACCCAAATATTTACAGACAGACCTTCAAAAAACTTGTAGCTGGAGGCAAATTCTGCCAGGGAAAGTCAAGACGGTAGCAAAACTTGTTGGGCCATGCAATGCATTAACGACAGAACACAACCTTCGTAAATACTTTTTAACTTATTTTCCTATTGAAGTAATAGTAGCTGTGCATATGAAAAAATCTTCTCAAGCAGCTCCATTCCTATGATATTCACAGTATAAATCCCTCCTGGAAATTGCTGCAATATTGACTCCTGGGTGTGTGTCTTTCCACTGTACTGCAGAGCAGTGGCTGTCGGTTATCTCTGTTGTGAAGATAAATTAGCTAAAACCAGAGTGTGCAGCAGTATAAGGTGATGAGCACAAGGGAAACATCTGCAATGGGAGGCATTAAACCCTTCTCAGAAACTTCATGTAATATTTAAAAAAAAAAAAAAAAAAGAGAGAGGGAGAGATGAGAGGGAAGGAAATGTTAGTTGTGTCTCTGTTCCCTCCACTTTTTATAGCAGAATTTCCCCCATGCTCTCATGCTGCTTTAAAAGTCAAATCTGGGATTATTGGTTACACATTTCTTGTAAAATCAACGAGGAGAGAAATGCACCTGAAAACCACCTTTTATTACAACAGCTCAGAAACTCTACAGTGCACTAAGCCAGCGTGTGTGGCATGATTTGCACTGTGCTAAAGCAGCCAGTTGTTTGCTCTGTCTTTAATAAGATAACGTAGCAGCTCCTGATATATCTTACATGCATGATCCATTTTGCCACCTGAAGGAGCTCCTCCAGCAAAGCTTTTGTCATATTTGATCTTTGACCTTTTTTTTTTTTTTTTGCTCTCTTGCTAATAATCCTATGGTTATTTGAAATGCTTTAGCAGAGAAATGGTGAATCAGTCCATGAAATGCTATCAGTGCCTCATTATTAGTGTCTCATTAGTGGGTATTGGTAGGCAAGGTTGTGTGATTTGCAAGCACAAATGAATAGTGGAGAGTTATGATTTTGTAGATAATACAAAAGCCGATAAAAGAAAAGAACATTTCAGCTCACAGAAACTCACACATTTTTCTGCCCTTTGTTGCTATAAATGTCTAAATAACCAAGGAAGAGTATATATATTTAAATATGTTTATTTTAATGCTAATCAAGGGTCAAGATGCACAACGTTAATCACATGGGTCTTTACCATTCCTGCAGGAACACAATGACTAAAACGAGCAAAATCACCACCATTATTAACTATTCTGCTTCTAGAGAAACAAAGGGAAAAACAAGAATGAAATTCAACAAAGCACAAACAGTATGCAAGTAGTTGAACAAGCCGTGAAAGGAGCTTGATTTCCCATTGATTGGTGATTCATTTTTAATAGATTTTGTCAGTAACGGGTGAACTCTGAAGCATTTTCTGAATCTGACACATTTGTAAAAGCTCTCAATGCTGGGGTGCTCAAGAAGTTGCTTTGGCCTTGGCTTGACCACTGTCAGGGTCTCTTTCCTCTTCCATATTACCTGCTTGTCTTTGAATTGTCATGTGCTCAGTCAGCTTTACCTAGAAGTTACAAATAGGCTTAAACCATATCTCAGACAAATGAATATTTGCATAGGTAGAAAGTCTGATTACATGGACTCTTCTTTCAAAGGAGGCTATTAAAAATGGTTGTCAGCTGCAATTGCTTTTATATGCTTCTTTGTAGAAAGCTATTAGCAGAAATTGCACCTCTGAGAGTGGCTATAAATTTGAAGTGCTCCTAATTTATTCGTCAGATTATTTGAGGGGTCCTACTCCTGTGTTGCTCAAATAGCTAAATGGTCACATGAAATATTTTTGTCCCAGGGTTGTAACATACATCATTAATAGCATGAGTTTATACACAGATGCTAGTGAATCATGGCAACTAAATCCTATAAAAGCAAAGCAAATAGTTTGGTAACTGGTAAGAATGTAATAGTCCTACTAGGTCAGAGCGTAGCTATATCATTGAGAATTTAGATTTTCTTTTCTGAATCCTCCTTATTTTCATTTTTATATGAAAGCTGCTGCAAACTACAGTGTCATTGAGCTATCCCAGGAAAATCACTGGAAGGAGAAAAAACCTCACTCGGCAGTACTCAACAGTTTTTCTCCCCCTGACTCAAATGGTGTTTTGGAGATATTTTTCATTCCTGGAATGCTGCTTTATCCTGATACTGCTCTGGGCAGATAGTCTTGTGATGTGAAACCCTTGTACCTGTTGAATGGGGTACAGCAAATTGGGATTAGCTCGTGTCTCCAAACCCACTGCCACATACACGCAGCTCTCAGTGTTGTATTTGGAGCTAGTTTATCATCAGCACTTCGGTGCTAAGAGTGGTCCCTTCAAGCCTGCATTTTTTCTAGCACGCCTAAATGTGGCAGAGAGATTCTTCTGCTGTTTCTGTTTACTATTCTAAGTCTTTCTTCATGCCAATTAGTATTCCAAAGCAGAGACTTGCCTTTCGCTTTGACTTCTGTCTAATCTGGCCTTTTGCTTTGCAACTTGTCATTTGCAGTGTATTTTCAACTTGCAAAAATAATAATAATAAAAAAAAAGTTTTTGATAAGCATGTTACATGAAAACCAACAAGTATTGTTTATATTTTTTGTCAGTAGGTACCAAATTAAGATAAGCAAAACTTAGGGCAAAAATAAGATAAAAGACAGTGCACCTTTCAGTAAGGTAATCATGTCTATGAATAATAAGCATATTTGTCAAGTTCTTTAGGTTAGGGCTTGTGCCTTTTCTCTGCTGCTGTACAGTACCAACAGCAATGACTCAGTTTAACTTTGACTATCACCACAGTGCAAATTTTAGAGAAAAAAATGCAATAAATATAATAAATAAAATGAATTTAAGTTATCTGTAAGATTTGGGTAGATAAAAGACAGATATGTGCCTGACATTATTTTCCTCTGTATTCTGTTCTAGGCAAGTATAGGCAATATGTTAAAATTCAAGCACAGGTTCCCTGTTGTCAGAGACACTTGAGTCTACCCGGCTGACACAAAATTGGAGTATGAGGGCAAAGTAAGACAACTGTGGATCCTTTTAGTGTTGGAAGGTCTCACTCTGGTCCAGAAAGATAGCAATTTACACCACAATAATTTCATAGAACTTCTCTCACATGAAGGCAGGCTCTAAACTGTTTTTTACTTCCGTGGAGTGGTTAAGTCCTTATGTACCTTGACTTTCAAAAGTGAAATAAATAGGAAATTCTTGCATAGGACTTCTATAAAAGAACATACATATATATATATATATATATATATATAAAATATGTATATATATGTAGAGAAAGAAATATATATAGAACCAAACATACAGAACATACATCCTGTTTCTTCCTTTCTTCTTCATTTTTTTTTTAACTTGCTTTGATTGATTGATTGGTTTTACTTGAAACAGTTTTTTAGTTAGAAGTAAATTTTGGACATCACTTTAAGTCAGTCAGTCAGGATGGCAAATGTAACATGGAAGATGGTATGGAGGTAATAATCCCTTTCTAAACCACACTTGTTGGAGAACATATAAAGAACAGCAAGAGACTTATCAGTATGAGGGCAATGACCTAAGAGGCAAAAATAGCAGAACTAAACATCTGCAGTTTACCTTTGCCAGATGCATCCTCTAATTGTGTGCAAATATCTGAAGAGCATAAACAACAGGAAAAACTTGTACACAAGGTGTGTGGGTGAGAACAGCTGTGGCTGAGCCCCTGAAGCCTGCGTGAACTTCGGAAGGGCTCTGATACACTAGGTCCTATTTTTTCTCTTTTTTTTCTTGTTTTTTCTTCCCAATTTTGAATTCTGGGCAATGTAGCTAAAGATATTATGTTGACTTTTCAGAGTAATGGAGGATTTACACTCTGTTTCTGAGTCATTTGGTTCAGTAATAGTTTGTTGCAGTGAGGTCCTCGGTTTCTTTCTGAACTGTGTTGTATGATGAATTTTTTTTTTTCAGAAGTTGGAAAGAATTTTTTTTTCTTTGTGTTCCCCTTAGATATTACATAGGGAGCGAACAGCAACACTCTGTTGACTTGCATGCTATTTCTGATTTAATAATCCCCCCCGTAACATCAACTCCTACCTAACTCTGAAGTGAAATGTGTCTTTCCTCTCTCATCATGTGGCAGTCTTTTCATACTAATAACTTTCATTGCCTACTGCAGATCTCTTTCTGTTATCTCTTTCTCTGAGTTGGTATGATCAGAACTGAAAGCAAAGGAGGACATGCCATCAATTTATATAATTATAACATACATTTTTAGGGCATTTGTTTGACTTACTTCATATGCTATGCTAATCCACAGTTCTGAAGAGACCACTAAATTCAGAGAATGGTTTCTACCCTATTACCATTTCATAGTATAGAAGAATTGAAGTAATTGAAAGACTAAAGGTTCACTATTTTTCTTTTTTTTTTTTTTTTTTTTGAGATGTGGCATATGTGATACACCTCATGGGGAGAGATTGATAGCATTTGCATTGCATTATGTCCTCCTAACTTAAGAACTGGGGTTGCCCTCAGATTGATAAGATCTGTAAAAACAGAAATGTGCCAAAGCATTGTTTGAAGAGCTTCCTAAAGAGAGTTCTCCAGAGACTAGATTTTAGTTCTTTCATTCCATCAATATTTTTGTCTGAACTTTACTCCTTGAGTGTGAAATATGTGAGCCAAAACCAAACATTGCAATTCAAAATGATGCTGCAGGCCTCATGAAAAATGCAGCTTGTCTGCCTAATACTCCAACTTTTTCTACCTTTTTTTTTTTTTTTTTTTTTTTTAATGAAGGCTTCTGTTTCAGTGATGCACAACATTCCTGCAGTGCAACAAGGAAAACAGGGAAATTGTAGTCCAGTCTAGAGCCCAAATCAGGAGAGATTACAGTGTGTGCATAATCGAAGGGTAATGATTCAGATGTTTTCGTTTAAAGTAATATATTGGAGATGGAGGAACATGTTGGCAATCAAACCTCTTGGCCAAAAAATGATTTGCAGACAGCTCTTGGATGTCCTTTCCCCTGACATTTTTCTGTGCTATGACCCAGAATTTCCACATCATGCAAAAGAATATATTGGGACAGTTTCTGTATCTAAATTTTGGCACCAAAGCTGGATTTCTTTCTTTAGCAAGCTATTTTAGAATCATAGCATCATTACGGTTGGAAAAATACCTTTAAGACCATCAAGTCCAACCATAAACCCAACATCATTTGGGTCTACTCCCATTTTCTTTACTCCTATCCTACAGTCAGCGAAGAAAGGGCAGTTTTCAGAGTACTTACTAACTTTGTTGGTTTTGATGACAACCTTGATAAACTTCTTTAGCCATACCCATATACACACAGCACATGCTGCAATTATTCTTTAGGATAGCTAAGCTCAAGGTTCCAGAGAAGCAAGATAAATGTGATTTTAGTGTTTTTCTGTATCTGCATACTTTGACTTCTAGCTGTTGCTTGAGTGGCATGTTGACCTCTCAGTGGCAGAAGACAAACTCTTTCCCAAAGAGCAGAAAAACAAAGATGGTAGGGATACAGCTACAATCATGCTACAACCTCTGAGAAGACAAGGCAACAGTGACTCTGTGACTTGCAGGTAGAAAAATGACCAAGACTAGTGAGAAATTTGCTAAAATGTGTGTGCTCCTGTGTCAGACGCTGGAGTTCTAATTCTGTTTATTCCTACACTGAAATGAAGGGTGCTAATTAATCTTGCATCCTGATTTAGACCCACTGCTAATGAAGATAGGATGTTAAAAAGGAACATCACAAGAGCTCAATAAGAATTTGTGCATAATTAAGAACCCGTGTACTCAGTAAATTACAGGGGAGGTATCATTGCTAGGCAACAATTGTTCAAGAAAGATCAACTAGTACTTAAGGCTGCTAGAAACATAATAAACATACAACAGTTTCTGCTCAGGTGTATCCTGTAAATGCAGACTAACACACTGCGGAGGAGTTATTTTGGCTTTCTGCTAGTGTAACTGAGGACAAGATTTGGTCCATTTACCACTAAGGGTAAAATTAAAGCTCTCCATTACATAGTGTAGCATCTTCTGCTTTTACTGTCATATAAATCAATAGCTTATCTGTAAGATCCTCTCTAACCCTCTTCAAGTGCAGTAACCTGCTGGAGCAGTGATATTTAAGCTTCCATTGTTGTAAACAAAGCTTAACTGGTGCCTTAAATTGATTGTGCTTTTCGAATGATGACACTTGTTCTTTTTTTCTTTTTTTTTTTTTTTTTCTTTTTTTCCCTCATTTTTAAAAAGAACACCCCTGGAACCTCCTGAGAGCTGGGAACATCCTGGTGATAAGGATCAGTCACACTCAGGAGCCCTGGAGCTCACTTGGTAGCTCTCGTTTAGGTCATGCTGCTCCTGTCAAGCATCCAGACCTCTGTGCTGAGATATTTACTTACTTATTTATTTATTTATTTATTTATTTATTTATTTCCTAGTCATGTTATTCTAGGAAGAAAAGTCCTGAAAAACAAAATTTAGATAGAAGTAGTCCTGCATGGGAAATATGAACATAACTGGTCCATTGAAGATGTGGGTCTGTAACGTAGGCTTTATTGTACTTAGGTTATGAAAACTTCTGGTTCCATCTACCTGGCTGAATCTTTAATATAGGAAGATTCTGGCAAGAATAGTGATATAAATCACTGCCATATCCTAAGTATTCCTCCATTTGTGACAATTTGATGAGACTCTTTTTTTTTTTTCTTTCCCACGTGATTATTCTTTCTTAAATGCAATATTTAATCAAGATACCTCTTTGTAACATTTATATTCCCCCAAATGACCTCCATAGCCCTGCTTGCTAATATCTTTTGGGAAGGCGAGGCAGAACTATCTACAAATGAAGTGGTAGAGTAGAACCCTCTACATATTTTCTTTTTCTCAGCTCTACATTCCTCCTGGACGGTAACTTAAATTATTCTGACATTTTCTACCTTTTCTTGGCCACCTTCCTTTAGTAGACCCTACTCCTCCCAGCTCCACCACATGCTTCACCAAGCTCCAGATTCACTTCTGATGCTCTGGCTGCGTGTCCAGCTCTACTGAGCTTTTTCTCAGCCACTTCAGACTTCCTGTACAATATATATGATATGTAGTTATGAGCTGTAATTGTTCTTATGGTGCCAGTATCATGATAGCTTGTCCTATTGCAGTATCCAGCATCCAAAGAAATCAGGAGCTGCTCATTCACCAGTTAAGTCAATGGAAACCACAAGCAACTCTGACTAACCTCTGTTCCTGTCTTTCATGTGAGCCAAGTAATTTGCTGCATTTTAGCCATTTTCAAAAAAACGGCTTTGGAGATTCAGAGTCTTTTTCCAAGTTCCAGAATTTCATATTTTCTTATATTCAAACTAACTAGTGTTTTTAAAAAATGCTAGTTTGCCTAAAGGTTAAGAAAACAAAACCTTATTTTTACTATGATTTACAACAAACATATATTCTATAGAGTATTGCTCTTCTTTTCTCAAGTCTGTCCATGGCTAATTGTTTGAATTTCTCACATGCCCTTTATACCACACATGCTTACTATTTTCTGGAAAAAAAAAAAAAATATATATATATAGTCAGGCAAATACTCTCATTCAGTCCATTTCTAATTGAAAAGAGGTTTCTGCTTTCTTAGAATCAAATCCTTAGGCATGGATTCTGTTCCCCAACTGGACTAATAGATTTGTGTTCATCTTTGAAAGTGGCATTCACAGACTGAAAGCCAACATATCTCTTCTTAGAAATGTGATCATTTGTTTCTCAGGCATACTCAAATTTGGGATTTTTTTTTTCATGGGCATTCATGATAAAACAACAACCATCTTTAGAAACAACAACAAGAACAACAACCATCTTTAGAAAATGAAAACGAAAATTTGCTCCAACATAGATGGAAAAAAACCAAATTGAAAATGCACTGCAGTTCAGTTTGCATAGTACGAAGAGCTTGTTCTGATGTATACTTCTGATGGGCAAGTTAGTTAAGTTTCTTATATTTAAAAATCTCAGAAATAGAAAATGTGACTAATTTCCTACCTTTAGCTTTCATCAAACGATATGGTATTAATGTTTTTAACAAACTGAGACTTACTGGGTTTTTTTTTAAAAAAAGCTTCTGTTGGAAAAATATCCTAGTTTAACTGATACACTTTTTTTCCTTCTATAAGCTTGAAAAGTCCTTTGCTTTCTGCCACCTGACACCAGTGACAGTCATTTACACTCTTCTACATTGAATTGCTGTTTGGGAAAGACAGGTCATTTTACCTTTGTTTTGTAATTTCCCCTGAGTATTTGCTTCTTTTGCTTTTCTTCTTTTTGCTCCTCATTTCTTGTGTCCTTCCCTTTCAGAGCTGTGTCATGTAAAACCTCAAACCTATGGCATTTCTGACCATTTTCAGGCTTACGGTTCATCTTTTTGGTCAGTTACTAATCCCACAGTCATGTCTGTTGTTTATCTGAGAAGAAAATAGTGCTCATACAGTAAGGGAGCATCTGAGGAACCTATTCCTATAAAATAAAATAAAATAAAATAAAATAAAATAAAATAAAATAAAATAAAATAAAATAAAATAAAATAAAATAAAATAAAATAAAATAAAATAAAATAAAATCCAGCATTTCTAAAATCATTGATCAAAATTTCAAATTCCTAGCATCCTTGTTGTAAATCAAATATAGTAATGGCATCACAAATTTTTCATTTTCTCTGTATTTTTAGATTTATCCTGTCTGCCTTTCATCTCACTGCCTTACTTCAGCCTCTCCTTGATGTCACATCACAATCAACAGGTAGAATAGGCAAAAATAGGGGCATAGTCAACCTGACTTTTTTAACATGTTTGGTTTAGGAAGAGATTACATATATTGTAGATTTTTTCCATTATTAAGCAAAGCCTTCCCTCATGTTACATCCTGTTAATGAGTAGAAAAAAAATGCTATTTTATTAGTACAAGAACCAGAGTGAACACAGTGTAATTGAAACCTTGACTCCTAGTGTGAAGGTTCTAATAGGGCTCATCTTCACAACAATGTTCTGAGACAAATACATCTACCATTATAAAAACTTGACTTTCTAGGTGCCACTTGCATGTTAAATGCATTTTATAAAATATTATTTGAGATTATAGTCATAATTTATATCGTGGCATTAGTTTAGAGGTTCTCCTTTTTAATCTCTAAACTTTTTTTTTTTCTTTTTTGCTATTTTTTTGGGTTTTTTTTGTTAGATTGGGATTTTCAGAAGTCTTTCAGGAACATGTTTTTATCTGGCCTAATCTCGTCCCTCCTTCTGATGCCAGAACTCTTAGGTCTGCATGAACTCTTTCTCTGTATTTTCAGCAATTACCTGTAGCTCTCAGAATGTTGGTAAACTTAAAATTTCACCGTCAGGAAAAAGGGTGCTACAGTGAAGAGAACCTGATCTGGCTTCTGTTAGACCTCAAAAATATGTCATAGTTAATCTAATTAGTAGGCATCTCCTGACCCCCATTATATTTTGACTCAGCTGGCTATGGTGAATGGTAAGCATTATGCCACTGACAAGAGGAACTTTCTAGAGATATAGTGCGTAGATAAAATCTGAATGTATCACCTTGTATGGTGGTACTACCTGAGAACTACCTGGGATCGGAGATCCTATGTGCTCAGCTTGTTTAAAACTCGTAATATTAGGTGATTCTCTTTTCCAAATATAGAACTAGAAAAGGCAAGAAGCCACAGAGACGGAGAGAAAAGGATGAAAACAGGTGGATGACACTCATTATCATATCTGGATTTTATAGTCCTCACAGACAAGGTCACAGCTCCAAAACTGCATTATAAAAATCAAGGAACATCTTCCAAAAATTACCCTTTCAGTTTCAATATCTGACCTGAGTAAAGTAACTGCTTTTGTGGACTAAATGCAAAAAAAACCCCTGTCTACCAGTAATTAAACAAACATCAAGCTAATGCTTTATGTGAAGGGTTTTTTGGTTTTTTTTTTTCATAGGATGGCACTTAACTGAAATTCTGGGCAACCCACATATCCTGTAGTAATCAAGTGTGATAGTAATAATGAAGTTTAGCTGCTAATGATACAAATGAACTTCATATAACTTACACTGCATAAACAAAAGGATGTTCCCAAACTATACGAACCAAGGGAGTGGGAAAACATCTTCTAGGCTTATTGTTGTAACATAGTTCAGAGAATGAGTATCTGGCTAAAATACAAAACACTGTTGCTACCAGTATTGCAAAATACCTCCTGCATTCGCAGAACACTCACTAATCAATTAAATCTCAAGTATGTGACAAAGAGTGTGATTTATCAAATTGAAAGCAGAAAAATACATTCTGATTTCCTCCACATATCTTGGATACTTAGGTACCTCAACCAAACATGTTAATATAAATGAAATGACAGCATAATTGCAAGAGCTTCTATTATGATAATTAGCCAATATTCATGCTTCATTGATGCTACAATCAAGCTGCTGTACCTACTGTATCATCATAGCTAGAATACCACATAGTTCTTGCAGCAATAGGCTGGGTCTGAGATCAGTTCCAATTCAAAACTATTAATTTTAAATAAACAATGCTGTCCCTAATATATGCTGTGAAAGTCTTAGTTTGCTTTTACCTATCCAAAAGTACCAAACTTTTAGAAATAAATATGCGAATATTGGAACTCCAGATGAATCTCTTGCCTTTCAAACTAAAATTAATATTTTGTGTGTGTGTGTTTCCAGTGAGATCAAGACTTTGCCCTGAGGTGGAGCAATGAGGGGAAAATTTAGTGCGACTAATCTCCTTTGTATAATGTAAAGGTTTTGAGCTACTCACTACTGCAGAATCAATATAAAGAAGCTCTACCAACACTTTGATGTTACCAAGAACATCTTCACCATACATGGGCAAATCCCTTCAGTGATTAGCTTTGCAACTAAAAGCATTCACATAGTCATGATGCTATAACTATACCTGAAACGATTTTCTCTGCTCAGGAGAGGGCAGTAAGGGCAATTTCTCTGAGCTATCTCTCAGCTCTAGGACTCCCCTCCATGTAACTACAAATTTTTCTGCCTACTGCAAATTTTTGATCCTCTATGAAAATTGAATTAAATGAAAGAGAATGGTATAATTCTGAGAGTATTTGTAACTGTGAAATGCCAACAAATCTGGTATGATGAATGACCAGACAGCTTTGGCTGGTGTGAATAATCCAGCAAAATCCATAGATTTCAGTAAAATATTTCCTGTATAGCTATTTCTTGTAGTTTCCTGTGCCTACTTTCTTGCTTTTACTCAGGTTGCACAGAAAGTAGGCACTGGTGCTAAGCAGTAATAGAGCAACCTAAGAAACTGTGGAATTCATCTCACCTTAAAAAGAAAAAAAGAAAAAAAGAAAAAAAAGTATTAGTGTTTGTACAGATGTATGTATGTGTATGCATATGTTTACATATAATATATGCATATACATGGACAGATATATGTATATGTGTAGAAGTTAAACTATGCACGTGTTCATATATATGTTCATACACACAAATATTACAACGTATGTTTCAAAATTTAAAGAAAAATTATTTCCTTGCAGAGCTGCAGATTGAAAAGCCAGCTGGATCGTGCTTTACTTTCTGCAGTGTTCATTTTGTGCACTTCTGAGCAGCTACAAGTCAGACGACGAATGCAGCAGACAGTTGTCAGATACTCTAGTGCTAAATGATTCATTCTGCATGTGCCTTGTGATCCAGCTAGCTTGTGATATTGAGGAACGTTTTTCATTGTACTTTGTGAGCTAATTTTAAGGGGGAAAATGTTGCCAGGCTTATGATGATCAATTTTGCTCTTGTGGCAAGGAAGGCCAATGGGATCTCAGCCTGCATGAGGAGAAGCATTGCCAGCAGGGCGAGGGAGGAGATCCTTCCCCTCTACTCAGCTCTGGTGAAGCCACAAATGGAGCATTAGGTGCACTTCTGGACTCCCCAGGACAAGAGGAATGTGGAGCTTCTAGGGAATGTTGAGCAACAAAGATGATAAAGGGACTGGAGCCCTTAATAATGCAGAGCCCTTAATATTATGATGAATATTTACTGACTCCCACAGATATTTGTTGACTCTCAAGCCATGTGTTGTAAAAATATTTGTGTTTATATTGTGCAGAGATTGCTAATATACTATCAATAGGAGTGTATCATTGCATATGACTTGCATCTCTGCTGTAGCACTAAACTCTCCACTCCAAAACATGTGTGTGAACAAAGAACCTGAAAGGAAAGGAGAGATCTTTGACAGTCTGCCAGAGTGATATTGCTATATCTTGATCCTCAGGTGTATGGTACGTGCCTCAGAGAGCAGCCTGACAAGGTATGGGCATGCAAGGGCTGCTGGATGGCTATTGAAGAACCAGCTGAGTGCAGGAATGAAAACCTGGTTTAGCCGCATCCATACCACGTGTAAGATGTGAGGTTTATATGAAAATATCTTTAAAAGGGTATCTAGGCTGCTTTTAAGGGAGAATTAGTTACTTCACTCCAACAGACATCAGTGTAACATACAGTATACAGTCTGGATACTGTACTTGGACGTACTCTATTGTAGGATGAGACAATTCATGCCTTAGACATCCTTATACAGCTCTTCTGAATATATAGAAAACCCATACTGCAGTTATAAAAGAAAGTTTCTTTGCAATGGTTATAGTCCAGTGAGCCAAATCCCAGCCATAGCACTCACGTGCATAGAAGCTGTTATGAAAATCTCCCTCCAGTCAAATTTACCTGTTTGTGTATCTCGGCAGTAATCAGTTCAGCTAGCAGCCGAGGAAGTGGCTCAGACTCCAGACCATTAACCTCCCAGCAGTACCACCAGGAGGGGAGATGCTGCAGAAAGTGTTTACTGCGAAGCTCCACTTTCTGCTGCAAGTGGCCCCGTGACTACTTCTGTCATCCGAAACTCATACAAACTAAGAGGGAGCTCATTTTGATAGTGATTAGTGATAAGTAAAGACGTGAAGTTTTTGCCTTATATCCACTGATCTCCTCATTTTCCTTATTTTTTTTTCCAAGGAATCAGCAGTTTTGGTTCCAATCCCTTTTGTGGTTTAGAACATTATTGCACATGTCTCATTAGGGGAGCAACAGGCTAAAGCAAGGAAGCTACCGGAGCATTTTGCCATCTCCAATGCAAAATGCTGCTTGCTTTGCTTGTTGCCATTCAGCAGAAAGCCTTGCTGTCTTGAAGCAATATGAGAAGCTAGACTTGTGATTAGAAAATAAAACTCAAACTCTTATCACCAGTGCAAAAGTGAGGAAAGAACACGAACATCATCTATGGTCATCTACCATACAGCTCTACAGGCTCTACAGCAACTTAGAATACTAGGCTGAGGCAGTAATCACCTTTTAATTGAATTATTTAGAGTGTGTAATTTGTCACATCTAGGAGTAATTTTAATTACTTAATAAATTGCTTTGGTGTCATGTTTGAATACCATTTTGAGTGCTATATTTCTTTAAAAAACGACTGCATTGATTGGTATTAAAATGTAAGTATTCAAATGGAGCAATTAACTTAAGCAGTTAATGACTTAATGTGAATTTAGAAATGAGAGAAATAGATGTCAACCAAACAACATTAAAACTTGACCCTGGTTATTTTTTACAGTTAATATTTTAGATGAGGTCAGTGAAAATGTTCCTGGAAATTAATATAAGTTTCAGTATGGAAGGAATGAAAGTTGAAAGTCTACTCTGACTACTTACATATTCATATGTTCTCCCACAAAGCTTTTGGGATAACATGCAAATAGGTAGAAATGTTTGGGGTCAATGGGAGAAGTTTACTTTCCAGTTAGGAGTGCTGAAAGATGCATAAGGAACCTAAATTTCTTTTGCATGTGTCATTGTCCAAATGGAAGGAATTATGACTGCAGATGGTTGGTAATAGTTTCTGAGTTGTTGCAAGCATTTATATTCCAAATACTCAGCATTTTGATGGATAAAAATTGCCATCATCTAATCCGATTTTATGTATATCAAAAGCTATATAATGCTGCTCACATACAATCCCTAATAACTTACATTTTATGTTGTTAGGAAGTGTATGTCTGCATATGCAGACATGAAAAAGCAATATGCCAATCTGTACTGATAAAAGCTTGACGGAGTTAAATTCAGAGTAAATAAGGGAAGAATCAAAAACTTTTTTTTCACACCTAACCTGCCAAACATCTAAATAATGTTAAGATGCTAAGGTCCTCTTGACAGAAGTTGAGCAAATTAGATGTACCATGCAAGTGGCCTTAAGCAACTATGCAGGGGAAGAAATTGATTGCCTTATTTTAAATAAAAGTCAAACAAATTAGTGCTGAAATCCTTAGGGACACTTAATGATCACAAGAGGGTTGGGGCTACTTACTGGTAACAGAATATTTAGTGTATTTTGGAGCTTTTCCTGATTTTTCATATTGTATATACCATTTATTTTATCCTTATTACACTTCAGATTTCCTGGCATTAATCAACAACTGTTTAACCAGCAATTAGGAGGCAGAGCAGTATTGCATAATATAAATAGAGGGCTCTTTGATTCTTATCTTGCTTCTTTTTTGTGACTGAAAACATCACTGACTTACTCCAAAGAGAGATGAATGTGGTGTGGGTGGGAGTCATCCACCAGGACAAGGGGTAATGGGTGCAAGTTGAAACCCAGGCAGTTCCATGTCCAGGTGAGGAAGAACTTCTTTGCTGTGAGGGTGACAGAGCACTGGAGCAGGCTGCCCAGAGAGGCTGTGGAGTCTCCTGCTCTGGAGATCTTCAAACCCGCCTGGCTGCCACCCTGTGCCTTTGGCTCTGGGTGTCCCTGCTGGAGCAGGGGGTTGGACTAGATGATCTCTAGAGGTCCCTTCCAACCTCAACCATTCTGTGATTCTGTGAGGCTGTGCAGTCAGCAATAATGGTTGTGATCCCCTCAGCCAGGGCATTCCTTTGCCGATGTCGAGTTACCACTATTCAAAGGTCACACTCTGGGCTGAAAAGGTTGTTGCTAGATAAGGTGAAGATTCTTCAAGTTGCTTGGTGACATTTTTGAGTAATTTGACACCTTAAGGCATCATTCTTTTACATTGTTCTTCATCAGGGACATGCCTTCTCAGTCAGCAAAACTGGCAGCAAGCCTGTAGGAGGAAAAGCATGCACTGACAGAGCATCAAGCTGTGGGGTGATCTGGAGGCTCTTGGGGCTGTAAGTCACATTGTTGAGATCCAAATCCCACAAACATCTGTGTAGATGTTCATGTGAACTGGGTGATCTAGGAACATCTAAGCATGTGTGGAACTCTGGAGGAAGTCAGTATAATGCACAGGGGAAAGTGACTAATTGGTTGCTGTTACTGCCTTAAAGAAACTTTATGTTAATGGCATCACTGATTCTCACCTCTTTTCTGTTACACTTCATCTGAGATAAAAAATAAGCAAAAACAAAGCAAAATAAAAAACATCAAAAATGATGTCTTGAACTTGCCTTTCCAGGTTTGATGATTCTGTTATCTTAGGAACTGTGTTGTCAGTCTAATCTTATGTTTGTCAGATCTGTTCATTCCAGTTTAGCTCTTCCTACCTTCTGATAATATGCTGTTGTTGTTTTGATTTTCCACAACCCTGTCTTTCTGCCTAAAAAGAATTTCTAGATAAATTCATGTGTTCCTGCATCTTCAATTCACTGAATTTGATATTTATAGCCATCTGTCAGGGAATTGTCAAACAAGCAGGGAATGTGGATTTCTTTATTCTTACCTGAATAAGAAGAAAGGTCTTTTCACTTGTGTATCGAACCAGGATACTGATTTATTCCAACAATGAGTTTTGGTATATCTTGCAAACATTAGCTTTTTCCACAAAAAGACTTCATATTTATATACATTTATTCAATTCTGCTTCTGGTAGAAAATTGCCTCAAAGACAAGATGAAGAATGAGTAGGTTCACATTTGTGAGATGATCAGATAATGCCTATAATATCTGTAAGCACCCAAAATCACAGAATCACAGAATCACAGAATGGTTAAGTTTGGGAGGGACCTCTAGAGATCACCTAATCCAACCTCCCTGCTCGAGCAGGGACACTCAGAGGAAATGACATATCCTTGCATGATGAGTCTGTGGATTTTCACTGTAGGAGTTGTCATAAGCCTGAGGAATAGGAAAAAGGAACTTGTAAAAACATAGATGTAACAGATGGGCCAGGAGAGCAAGTTGTTTATCCACCTACCTCACCAAGGAGAAAGGCCATACTGTGGGATTAACGCAACACAATTTCAAAGGCATTTTGGACATTGTCTAGGACTTAGATCCCCAAGCTTGAGGAAAGTCCTTTTGCCCACATTTTTAAAAGTGTGTAAATAATTTATTATAGTTTTTTATCTTTCTCTTTCTGAGCGCAATTCATTGGATCTGTAGACATACTTATGATTACCTTTATAGAGAGTGACTGCTAAGTAAGAGGAAGCTGAACTCAAACAGAATCCAGGAGGCCATGTCAGAAGTTAGGGAAGTGTTTTAGCTACTCAGATATGAGTTCAGTGTTCAAATATATGTTCTATGCAAAATACATGTTTTTGTTTGTTTGTTTGTTGTTTTCTTTTCCTTTCTTTTGCTTTAGAGGCTCTTTCACAGAAATAATCATTCAATGAAAGATAGGAACTACTTCCTTGCCTTTCCAAGTGGGATGAACTACCTCTAGGCTAGTGAACAAGTCTTTTTTTTAACCTCCTTTTTTCTTGGCTTTCATGAGGGCTCAACTGTCTTCTATTCAACTCTTTTTTTGGTTTTCTTTTCTTTTCTTTTCTTTTCTTTTCTTTTCTTTTCTTTTCTTTTCTTTTCTTTTCTTTTCTTTTCTTTTCTTTTCTTTTCTTTTCTTTTC
>PTEX01000297.1:0-30844 GCA_003342815.1 Eudromia elegans | reverse complement strand
TTTTCTTTTCTTTTCTTTTCTTTTCTTTTCTTTTCTTTTCTTTTCTTTTCTTTTCTTTTCTTTTCTTTTCTTTTCTTTTCTTTTCTTTTCTTTTGCAGTTGGTTTTCAAGTAAAATTGCTGCTAATACCACACTGGTAAGAAAAGTGATATGCAATCAAGCACAAGATGGTTTAAAATATAGATTTATGCTAAAATCACATCTTTTATAATAAGCAGTTCATTGCTCTAATCAGTTTTTCTTTCAGCTTTTCCACCCTTTACCATTAAAATAAGTAGGATTATTAAAGCGCCTAAGCTTAGTCATTAGCAGATTGCTGTGATGCTGCGGTGATTGACATCTGTCTTTTTCTATATTAGCAACTTAATCTGATGGTATGGCCAATCAAAAGAAAAAGCAGGTTGATTATCTAGCAAGTGTTTAGCTCTAACACATAATTTAACTCACTGAATAATCAGAATACCGATATTCTCATAGAGTTCACCCGATATAGGCAAACAATTCCTGAAGACTTTTGAACGACTCTGCCATCAGATTTGATATATGCATGTGACATCAAACATCAAACTTGCAGTTGAAGAGCCTTGTCATTGGTTTTCTTTTTTTTTTCTCTTTTCCTTTTTTTCTTTTTCACTGATAACTGTAATTAATTTTGGATATATCTACATAGAACACCTTGAAAGTGGATGTGAAGTTCAGCAAGTTTTCCAATTGCTCTCATTCCAAAAATAGAAGAAAAGAAAGAAACAGGGATTTAATTGAAATTTAGTTTGTCTTTAGAGTGATTCCTTGGAGCTCCTTTATTGTGGTTGTATTTTCAGTTCCTACCAAAGTGACCTTACATTCTGTAAACAAGGCCTTTGAAGAAGCAAAGCGGTGGTTTTTCGCTGTTTCACTGCCAGCTGCACTGCCTTTCATCTTCTTTTCTATTAAGGAGCTTTTTCAAAAGGAACAACAATGAGGTTTTTTTTTTTTTCTTTTTTCCTAATTAACAACACACCTTGACCTGCATTTCATGGTTAAAATATTTAAATTAGCTGTGTGTCAGATTTAAGCGAACAATGACGCATAAAATCAAATGCAGCAAAAGCCATTTCACAAAGCCTGCATGGTAAAATTGCTTGAGCAGCCAGTACTGCTTGAATCAAAATATACATAATACTGTTAAAATGCCTTTAAAAAGGAAACAAAACTTAATTTAATAATAGTAGTAGTAGTAGTAGTAAAATCTCTTTCCATTAATGTGGCATGTTTCATCTAACATCTGCAAATGCCTGGGAAGTGCTGGTGTATTAAACTTTAGAAAATGCTCAGCATGCTGCCTCACTGATATAAACGGAGAATATGAGCACAGGACTACATGCAGCCCAATATGTAGCCTGTGGAGGGAACATTTCCTAGGTCAGTGCATCCGCCTGTGTGTATAATCCAAGCCCACACAGAAGCCATTCACTTAAACCTCAAAGGTGATGATAATGATGTTCTCTTTGCATTTGGAGACATCAAAAATGCACACATTTTATAAATTGCAATGGATCTGCTAGTAGGGATATCTGAATCACATCCAGCTTAAAACAAGAATAATGAAAACCCAAAAAGTATTTTTTTTTCTGAATTAAAGTCATCCAAGTTCCAAGACTGTCACTGCTTTAACCATAGTAGATACTACAAACAGAGCATATAAAGCCTTGTGTACAAAATTAGCTATAAAATACTAGCTACATAAAAGATAGCAGTTTGAGAATGTTAATCTAATTAACTTTTTCCCTGCTTTCATATCAAGGAAGTATTGGAGTGGTAAATAGAATCAATGACTCCTACATTTTCATTTAAGTATGGGAGTAAGTCCCTCTGGATGAAAAATAAATAAAAGGACATGAAATGAAGTCAATGGGTATTTATGTGCATTTATTATATGACAGTAAAATTAATGGTAAACTAAAATTAAATAAATGAATGCTGTGACCATACATGCTTGAACCCCAGGATGCATGAATTCAAAGCTTTTTAAAATAGGGCTGCTGAATATACTCTCCAAATGTGAAATATAAGATGGTGTGTCTTTCCCAGCTGTACTCATGGAGGTGACTAGAGCATTTCAGGGTTAAAGATGTAATTTGTCATATTAATGAAACATTCCTTTTAAGAAATCTATATAGAGTCTATTCTGTTGGTGAATAATTTATGTGGACAATGGTGTTCTTTGAAAAAAGAGCTCTCATTACCATTGCAAAGAAAAGAAATATATGTTCTTTCTGACTACATATCCTGTTGTGATGCTAAGAGCACTTTACTGTTTGATTGAAAGACTTTACTCCCTAACTACAGTTATGTAGTTAGAATAATAAAGTATTGCCTATGAAGGAAAAAAAAGTGCATTCTTTTTCTTGAAGGTTTAGGTTTCAGTGTCTGCCTGGTATTAGATACTTAGTAAAGCATATAGCTAGATATAGCTAGAATCTAGCAAAATATAAGCTAGGAATATAGGCTAGAAAGTAACTTAAAATGAAAGAGATGTCTGGAAGTCATCTAGTCAACACCGCTTTGTTCCAACCCATCTATCTCAGGGACAGATTCCAAGCTGGCTCTAAATTTGAAATTAATCACATTGATAAGGGGCTTAGCTGATCAGTTCTCAGGCGAAAGAAAAGTGATTCATCTAACCAAAAATTAGAATTATCCTTTAGACATGTCCATCCATCTGTGTGTGTGTGTGTGTATATGTGTATATATATATACACACACATCCATCCATCCATCCATCCATCCATCCATCCATCCATCCATCCATCCATCCACACATATAAAAATACATATACATAATTATGCATACGTGTATGTGTGTTGTATGTGTGTATATATATATAAAAGGGAGACTGAACTTGTAGTTGTGTCCCCTCAGCTAAGGATCTAATCTGTGGAAGAAGGGATCAAACCTTAAAGTTGTCTTTCTGGATTTGCTTTTGTAAAAAGACATATCAACAAAGGTCAAAATGTTATCTATTTTATTTTACCATTGAATATTTTATGACAAATTAAACTCCAGGTAAATGAGCAGCTGAAAGATTGGTCTGTGGACATTAAAAAAGTATGTGGTTTTTGGTTTTTTTTTTTTTTAATTATACCATACATATTTATTTGTTTGTACTCAGTTGCTTGTGCTCTCCAGGGTTGCTGGAAAAGCCAACACTGATGTAGTATCTCATTCAGATTCTCATATCTTGCACTTGAGATTTGCATTAGAAGGGGATAGCAATAACCATTAGAGACTTGTGTGCCTCCTTTAAAGAACAGAAAATGCATCTCATTTTATTGGGGTCAATGTTACAAAGACAGTGTCAACATTATGGTGTCTGTATCACTTGTTTTTGGCATGGGGCCTTGTGTGATAGAAGTGCAAATCTCTAAAAACTGTTGCTGGGACAGTGAAGTGTGCTGGCAAATCCTTTCCCTGATCTGAGAAGGAAAGCTTGCATAATTGTAGCCTGTTTTTCAAAGCTTTTACATCTAGTTTGGTATTAGTCCAAGTCTTTTTTTTTTTTTTTTTTTTAAACTGAGCCATCTGAATTACATTTTAGAAGTAAATAAGGAAAAGGTTGTGTGGCACGGAAGGGAAGTATGTGAAGAAGACCAAGCTGCCATCTTGGGCAGCTTGATGATTAGGCATGACCAAAGTTTGCTATGCTTTCAAATCAAGTATCATTAGGTGAGATGATAACATCAACTGCTTCAGCCATCCTCTAAACTATCTTACGGCTCACTACATAACATAAAAGCTGCTTTAAAGATACAAACAAACAAAAAAAGAATCTTTAATTTCTAATAAAATATCTAGTTTTATACAAATACTTTTCATCTTTTCATGATCTTCAGCCTTAATATTACATTTCAATCTCAATTGCTATCATTACAATATGATTTAATTATGTGTGTCAAATCATCCCTGGATGTAAACTACCAAAGTTCTGCTGACATTCTGAGGCTGTGTAATGATCTGTCTAGTAGGGGACCTGTAATACATAGTTCTTGTTAAGTAATTTTACAGATAAATAGCTTTGTGTTTTTATGTCATTGCACTGAGTCTTCCAGAAGAAGCTGCAGGTTTGGAGTAGTCAGAACAGCTTTCAGATTAGTTCTTTAATATTAAAGTGGTTTGTATACGTTTAAGATACTCTATTTATTTTTATGAGCAAAATCTCTTTGAATGTTTTCTCCTGTTTTCTGCTCAGAAAGCTGAGTTCAAAGAAAAGTTATAATCTTGAAAAAAACAGCCATCATTAATGTTACAGTTGTGTAATAGATAAGATTAAAATAGATTCCTCCTATATAATACAACATATTACCATTCACACTATAGATTAAAATTCAGCTATAATCTAAGATGAAATATTTTAGTCTCATCTCAAAATGTTGAATTCATATGTATAGGTATTATATGCGTATTTTCATATATATTTATCTTATTTCTTCCTGAGAAAGGCTCAGGAGAAATCTCAAGGAATTTTCTTTCTTTCTTTTCCTCCAGACATTTGTCTCCTGATAAAATGTGATTTGGGATAAAATGTGAATCAGGTCTTGATGAAGAACAGGGAAGTTCTACTCCAGTTCAGCAGAGGGCTCCAGAATACACATGGTCTGGGGAGTTTGCTTCTGTGTCACCTCAAGAATGTAATGGAGAGGTTAAATTCCCTGCAGCAAGCTAATTACACTTCTCTATTGCATGGAACCTTTGTCCTCCCATAATTAATTATGAGCAAGAAAAGAAAATGCCCTTTTGTTGTTTTATAATGAATTAATCCTTCATGAAAATCATTTTTGTGGCACAATAACAAAAGGACATTTGTTCACTGTCCTCATCACTGCATATAGCAAAGTACATAAATGGTCTCATGCGGGTAGTCTCTTTGTCTTTTGTGTCTAGGAACATACTTTATTGCAGACATGTCACAGGAGTATTAATACCCTCAATTGCTGTACAGGCAGATAAGACTGTCTAGATCATTATAACAAAAAACTACAGAAGAGGGAGTCTAGTGTTTTGATAGTAATTCTCACTCTAAAATCAAAGGAACAGTTCTATTAAATGGATTTTTCCTCAGACATAAAAAACCCACATTGCCCTACTTAATCTAGTCATTTGAAACATGGCTTAGATAAATCTATTTGACTAAATGAAGAAAGTCAATCTCTGTTTGATTGCTCATCCAAGGTGTAGGAAAGGAATCCATTATGTCACAAGATTGAGTAACTCAGGGCTGTGCTGCCCAAGATTAATGGGCACCGTGTCAAATGTATATTTAATAGGGTTGCACTGAAGAGCCCAAATATAGCTAGAATACTTGTCGTTTCACTAAAGCCTGATTGAGATAAAATCCTCTGGCATTGCATGCTGTGGGTGCATTTTGTGAGCTTTTCCATTCTTCATGTGAGTTGAGTGGATGGTCAAGGCTTAGTAGACAAATGTTTACATCACCAGTGAGCTTCCATCAGTTTTGAGGTATTTTCGAGCAGGGAAAGCATGGACTTGAGTTTGTTATAAGTGTGCATGCTCTGGTGGGGGGCAAAGTACCAAACTAGCGCAGTAAGCAGCACTAGGATGCAGTTGCCATTGCAATACTTGATATGGGATTTAACAGCATAAAGTCAGTGATAATGAGAGAAAAGAGAAGATTAATCACTCTAAACTCCTTCAGTAAACCCACAGCTGCTGCTATAGGAGATAAATTGCTAAACATGACTGTATCCATTATGAAGCTTTCCTGAAAAAAAAAAAACCCAACATATTTCTCCTTTTCTCCTCCTTTTCTCTTGCCCCATAGCTTTTTCTGTGGGACATTTATTCATCATCTCTTTCTTACAGGAAAAAAAAAAAAAGTTCTTTAAAAAAAAGAAATAAGTGATATGAATTAAATTGTTGAAAACTGCAATATTTACTTAGGATAAAGAACACAGAACTCAAGCCACTAGGGGCATTACTGCATTTAAAAATCTGTGCATTAAGAAGCTTATACATTTTCTCTGAATCACACCTATACTTTTTAGTAGTTGTTCTTTACCCTTAGTGATGATCAATTAAATATTTTTGACATACGCTGAGACAATATGCTTCCCTTTCATGAGCACCGAATGAAATGTTATATTATTACATATAAATATGTTATGTAAGTTATAACACTGTTAAACTCTTTTATAGCATTCTCATGTAACTTTAGATATCTATTCTAAGGCAGCTACCAAGACTCATTACTTCCTCAAAGGAGAGAAACAAGGCAGCTAGTTCCATCAGTTAAAGACACCTACTGTAGGACTGGTATGAAGCACCTTCTACAAGTGCTGTATGTCTACACACATGCTAAGGGAAGTAAAGAGTGAAGAGGAATATGTTTTTGGAGCATATCTCCCAAATCGTTAGAAAAGCGACATTGTCCATTTCAACTGAAATGTTATTCTTTCTCTGTGTAAATCTTGCAAACACCTGGCAGCATATGTAGATTTCTACAGAGTGCAGGGTTAGGTGTTTGCAATTTGGTTTAGATACAAGTTTTTGTAAAGAACTATATAACACAATCCAGAGCATTTTGTCCTTTCAGAATCATTAATCTGTACTTATTCTGAGTGCAAAACTTCTTGTTTCCGCCAACATGGAAAAGTAAGTTGGCAAGATCTATTTACAGCTTCTTTTCCATATTCTCAATTACTGATCAGTCTAAAGTACTTAATTCATGTACTTTGTTGCTGTTAAGTCTGTCAAATCAAAGTTCCAGAGAGAGCTCCTTCATTCACTACTATTAAAGTAAATATTGAACAATAAAATTAAATACTTTTAAAAAAGTACTTCCCACTAGGAGGAAATTCGTGAGATACTTCTACAGAAAAGAAACAAAAGCGAAAAATAGAGGTGAACCACATACCCTTTTGATGTATATCTTGCAAAATTCACATGATTGTATTTATAGAGCTCAGGGAGCCTGATATCTGAGAATATATTTGTGGATCTAGAGCTCAACAAATAGCACACCAATATACATTTATGCCAAGAATTTTGCAGTGAATCAGCAGCTGGATCCAGATCCCTTTCAGTTTTAGCAGCAAGCCTCATCCTCAGGACCATCCTTTTGATAGATACAGAGTCTGTGTGCAAAGGACAAATCGAACAGCCTGGCAATCTGCTGAGATATACGTCACTCAGTGACATTTTACATTTCTCTATTGTCTTTCCCCCCAACTAAATACATCACTATTGACAGCTGCATTGCCTTTTACACAATGTTGCACTTTGTCTGCATTGATCAAACTAATCTAGAATGAATGAAGGCAAAGTGCTATGGATAATTCAATTCAGGGATAGATCCACATGGCATTGGATGCACTTTTGGAAAACTTCACAAATTTCTCCAAAATTCATGTCCCAAGCAGAGTCTTGCCAGTAATTTGAATACTTACATATTTAGATCTTTTTTTGTAGGCAGCTTAAAGAAAGAAATATCCTGCTACAAGTGACAGCATTTCACAACCAAAATCTGAGTCCATTAGAGATATCTATCCCTTGCTGACATAGGTCAAGCAGATATGTGTGCATTTTCATGGAGCAGTTACCATGATCTTTAACTGAACTTTTCAGTGTTAGTGTTTCATTTCATATTAACAAGAACAGTGTATTTTCAATCTATTTCTTTGTTGTTTAATCCTAGCACCCAGTTATTGTAATTGTTTTAGTTTTTCAGTGCTGAATCTTTTTTCAACATCACTTGCTCTTACTCCTTTTGCATTTTTTTTTCATTCTACTAACTCCCCAGAAGTCAATTATTGTAATATATATTCCTCATTGGTTTATTCTCCATCATGGTGATGATGGTATTTTATTCTACTATTGGTGATCTAAGAGGGTTTTTTGTGTATTTACACAGAGTTTAAATCATTGGTAGAGTGTCTGTGCAGACAAATGCTGATTTCTTACTATGGACTGCCGAACAATGATAAACAGAAGTTTAACTTTTGTTTGGCTGTTTGAGGTGGAGGTTAAGCATGAACAAAAACATTATTTATGAAGGCTCTTTCAAAAGAGGAAAATAGTATCTGTCTCAATGCACTGTGGGCTTACATCAAGAAATAGTTTATTTACTGTGACTGGTAAATAACATTTCCTTTTGTGATGCTAATTGTCAAGCCAAAAGTTCATATAAGCTGCTGAAAAATATGTGTCATTAGCTTCAGGTCTTTATCTGGCTCAGAAATGTACTGTGTGCTCTTTAACAACAACCTTTGACACCTCCATGACAACCTAAAGATGATCTAAATTCACAAGTTAATGCCAATTATTTTTTTTATCATTCAGAGTTACTTTGATAACAATGCTTGGAAAAAAAGGAGAAAAGAGATGAGCAGAGAATAGAAAAGTTGAGGAAACAGTCACAGTAAAAATAACACGAAAATAGATGCTACATTTAAATTGACAGAAGTATCTAATCTAACTCAAATTGCCAAGGCGCTTCTGATTTCCTGAAGGCCTTTTCCAGGCTGCTGTCTTTCATTCAACTCTAAAACAGGAATATGAGGAATAGTTTGAAAGAAGATGGAGGGATTAGCGCCATAAGCAAGTTATAACAAGAGGGATTTCAGCATAGAGATGAGGGGCTCAGCTGCTGACCTTCACTGTAAGAGAAATTAAAACCCTCAAGAAGCCATAGGATATTTTTTTTCTGGCAATAGTGCCCATGCATCTTGTTTAATGTCCTTCAGCATAAGAAAGAGATGATGCTACCTCTGCTTGCTTATGGTTATTACAAACACACGAAATGTCATTTAAGCCAAGCACTTCAAAAAGTTGGATGTTTGACTTCATAAGCAAGACTAAGTGAAAGATTTAATGAAGGGGAAGGAATGAGACTAGAAGCAGAAGAGATTAACTGCTGAGTTTGGACGTAGTCAGAAAGCATATAGAAAAGAGCGGAAGCTGAAAAGAGTGCCGATATTTCAACTATTATATAGATGAAGGAAGCAAATGCAGATATTTTTCAGGGGGAAGTTCATGTGGATTCAACATTTTATTTTTAATTAAGCAAATAAGTGGAGAATATGGGAAAAGACTTAAAGAAGACTTCGAGGGTGTTGCATATTCTTCAAGGCTATAGTGGAAAAACATTAGTCCTTCCTTAAGTGCTGTGTTGTTAAAATGTGATTTTTCTTCTCATCCTATAATATTGTCTTAGACAAATAGAGTGGCTTAACAATAACCCCATAGCAACAGAAATCATTGTTTCATTTAAAATTCATCTTGCTACCATGAGTTTGATGAAAGTGTGGGCATTGCATTTGTCTTTTTAAATTTTTTCTTTAATTATCTACTTAAAAAGGAACAACATGAGGCACAACAGTCAATATTTTCAAACATGGGCTCTAATTTAAGCCAAATATAGGCCACCTATTTTGGACTGCTCACTTTGAGATCTCCAGGGCTTAATTTTCATAATCAAAACATACAGCAAACCTGAACAAAGCAAAGTCAGGTTCCCTCTACTTAGTTGGTCTTTTTTTAAAACATTCAATTTGTAAGTCCTTCTGAACATATTTCTGCTTGGCTGAAGTTTAGAAAAAACATATATTCATAGTTGATGGCTGAAAGAAATTTACTGTTAGCTTTCAGGAGAGAAATCTATGTTCTTAGGTTCTTAGGATCAGAGGTCTCGTCTTTCCATTTCTATATTCCCAAGGAAAATAATGCATGTGTTCATTGTTTTGTCAGTATAAGATTTATAATACCTTTAACTATTCATTTCCTTGCCATAAAGTGCATAGGTTTTGTAAATGATGTGAGAGTGACAACACTGTGGTTCCCTTGGCAACCTTAACTGGTTTTCAAAACAATGCTTTTCATGTTTGGAATAAGCATTGATTTGTACAATCTGGCAGAAAAAAAAAAAAGAAAGAAAAATAAAGAATGATGGAAAGAAAGAAGAAGCAAAAAACCCTCTTGAGGGAAACAATTGGCAGCTGCAAAGATTGCAAATCAACCTTCCACCACTTAGTCATCTGTGTGATGTGAACTTTAAAGACCTCAAATTTAAAGAAAAATGTATCTGGAATTGTCAAGTTTTTTCTTTGCTTTGCCTGGAGTCCAACAAAACTAACCTTAGATTCAGCACTGAGCTTAAATTGGTCTTGACCTCTTTAAACTTTGGCTCACTCTGAATTTAAAAATGTCTCATCTTTGCAGTCTAATGAAATCCATATTTAGGCAACCTTTTGCCAGGTTTTGATTATTTATTTATTTTTTTAAAAAATAATTTGAAAATTAAACATGGCTAATTATTCATGATCCCAAAGGAAAAGACTAGGTATGGTCAGTTGGGGGTATGGACAGATCTGTGCAGGATCAGACCCCCAAATCACTTTTAAATCTTTTATATATATATACACATATATGTATATATTTTTTTTTTCTAAGCATTGGCTGGAAAGAGAGAGGTTACATTAATCATAATGAGCATTCAGTCTTGAGAGCAAGACCAGCATGTAAGCTGAACATGCTGACTACAAGGACTATCCAACTTTTTGATCCCCCAGGACAATTTCATAAACTAGAACAAGGATATATACTCTGTATTTGGTATTTACATTCAGTTTTACATTTCTTCCTACTTCATTATATTTTCATAGATTCTTCAGCTACCAAGTATATTAAAAAATAAATAAAAATTGTGGTTATAATATCACACCAGTGGCATGAAAGAGTATTTTGAAATTATTCCATTGTCTCTGCCTTTCTGTTCAACATTAGCCATAGCCCTAAAATGCTTAACGTTGAAAGGTGCTTTCATTAATCTGAATCCTGATTCTCATTTAAAATAACTATTCAGAGTTATAAGTAAGAATCACTAAGAAAGGAAGTTTCTTGTACAGATATTACATATAGAAAGGCAGCAGCTGTGATGTTTGATTTGTTCATGTCTCCAATAGTGTGGTGATGAGAAGAGTGTCACAGCTGGATGGAGGGTTGTGATTTGTAATGAGCAAGAATTTATGAGGGAAATAGGATGACTATTTTATGTGTTAGGAACTCAAAGGATGAAATCCTTAAATAGAAGACATGATGGAACAGCAAAAAGAGAATGTAATGACTATGTGCTTTGTTCCCTGCATGCTGGCTATCACATTCAGATAATTACCTGAACAGAGCATCGTGTTTTAGTAATGAAGATTGTATCAGTTCTTACTGGCATCAGAGCAGACTTCTGCCACATATGAGTGACATGTCTATATGTGATCTAGATACCCTTGAGATGAAAGAGGTGAGCCAGTGGTGAACCAGTCACAGACAGAGGAGTTTAGATCTGCAGCAAGGCTTCTATAGTGGCCATGGTTGCTGTTAGCTGGACTCTGGAAAAAAGTTTAACAAAGTGACACCTTTTAAAGAGTTCTCTATTCTCAGAGTTGCCCCCTGTGTACTGCCTATACGAACGGAACATAGCTACATGTCGTTGCAAAGCGCTTTTGGACTTCATTTGTTTCTGCCATTTTAACTTTTGGACAATGGTGCCATCTTGATGCGTAGTTTTGGGTATGCTGTTGCACGGTGAGTTTCTGAAAGGATCTTCTCCAGTATTTGCTATTGCCATGAGGAATCAATCAATGTAAACAAGCACAGGGCAAATGCTGAGGGCTGAAGAAAATGGAGACTCCCGTTAGCATGTTGGCACCAGAAGCAGAAAATGCCCGTGCATGTGTATGAAGTCTCTGCACTCGGGAGGAAAAAACAAACAAACAAAAATTTGTAAACCATCTGTTTTTCAGAAAACCACTGCTTGAATTCCTTATCAGTCTCTTGGGTGATGGATTTGTCTCTGAGCAACCACTTGTTCATCTCCAGTGACATTCGTCTCTCCTTGCCTTTCTGCATTTGAATGTCTGAATGATGCATCATTGTAAATATTGCGCTCCTAGAGGCTGGTTCTTTTTGGTGTATCCTTGCATCAGATATATCAGTATATCTTCACAGGAGCTGAAAATATTTATTTTTTGCCTTCACATTTGCGCATGTACTTACACATGGTGAAGGATATGTGTACCAGGTTGAGAACTGAGGTCTCAAGAGACATGTTCACTAAGATGCCCTTATGTCATCTTAAATTTGCTTGTGCTTGTGTTTGCATCCACCCTTGGGTCCCTGGCCTCATCATAGCCTGGTTATTCCCTTAAAAGCCTTCTAAGACTCTTATACTTTTGTGATATCTTATGCATATTTCTAGTCTCTGTAAAAATAGACAAGAAAAACTTTCTTAGAAACCCTAGCAAACTAACCCATTACTTTCACTTATTGTATTTGTTTTTCATTATATTTGTTTTGAACAAAATACTTTGTATAAGAATAGAATGTATACTTTCGTACACTTATCCTCACAGTTGTTTTGGTTTTTTAGAAAGATTTTTTTTTTGTCTGCTAGCTTTCTGTCACAGAAGATAATTTAAAGCTTAGCTGTAGTGTCGACCTTTTTTAATTCTCCAGGAAAATCATATTCATTTGATGTAGAAAGAGGAAAAAAAAAGTCTAAGACAATTAAGAAAATTATAGGGCTGACTGCCTATGCACTCAGAAACAGAGAAGTAATATATTTGTGTTTCTCAAGGCATGCTGGCACTTCAAAGTCAGTGTTGCATTCTCTAATTACCTATAATAAACAGGTAGTGGAATAGCCCAGCATGGGGCTTGCGATTCTGAGTCCCAGCATCACAGAGCAACATCATAAAGAGACTTTTTAGCGATGGAGGAGGCAATTAAGAGTGGTATCACTGATGTTGCAGCATTTAGCATATGTTCAACACTGGCTGCTTAGAAGGGAGGATTTGAACCACCAGAGAGTTACGGTGCCGCTGATATGATTAAAAATGAATTGTTCTGCTCCGCTCTTCCAATTACTTTGTAGGTAACAGCACACGATTGTATAAGCTTTTAATGTGTGTATCTACACTGCTTTCCATCGCCATCTCCACTATGAAATGTTAGCCTGATAAGAGCAGAGAGGTCTGATTTTATGAATGTGTACAATCCCTACGCTTGTGTATAAGTGTCTAATCAAGGTGCCAGGCAGCAAAGACCCAGATGAAATGCCTGACAGTTCTATTAAAGCACCGGGTCAGGTGCAAAGGAGACGTCTCTACTACATCAGTTATTTCTGTGAAGCTATTTAACTAAAATCAACAGCATCACTTCATAATGTTTTCTGCAAGGAAATGATTAATGCTGACCTGCTGGCCCTCACTGTCTCCTCTTTATGGCATGTAGCAAGTGAAGCTGGGAGTAAGCTGTTAAGGCATGTTTTATGGAGCTAACAGAACACCTGGGGAATGGCCAAGAGGCTGCATTCCCACTGCTTGACGGCAGCGCTGCTGACTAATGCAGGATGGAGTCGGTATCTTGAAATGTATACACAATTGCAAAAGGCCTAGTTCTGCACTAACTTGCACTTTATTTGGGTTTCTGAGGAGTTACTCATCTTGTAAAATTATGGGTCTAAATTTCCTCTCCTTAATCTTAAATTACACATTTTGGTTTTATTCTAATGGGTAACAATAAGAGGTAAATAGGGCCAATTTTATTACAAGCTTTTAAAATAATAATAATTAAAAAAAAAAAAAAAAGTGTAGCAGATGAGAATGGAACAGTTTAAAGACACTTTTGTGTCCAAGGTGTGCCTGCTTCCTCAAGTTCCTCAAGTCAGAATAGTCCTCAAGTTCTCTCTTGAAGAGAGGTGATGGATCTGTGCTTGTGCCTTCATGTGGGCACCAGTTGCTTCACCTCGAAAGAAGGACCCACAAAATTTGTTCTCTCTTCCTCTCTTTGCTGTTATTTGTTTTATGCATCCTGCCACAGGATGCAAGAGCAATTCCAGAGTCTTTCACCCATTTCACCAAGGGAATATGAAAAATGAGTCATAGCATTTTAGATGCTGTACTCCATCCCTGCTTCACTTCCTTATCCCTTATTCCCTAATTCCTTAAGTAATCTTGATCATAGAAATATTGAGAGGATGAAGAACTTGCAGACTTAGAGAGCTGCCAGATGTAGATCTGACTGATGATCTACAGAACTATTTCTATTTCTCAGTCAGTCACCCTTCTTGCAACAGAGAAAAAATAAAAATAAAATAAAGGAGGCCCTCTGAAGGGTATTTTAAGTGCACTATTCAGCTAATAAATATAAATCCAACCAAGCTCAGGAACAAGAACCAATTTCAGAGACAGAGGAGCCTGGATTTTGTGAGAGAATAAATATCCTGAAGAAAATTCAGTCCTTTATCCATACTGGGCATTTGCCAAACAGTTGGTATACTACCTATTTTACTATTCTTTCTTAAGTCATCAGAGTAAAGTCATTATAATTCCTATTTCTTCCAGAGGTAGAGATTGCAGTGAAAAGAAGACCATTATCAACTCCCAAGTAAGGCAGTAATTGCATTTTGTGAATGTGGTCAAGTATATTCTTCAGATGAGGTGCTTAAACAATATCATATATTGTGTTTGCAGTCTCCCTTATTATGCATTCTAGGTCTCTTTCTTCTTTTGTATTTGTTTGCCTTTTGAGTTCCTGGATAGGATCATAATTATACTTGGCAAAACACATAATTTTCATGATGATAATACTAAAGCTTACACTATGTCTGCTTTGGCTATGGTTTTAATAAAACGCGAAGAATAATTCTGTTCTGATACCATTTTCCACTATTTTTCTTCCTTCTTTTTGTATTGCTGAGGTTAATAATATGCAAATAGATTCACATTTCTTATCACTTTACCTGCTAATGTTATTCTATGTTTATGTAGTTCTCATTTATATTTTTGGTTATCTATCTTTTAAATGTTTTTACAGTAATAAATACTATTTTTTTATTCCTTACTCCTCCTATTACTGCTGCATTCCTTCCTGAATCTAGAAGCAGTCACCTGAAGTCAATGGAAGCATTATCATTGATATCAATAGGACAGAATTTAATTCACACTAATTGAGATCCAAAATCTTATTTTTTAAATGGAACTTGAAAATTGTTAGAAGAAAAAAAATACAAAAAAAACCCACCAACAATAGATAAATAAATAAATAAATACTCTCTGATGTAGTTGTCCATGATAACGGAAGAAGAACTGGATTTGATGGCTCATAAAGTCCTTTGTTCATGCACTAGATCAAAGAAAGGTACTGTAGCAATGCATCATGGTACAAATGAAGTAATTTCTTACTCTGTAATTTACTGGCTCCTGTTCTACTCTACTTCTTTTACCAAAAGAATCCTGCTAATCTCTATGAAAGGTACTGATGCTGGTGGCACCAAGGTTAAGGGTACTGGGTTGGATAAGCATATTTAGAAAAGCCTATAGAAGGACTTGGTATCAATTATGTATGTCCTTAGTTTTATCTACTATAATTGAAGAGAATAGTTAATCATTATTACTGTAGTTTTACTGCATGAATAGAACAATCAGTACATAAATTAAGTGGGTCTCTACTATGAGCTGATAAGAAAAAGGTGGAAGCACTTTATATGTATTTAAACATAGATTCTTGCAAGATTGTGCGCATGAAACCACACAGTCATACACACAGTGAGGGAGGTGGGGAAAGTAAGAAACTTGAGTTTCTCAGCTGCAGTTTGCACAGTTTGTCATCATAGGTGCATGTAAATCAGAATCTAGAAATGAGAATTCCTTGTAGATTGATCATGACACAGGAGAAGAGGCAGTGAAGTATGCTATTTTTGAGCTGCCTTTTTCAACTGAAAATATATTTTTTATTATTATTAAGTATGATTAGGGCCGACTAGATAGTTTCTGGTAAAATGTATCATGAGATACGCAGGAACTAGAGTGTTTGCTGTCATGATATCATGGAGAACAGAATTATAATTTGGAAGAGAGCTGGACGAGGGAAGACTTTTAAAGTGTCCATGGTTCAGTGGAAGCCTTTCTTTCTATTCACTGCAAAAAGAATGTAAACTTGCAGTCCTTGAGGAAGCTTTCGTTACCTAAAATCTATTGACCTGATGAAACTTAGTTTCTCATGCACTTTGAATCAAATCCTGTGTGATCTCTGGTTGAAGTTTTTCACTCAGACCATTCAGAAAAAAAATTATCTCTGGTGTATTTTCTTCTATCTAATAAGAAATGAACTTGCAGAGGAGTTTTTCTCTTAACAAGGCCCTAAAATTTCTTTAGCTTCTACACAAATTACTATTTCCTAAAAAATAGAAACTAAGTAACTCTGAAACTATATGTCAAACTTATTTCAGATTGATCAATGTGTTCTTGTTTGTTTGCTTTTGTTTTTGCTTTTGTATTCTAGAAAAGGTCTGCAATATTCTCCCTTGACACACATACAATCACAGAGTGATTATAGAAGATTATTTTTCTTTATAAACTCAGGCTAAAAACATAATGGCAAGAGAAGATGTGAAAATAGCAATTTTATATAATGAGTAGAAAAGCAAAGAACTTGGTAGCAATAAATACAAATCAAAAGTTAGGAATTGAAGATATTTGAAATTGTAGTCAAGAGTCAAGAATTTCTGTTAAATTTGAATTATATCCTAAATTGAAGATTTATATTCTATAACACATTAAATGGACTTGAGGATATAAATTATCACGCCCAGTAGAGGAAGGCCTTCAGCAAACTATAAGATTGGAGTTTTAAAATTGTAATAGCATCTAGGTACTATTTCCTGTTCTCACTGCTCTCTTTGCCATGAGAGAAAAAAAAAATCTATTGTTTATTCCCTGCTTGCATTACAATTGCCATCAAAATTAGGTGACACAATTTAAATCCCTCACATATTCTGCAGAAAATAATGGGAATGTGTGCAAAGATGACTTTTTCAGGGCTCTCTAAATTAATCTGTCCATCTTTTATAGCTCTTCAGATGCTCTGACTTGAGAGAGGGTGCAAATGAGAAAAGCAAACAAACAAATAAAAACCCAGACCTCAGCACATGGTAATACAAAGGTTAAGCCAGCACAGTATGGAATTTCATTATATAGCCTCTATTGGGCATTCAAACAGTATATTTGGTTTGAGATAAAGACTGTCATACCATTTCCCATTCCCATTAGAAAATTCCATGCTTTTGACAGAAGAAGATGTGCCAGAGTGGATCTGTCTTGACATTTAAGAGGAGGGTTTAAGCCTCAGCTGACGATCAAGGAGGAGTAAAATTTGATTAAACTCTGATGACTTTTCGTAGGTGAAATGAGTCTGACATATGCAAAGCAAGTTTTTTAAAGGATGAACATTCAAATTGTAAAGGACATTTACATGCCTTTTGCTGATAAAAACTTTTCCTCGTGGCCTTTGCAGTCAACATACATTCTGGTTCCTAGTGGAAATATCAATGGAAAAAAAAAAAAAAAACAGAACAACAAAAAACCAATATGCAACTCAGAAAGATTCAGTTGGATAAACACCTTTGGAACAGCTTATTGAAATACAAATGGGCTGAAATGTTGCTGAAAGCCTGCTAGAATCTCAAGAGAATTTGAATCCTCCATCTCCAAATGAACAAAAAACAGAACGTTGTGCAATTTTTCCCATCTGACACTTTGAACATATAAATCGACATCTTGTTTCACATGTGGTACACCTGTGCAGTCATTTACAATTTAATTCCCGTTTTCTTCAGAGGCTGAGTTTGACTCCACATCCAAATAAGTTTGAAATAACACCCTGACATTTCCACTTACATAATTAGTCACAACACCCAGGTATCTATACACCTTTCAGTGCTCTTATAGGTGAGACTGGGCCAAAGGGCTTGATGAGGTATCAGATAAAACAAGTCAAGGCTTTTATACAACTGATTCTTAGAATTCTTATATTGAATTCTGTGATATTTGTCTTTTTTTTTTCCTATTTTCTGTTAGACTCTAGATAATGATCAACTCAAGATTCATCTTAAGATGCACTTCTAGCCCTCGCCATTGCAGAGGAGAGGAGGAAAAGGGAGGCAAATAAAACTTGAATGTATAAGGGAAAAAGGAAAACAATTATTGTTGTTAAGGCATGGCCCAACCACTGTCCTGAGGGAGCAAGGGCAATGGGGCAGACTCAGCGCCAGAATCAGGCACCATCACAAGTGGAACTGATCAAGGTGGTCATGTTCCTATTTCATGGTTGTCCTGCAAATCTCTTTTGCTATTGTTTAAAAGCAGTGACTAATCTGTTTATAGCAAAATTCATTACTTTTCTCTTTCATTCTTAAATGTCACTGCTCCTTCTGTTCTTCTTTCTAGCAAGTTCCTCTGGTTTTCTTTTTTTTGTGATTACTCAGTGCTCTTCTTACAATTTTGCAACAAAAAGTTTGATGATCATCCATCTATCTATTATCTCTTGGTCACTAGTGAATTAAGTGGAACCAGTCTCAGAATCACTTCTGAGGAATACAAGTAGTTGCCTCTCTCCAATCTGATCTACCTTATTAATGAAAGCTGTTACAGTCTCTTCTTTCACCAGCTCTTTGTTGGTATGGCATTCTGATATTAGTGTTCATCATCTCCTCCTTGAGTAGTAATTTCCTGTAGGAAACCACATTGAGTGCTTACTTTTTTATTATTTTTTTTCTTCATTTTTTAATCTGCATAGACTGAGTCCACTACCACACTTTATCTAAAACATCAGTGCTTATAAAAAAAAACCCCAAAATAACGAACAAAAAAACCCACCCAACAGCCTTATCAAGCACTGGCACCTTTGATAAAACTGTGTGGGTAATTTACTCACTTTCCTTTTGTCTCTGTGTCTTTAATTATTATTCTTTTCAAGAACTGTTATAATACCTTACACAGCATTTAAGTCCAACTTGGAGACTTGTAATTACAGGGATCACCTTTGCTTTCTGTTTTTGTGTAGGCTTTCTTTTTTGTGTGTGTGCTTTCTGCTCCTCTGGTAGGAAGTGCTAGCTGCTGAATTTATATTATTCCCTCCTACTGAATTTCACAGATTCACAGAATGGTTGAGGTTGGAAGGGACCTCTGGAGATCATCTAGTCCAACCCCCCTGCTCAAGCAGGGACCCCTAGAGCACAGGGCAGAGGGTGGCATCCAGGTGGGTTCTGAAGATCTGCAGAGAATGAGATTCCGCAAAGTCTCTGGGCAGCCTGTTCCAAGGCTCTGACACCATCACAGTACTCCTTGTCCCTCTAATCAATATACCAAGGTAAAAATACCAGAGAGGTGAATGTAGGGAGGAGGGGGCCAAATTCTTCTCAGTGGTGGCCAGTGACAGGACAAGGGGTAACGGGCACAAGTTGAAACCCAGGCAGTTCCATCTCCATGTGAGGAAGAACTTCTTTCCTGTGAGGGTGACAGAGTCCTGGAACAGGCTGCAAACTTGCTCAGGGTGCACTCTGTGCTATTATCATTGATAAACAAGTTGCACAGTACCAGGCCCAGCACAGACCCCTGAGGGACATCACTGGCCACAAGCTTTCAACTAAACTCCACCCCATTTATCACCACCCTCTGAGCTCTGTCATCCAGCCAGTTCTCAATCCACCTTCTGTCCACACATCCAATCCACACTTCTGGAGTTTTCCTATGAGGGTGTTATGGGAGACTTGCTATGTGTCAAAATGTTTGCTGAAGTCAAGACAGAAAACATTCATGGCTTTCCCATCATCCAATGGGTTTAGAGTAGTGGGGTTGGACTAGAACTACACTCTCTCTGGAGATGCCTTCCAATTTCAACTATTCTAAAAGAAAAGAAGTATGAGAAAAGAAAAAAAAAAAAAACTCAAGGCCTGTGATCTTTTATTAAACTGACTGGTGTATTTGGGAAAAATCTGACAAGCTTTCAGCAGCAAAAGGCCTCTTAAACAATCAAGGCAATAGCAAAATGTCACATAAACCGCAGAGCTATTTTATAAGTAAGTCACCATATAAATAGCCATCAATTTGCAAATGTCAGCTACTACTGTCAATTTGCAAAGCAACTACAATTAAAACAAAATTTTAATTCACTCAGAAAGCACTGTAAATAGCCAATGATATTATAAATGGCATTTGAAAAGCCATCCACTATTGTAAACAAAAAGTATTAAAATCTAAAACAACTGGTGCTTTTCTTCTAGCTTGTTCTTCTTTCTTATTTTATTTTATTTCAATGCATAATTAAACATAAGGCTACAATGGGAAAAGTGACATTTCTATAATTTAGCACATGTAGAAACACGGTTCCTTCCGATCTTTTCTGAGATGAGATTAAGCTCATGTGACATGGCTGTTACGAGTAGTGTATGGCACAATGATGTTGCAAAGCTCTGGGAACATCCATGGTCCTGCTCCAAATGCTCCAGAGCTGTTTCAACAAACAGTCATGGCTCCAATTGTTTGAATTAACTTTGACTTAACAGCTTACTGGTCTTCAGCTTTGGAGGTGAAATCTTTAGAACATGTTCAAGGCAATACAGGTATTTGCACTGGCTTTAAGAATATCCACTGCCTGAACCTCTGTAAGACTGGATCGAGCACAGACTTTTCCCCATAAGATCAGATAAATCAGATAAGTATTTACTTATCTTCACCTCCATGGCCTCTGTCTCTCTTCCCTCTTTGAGGTGAAAATCCAGTGCTGAGTAGCTATGGGTGGATACACAAAATGTTTTTCATGAGTGAGTCTCATCTAGCTTTCATATCAAAAGTATCCTTCTGAAAGCAGCCCTCCTCAAAATAGCAGGTGAATTGCCCCTTAGCTCCTGACCTGTGTAAAAGCTCACAAGACCCTTCCATTTCCTATGTTACGCTTTGTGTCACCAGGCATCTTATGCCACAGTCTCATTAGGATCAGAATATCCTTGTGGTTCAGCTGAGGGAATATGACCTGGTGTGAATGCTCAGAGCATGCTGAACATATCAAGCATGTAAAAGATTACTCAGATAAATTCTCTATACTTGCACCATTGCCTCATGTTAACAGTACTTATGCTAACGAGCGGACTTGTAGGCTTTGGGCTCCTGTGGACTTGGAGACATAATTTCTTGCCTTGAAATGGAGCATCCTGCTCAACGAGCCACATGGAAGTCTTGGGAAGAGATACTATCCATTACTCCTCCTGAAACTTCTCCATTTGCATGAAAGAATTAAAAATTCACTCATGAGAAAGTATATGTGCACAGGTGTGATTTTCTTGCTTCCTCTCTTGGAAGGAAGGGAAACCTTGGAATCTAGGGAAACCTAGATTCTCATCCCAACTCAGAGTATTAATTGTTTTATTAAATGAGAGTTAGCTATTTTTGACATACAGAGTGAAAGGCAGGTCTCTCTCTACCCCAAATAGCTAAACATTTGGCTCAAAGTTGCTCTCCCAGTGAGTCTTTATTCTACCCAAAGAATACTTTATATATTCATACTTTACTACTTCCCAGGCATTTTCCTAGTGCCTCTCAAACCATCCTTTGGGGCTTGACATGAGAATCCCAAGTGGGAGTAAACGATTCCCTTCATCTAGAGAAAGAAACTCTGAAAAGTGTGGAATATCAGCACTCACTTTTTATAGCATTTCCCAATGACTGCCCCATGGGATCCTTGCTTGGCAAACTTGCACTTAGAAACTATATTTCAAAATACCCAGCCTTTTCCAGGATAGGATATTTCTCCTGAAATAGAAGCAAGAGACAGTGATTATAACTGGGAATAAGTTTACATATATTTCCTAGAAATAGAGCATTTCATAAGAGTGAATCTATTAGCTCTGATATCCTTGTCAAATTCTATTAGTAGTAATTAAATCTTTCCTGCCTCTCCTGCCTGGTCTATCAATAACAATTATTAACTAAATAATATTGGGAGTGTTTAAAACTTAAAGGATTCTTCGGGAATAAAATGAAAAATCATATTATCATTACAAGCATGTGTTCTCCTGGATGTGCATGAGCAATTTCGGTTAGTAGGGGGAATCATGTACTACAATTTAGGATAGAAAAGACCCCTGTAACATTCATCATAATATAAATAACGTGACATGTGTGCTCCTTCTGGAGAGGTCCAGCTTGAAGAAATGTAGGTAGATAAAAACATAGAGTCATACCAAGGCAATATCTGTGAAAGTACATCTTCTCACTCTGAGATACAACTCATGTATAGCTGGAAAAAAAAATTCTACAAGTATTTTATTAATACCACTTCTGAAAATTTGCTTTCTTAAAAGGATCTTTTGTGTAATTTTGCAGCACTATAGCTTTAATAGATGCCAAGTTTAATACCTAAAAGAAGGTGCAGAGCCTTTGGGTACTGTAAAGGTGAAAGAGTATTCATTAAATTTAAAGGAATTTAAAATGCTTTCTAGATCTATTTTGAAATAAATATTTTTTCAACTAGGAGGAGAATTTTCCAGATGGGAAAATAACATAGAGATTATAAACAACTTCTTCAGGTTTATATAGTGCTTGACTTCCAGTCTTGCACTAACACATATGGAGTTAAGTTAACATAAGGAATATCCCTCGTAGGCATCTGCCTCTTTCATTAAGAAATATAATAACACATCTCTAATATCTGTGTGGCTTTTAGACATAGTCTACAAGAAACTTCTAGACTTGAAAGAAATTTCCATCTCTTCAGGCTGTGTGAAGTGAAAGAACCCAGTGATCCAACTCTTGCTGTCAGCAATGGGGAAACCAATTAAAATGACTTAACTGCAGGGTGTAACTTTGCCTTTAGACTTGGATGTGACAGATGGGTACTATACCTTCAGAATGTGGCCAGAAGTAAAAATCTACAAAAATGTCTTTTTTTTTTTTTTTTTTCCTGGTGCCTGTGTGAAAGGCCTTGAACATTTCCTCAGAAGTGATCCTCTTCATGTGCACATCTCTGAACAAAATAGTTTTAAAACAAACTTGGAATACAAGGCTAGACTAGTTTTGTATTTACTGAGTGAGCGGAAAAGAGTGCTGTTAAGCCGTTGTGTATGGCACGGCTACCAAAGTAGGATTTTTTGCTTCCTCTTCTTGTTTGAATGAATATCACTGTCTTGACAGTTATGATTTAAATTAAGATATTCAGTGATTTCAGGTCAAATCAATGGCTAGTTTAGATTTAGATTTATGATTAGTTATGGCTTATTGACTCAAGCCTATAAAAGCAAAATCAAATAATGTCCTTTACTCTTTTAACAACAGGCAAACCTTACCTGAATCCCAATATTCTTAGAACAAGCTCAGAATGGTTGTTTTATGGGACTTCTGGTCTTCAACAAACTCTGATGAACTCCACAGTGACAATTATATCAGTTTCCAAACTCCATGTCCTACCAGGGGTTTTCTCACAGGGCAAAAACACTGTTCTGTGATGAATTCATCTACAAAAAAAAAAAAAAAAAAAAAAAAAAAAAAAAAAAAAAAAAAAAAAAAAAAAAACAAAAAAAAAAAACACCACAAACCCTCTGTTTTCTGTGAGCCTCTTTCCAAGTGCTAAAAAGAGTTTACATCACTCCTGCTAGTTGTGCTTGCTCTACAGTGACTGAAGGGTGCAGACCACCATGAGTTTCTAAGGGTGAAGCTTTTATCCTGCTGGAATTGGTAGGGACAACGTGTTTCTCATGGGTGAAATAAGCAAAACTATTGTTAGGTAGTCCAACCGGTATTCCACAGAGAGTAGGACCTAGTTTAAATCCCTGATGAATATCTGGCTCCTTTAACTTGAATCCTGTTAAACTATAAGCATCTGCTGCTGACATTTCCACGGGGATGGTACAGATGGAGCAGTGACTCAGATTGCTAGCTCTATAGTACTATGAATAGCTAAAATTGTTACTAATGAAGACTATCAACTGGGCTGCAGCTGAGGTCCATGTGTATGACCAAAGCCTGCAATATGTGAAGTTTAGACCTTCCAATTGCACTGTTTTTGTAGCAGAAATTATATTTATCTACTTGTGCATACAACTCCAAACCTGAACAAATTTTGTCTTTGGGTGTTTTTGCAACTGCAGCCTTGTCCTACTCTGTGTTGGTTAACAATTAGTTAGCTTCGAAAGCAAAATTGCTTGAAACAACTTATTGTGCTTAACGTCATTTCATCCTAAGGTACAAATGATTTCATTTCTTGATGTTTTTCTTCCTGCAGCCCAAAAATGGGTTGGAGAAAGAGGAGCAAAACAAGGTAAATCTGTTAGCTGAACTTATGCTATTGAGGACCTTGTCATTTGGGTCATATCATTGTTTATCCTCCTTCATTTTCCCTGAGGAAGCACAGAGTAAACAAAAAGATAGTTGCACTGAGCTTTTGTGATAAGCATTTCAATTGGGAAATATAATCTGCCTTGTGCTTCCTTGTTCAAAGGGTAGTTTGAGACTACTTTCTTCGTTTGATCATTTATTATTTTTTAGGATTGGTGGAATTGTGTTTCTTTTCATCAAGTTTTACACTGAGGTGGTTTTCTTTTTCTTTTTTTGTCCCCCTTTTAGTGCTTTATGTGAATAGATTTCTTCCAGAAGGGTATTGATATAGTAGCTTTAATCAATTACAGTTCCTATTCATTAGAAAATTAGCACTGGCACCAATTCTTTATAGACTTGGATGATCCATATTGCAGAAAATGGCTTCCACATGGGCTTTGCTGTTGCCTGGGACAAAACATAGTTTATTTAACATTATTTATATGTTTAATAGTAGCATAGAGACACCTTACATGGTTCAGTCTCCAAGTAAACAAGCATTTCATAAACTATGTCCAGAAAATATTACGTTCTCCCTCTGTACAATATATCTATCTCAGCTCAGGAGTTGTTCAAGAGTGGGTCAAATTCACTGCTGGTCTTCACTTGCAACATAGATGAGGAAGTTTTTATTAATTGTTTGATTTTATTTCCAACAGAAAGAGACAGATATCACTACTTTAGACGAACATAACAAACAGTGCATTAAATAGCCACTGCTGACATCAGTCAGTCACCAGGAGCCAGAGACTTCAATAATGACAGTAGAAGTCAGAGAATGAGACAAATCTTCCACATTTGGAAGGAAGATAGTTTTGCTTAAAATATGGACCTTGCTATGGTATTTCACAGGTAGCAGCCTTAGGTCAGTGTTTATTTCTTTACACATGAAAAGTTTATTTCTTTTTCTTTATTTCTCCCCCCACTCAGTTCCAATGTTCATGAATAAATTAAGCATTCTATCCTTCAAATCATTCCAGATGCTATGGTGCTCCTCATCCCATAAGAATAAAACCATCAACCTCAGAATCTCGACTTAGTTTTAAATTTAATTTGAAGGCACATGTGGGGGGAAAAAAAATAGAGGTGATAACATATATGCAATCAGAAATTGGGACACAACCCCTGGAAAATCATGCAATTATTCCAGCAAAGTTGCTGTACAATGATGGCATTGTGAGAACTACTAAGCATGCCAAGAGCAGGAAAATGTGGGGCTGAGGGAATTCCCATTCTGTTGCTCAATACAGTTCAAATTCATTGCACCATGGTCAGGTCTTTGCAAAGTACAGTGAGAGCTGCAACCCAGACTGGAACATTTGTAATTCAATAACATGAAAAACGAGAAACATAACTACCATTTAGGGCTCTGCTCCAAAAATGTGTGGCTGGCTTGCAAAGTGGCTTTTAGAGAAAGGCAATGCAAGCTTCAGAAACAGTAGATGTCAGAACATGTTTGATCCATGTTATTTTCAGAGTGGACATGCAACTTAACCTGGAAGCTGGTTATTTTTACAAACCCAGAGAAAATAAATTGCCAGCCATCTTTATTCAACTGCTTCCTATCCATTTTTTGCCACCAGGTGTCAGTACAAGTGCACGGACACCCTAGACATCAGCGTGAAGTCGCCTAAGCATACCCTGTATAACAAGGACAGGGTTTTATGTTAGTTCTCATGCTTCTGAAAATGTTTTAGCATGGTAGCACTGAAAGGAGAGATTGTTCAGCCCTCCCTGCAGTTCTTCAAACTATATGGTCTACACCAATTCAAAGGGTACTGAATAATCAACTCTTCCATGGCCTTAGCATCTCCACTGGTTGTCCTCTTCTGCAGCCCTGGGCTGTAGTTCCTCTTACAACCTGAAGATGTGAAGACAATGGGGAATGCTCAGAAAGAAGGATTATGTGAAAAATATATCTCAAGGACTTCATCTCACTTAATGTCACTTTTATTTTTTTTTTTTCCCTAAATGATAGTCAATGTGCTTTTTTTCTAACTCTTATTGTTTCCTAGAAGTCATCTCCTCAAATTTCCTTTATGCAAAGTGAGTCTTGGGTTCTTGGACCAAACAGCAGCCTCGTCGTTGTTCTGCAAAAGGATATATCGTGGGTTTGTGGACAGATAGCAACTCTATTGGGCTTTGTTAGCGTATGAACAAAATTCCTTGTGTCTTCCCTTCAAATATCAGGACTTGACCAGACTTCTCAGCATTATCGGAAATCCAGTGCCCTGATTAGAAGAAAACTGCTTGGTTTTCAAGGGCTAATTGCATAGCGTACTGTTTTGCATTTCCACAGTCTTTGCACAGAGGTGGATACAGCCTTGTCTTCTTTGCAATAGCAATGAACATTCTTAGTCTAAGGTTCTTAGTCACATTTAATGTAAGAAGATCTTGGGAATAAATGTATTCAATAAACACAAAAGCTGGAATGAGTGCCAAAACAGAAGATTACTTCTTCCTTTTGGGGAAAAGAAAACTTTCTCCAATGAAGGAACTTTTTATATGAAGTATTCTTTTCCATCTTGAGTATTTTATCCCAAGGCATTTCAGTTTTTTTAAAAGCACAGAGCATATGCCCTATGCTCCAGAGAAGCTGGATTTTAGTGGCTGAAGGTGGCACCCTATTGCAATGATTGGGATACTCCTTTCGAGTTAAATATTAAATGGGATCAGAGTTACATTAGGAATGAATATGTGAGCTATTTGCATCCCTCTTTCTTTGCTGTGCAGTGGTGGGGCTTGTATATAATTCAAAGGAGCCCATGTACAGACAAGCTGTCGTTCCAGTTTGCTGACTGGAGAGGACAATTCTGTTTACAGGGTGTACTGAACTGCTTGTTGGTGGAGTGACACGCAGTGCCATACCCACCTCAGAAAGCGGATAAGAGATGGGGAGGGTATTTCCTTACTGACTTCCCACAACCACTTAAGAGTAATATCTCTGTCATATTTACACTGTTGGAGCTGGAAACATTTCTTGGGTCTGGAAGTTGTTTGGCAGTAGTGTCAGGAAGAGACCTGTTTTCTCATCTCCTTCCTGCACTCTAATTTCCTTTGGAAGGGAAGTTGGGCATGCAGGCAGAGAATGAGTTATGATGACTGAGGAATCGTGACTGTGTAATTAGCTTAAATGAGAACTTCTCCCTATGTAGATGTTATCCTTGATAGTAGCTTATCTTTGCTGAACAATCTAGTTTGGGGATGTTGAGATGCAGTAGGTTGTATTTGCCTATTACAATCTTTCTTCTACACTAGGTTTCTTTAGTTTTATCAAGCATTTTTGGTAGGGGCCTTGCCAGCTATTCTGAAAAATGTGACTGGAAAACATCAAAACTTGAAATCCAATTTTTCTCTGTATTGTTCTCCTGGGCATTTCAGTGCTCTTCCAGCAAGAGTAGTCAACCAACTGCTGAATCTGGTGCATGGAGATATGCCCCACTGACCCAGAGATATGCATCTCTTCCAGAAGGCGCCAAAGCTAGCCTTACACAGACGTTACAACCTACTGATTCTAAGATTGGCTTGGCAATGGCTCAGCCACTCATTAAAAATAGGATTTGATCCCGTGCCCACAGATGTCAAAGTAGAGAACTCCCACTGATTCCAGTATTGGATCCATTTGCTATTTTTTGGAATTGCCTCTGCTCTGCAAATAGCACAAGCACAGAGATCCTGGCCCCTGAACAAAGCAATATGCAGTGAAGAGTCATTCTGGCTTTTCCCATGTGAAGAAAAAATGCCCCATTCTCGGAAAGCACAGCAGTAAAGGTCCCACTTTTCTTTCATTCCTGTCTTTCTATTCTAGGCAACTGCAGGACTGCAAGTTTCTATTATTGTACCATATTGTGGTGTCTCAATTTCAAAGTTAAAAAAAAGAGGTTGCTGCAAATATAAGTTATTCTCTTGAAGAGTGTCATCTAGAGTATTTACATATTTTAATCCTGACTCACAAAGAAAATTGTACACAAATGATTCACATATAATAATTCATATTTATTTAAAGGGTCAATGTCATTCTCATGCAAAGAGTCAGGAAATAATATTTTGCTAAAACCCCTATTAAACTATCTTGCATTCCTTCCCATTGTAACTAATTACAAGAGTATGCTTGCAAACAGAAGCTTTCTCTCCTTTACTCTAATTGAAATTTTATTATAGGCAAACAGAAAGTAGGAAATTAAAAGTAATATATATGCGTGTACAGAGGCACTGGAGATTGGCGCTGTGCTCTAAAAGAGCATCTCTTTCTTCTATGAATCATTCAATAATGTTGCAATCTGAGTTTATGAAATCTTCACCCTGGAAGCAGTTTGTGAAAATCCTTCTCAGATAAAGCAAGGGATTGGGGTCATGAATAGAGAGAAGAGAAGAGATTCTGGTTAACCTTTGCTGCACTTTTCAGCCATTCTTTGCTCCTGCCTCTGAGTTCTGACTGAAAGATTTTCCCTGGTTGCATTTTATCTGTATCACTTATAGCACAGGTTTCCTTCTTATCGTGAGTACTTCTGAGGCTAGCCAAGCTCACAGTATCTCTGGAGCTGCTACAAATTTTGTGGACATCAGCCTTACTCCAAGAGCAGTAGTCTCCAGACCCGTACTATCATAATGAGTCATTCAATCTAATTTCCTCAGACTGTGACTAGCACTGAAAAACACTGAATGGTTAAACATGAGGCTGTCGAGGCAGAGCAAAGCATAAGTTTTTGTGCAGTGCACTAGGTGCTCAAAATTGTTTTCTACAGACCAGTATGGTTAGAGTTCTTCAACAATAACAAATTGCTACATTTCTTTAACTCTTCTTTTGGGTCCTACCTAGTGCTGCACTTACTTAAACAGACTTACTGTGTGTTTCCCTGTAACCATTCATCAACTTTCCCACTACACCCCAAAATCATGAAACAAATGAGGCTTTAATAGGACATTACTCTGTTTCTGAATAATTTAATTTCACATCATTTATATTTTCTCAGGATCATAATCCAGTACAGCAGTCAGCACATGCAAAATGTCCTGTATGCATACAGTCACACCTTCAGACTCCAAACAAGATATGAACATGGAAACTGTCAGATTATTCAGCTGACTTCATCCAAACCCATATCAGAAAATGTTATCACAGTTTTACAGTTTGTATGGCCAAGTTCCAGTGTCCAGGAACTGGCACTGTTTGATTTAATAGCATAGCCATACAGACTGATTGCATTTAGTGCTTTAGCATACTGAAGACAGGGAAGCGGTCAGTTAGAATAGTCCTGTAATGGATGATGAAGAGTCATCATTAGAAGCACAGAGATGACTGGGTAAAGCTCTCTCCTAGGCCCAGCAGATTATTGTAGCATAATGGACTAAGATTACCACATAAGGTTGCCCGTAATTGCCACTGACTTGCTGAAATGGAAACCAGAGCGCTTGTGAGGCTGCTTTAAAATGCATCAATCTAATCAGGAGCAACAGAGGTAGCTTCAAATCACCATTGTACAGCTGTGAAACCAAATGTGAGACCAAATGGAACTGGACCCCACAGTTGTTACTCTTAAGTGGATAGCAGCACAATAATCCTAGGCGAGTCCGTTTGCATAAAATCTTTCATCTCACCTTTTTGATACAAGAAATACACTTATTCCAATAAATTTCAGTTAAGCACCTGTGCTGTTAGATGTTCATCTCAGTCACAGCCAACCCCCTTGAGGTTTATTGACTATTTTACTGCATAAAGATAAGCGTTATCATTAGGGCTCCTTCTAATGCACCAGGAAAATTACCTGGTACTTTCACAAGGCTTGAGTAGTGAAACAATTTAACAATACAACATTCTTGGAAAAATCTTTTCCACTCCATCTTTTAGTCCTGAATTTTGTCTGGTTCATAAGTGGTAATTCAGAAGTTCTGTGAACATCAGAGAGTCACTGCCTACAGCACAAACAGCCCAGAAATTAATCCCATTATAATAAATCTTGCACATCTCCGCTGAAAGCTGAGAAAAACAGAAAAAAAACAAAGCGAAAACACATGCAAAACCAGTTTGGACATACGTGGACCTGCATGTGCAACATTTATGCTGTCAGTCTATGTGATAAGTCTAAGGACAGAGTCTGGACAGAGTCAGAGAAAGGAGGTTTTGTTTTTAATTGGAAAAATGACTCCCAGGACATGCTGCTTGTTTTTGCAGTCATGAGAATAAGCACCACAATGACAGAAATACTACGTCTGCCGATACTTTATGGAGGTTAAAACAACAAACCGCCACCTTCTGTATACACTTGCCTCCCAGCAGCAGATTCCTGTTTTAATTTTAGTTTGCTTTATTGCTTGCTGGTTGGAGCAGCAGGCAATACTAAAATTGTTATTAAATGCAATCTGTGTCTTTAATAACAGTTTCAAAATTAAAATCATAAAATTGATTCATAAGCTACAGGAATATATACAGTAGTTGGAGTAGCCTTCTTTGTGGGGCAGTTCTGAAATGTACCAATCTGATGGACTTTAGAGAAGTTAATATCATTACTGATGGGAATAGGGATCTTGCAATAACCGAACAGCATGTATGTTGCCGTCTTGCATCGGCAAGCCTCGTTCGGTTGCTGGACTGCACTGAGGTTACCCCCGCCTCAGGGCCATTGCGCACAGACACCAATATGAGGATGCAGCAA
>PTEX01000296.1:805014-833284 GCA_003342815.1 Eudromia elegans | reverse complement strand
AGCCCTGGTGAGGCCGCACCTCGAGTACTGTGTGCAGTTCTGGGCTCCCCAGTGCAGGAGGGATGTGGAGCTGCTAGAGAGAGTCCAGTGCAGGGCCACAAAGATGATTAGGGGCCTGGAACATCTGCCCTATGAGGAAAGGCTGAGAGAGCTGGGCCTCTTCAGCCTGCAGAAGAGAAGGCTGAGAGGGGATCTGATCAATGTATATAAATATAGGGAGTGAGGAGTGAGGAGGAGGGGGCTGGCCTCTTCTCAGTGGTGGCCAGTGATAGAACTAGGGGAAATGGCCACAAATTGAGGCACCAAAAGTTCCACAGGAACTTGAGGAAGAATTTCTTAACGGTGAGGGTGACAGAGCACTGGAACAGGCTGCCCAGAGAGGTGGTGGAGTCTCAATCTCTGGAGATCTTCAAAACCCGCCTGGACATCACCCTGTGCCACATGCTCTAGGGGACCCTGCGTGTGCAGGAGGGTTGGACTAGATGACCTCTAGAGGTCCCTTCCAAGCCTAGCCATTCTATGATTCTATGATTCTATGATTCTGTAACCAAATAGGACACCCTTAGTATACTCATAACAAGACAGTATAAGAATACTATCTCTACAAAAATATAATACCTTTTACGTCCATGTCTGAGAATGCAAGATTGCACAGGAAAGGTGATATCGATGTGTGGAATTTTCTTTTGATTAAAATCTTAATTTCTCTTTCAGAATAGTGTAATGCAAACTTACATAATGTAACATACTAGTTACAAATACCAGTATAAATTTTATGGAATGATAGGATTCTTTTATTCACTAAAAGTCTTTAAAATGTATTATTTTTATTCAAGAATATTTCACTTCTGTACTGGAGAACACTAAAACTTTGCAATAGTTTTCTACACGCAAATGCCATCTAATCAGAGCAGTATTGTCTCCAGATAAGTACTGTGAAGGAAATACAACCCTTGTGTAATGTCAAAATGATTTTGATGTTCTGTACCATTCCTTGGTAATGGAAATTGACATCAAAGCAGTGATGTTTCAGTAATTCATCTGAACTGAGAAAAAAAGTTTGTCTTGCATATGAAAGAAAAAAAATCTCCAGAAAGTATGTTTAAATATCAAAGTAATTTTTTCTGAAATACTGAGAATTGTAGGATTTTTGCCTTTATGTGGAAGTTGAAGATAATAACAGTAACTATACTGGGCATTAGACTCAAACTTGTACAATTGTCATGATTGTATGATTTTTTTATACTTTTTATCATCTTAGAAGTCAGCATTTGGGCAATTTTCAAAACCCGCATCTTTTTGTTTTCAATGCATCTCTTTTCACTGAGACCACTTTGCATCATTGTATTTTAAAATGATTTTACTAATGTTTGTTCTCCACTGGAAAGAATTGTTAGATAATACATGTAGCTTATGGAAAGGTGCAAATTACTTTTATTATTAAATATAACTTCAAGGCTCTTGTCACTTTAATAGGTACCAAAGCAGTCTTTTTTTTTTTTTTTTTTTAAATAATCACTCTAGCATGCCTACTATTACTCGTGAATTCATATGTGAGGTAAATAGAGATTATTTACTTTCCTCTTTGTTTCATTTGAAATATCAAGCCACATCCTGAACATGAATATTTAAATTTCTTCTCCTAGCATGGTAATTTAAAAGTAATTAAACATTGCATATAGTTGACTGACAAGCTATTTCTGATAAACACTTTGAAGTGTTTTTTATACTTATATATAAACAGCCATGACTGTTAAGATGGTGAAATTTGAGTATTGATTTTAATGAAGTCAAGACTTCTTTGATATGGTGAAGGTCCATCACTCAAGACTTAATTAAAGTTAGTTGAACATAATTATACTGCCAATCGAATCTGCAAGTCTTCACATAGTATCAAAATCTACTGGAGGATTTACCTCCATTTTAAATATTTGCTTTTTAAGATAAGAGATTCCTTTCCCATCTTCATTGTATATATGAAGAGACTATGGTTCTCATGTCAGAAGCATGAATCTTGCATTGTCATTTTCACATGCTTCTGCTGTCAGATGGCATAATCAAAGCATGAAAGTGCAATATTTCAGAGAAAAAAAAAGGACATTTGCTCCTTTTGTATTGCTTACTGTTGCTGTTTCCCCCTTCATATGGAGAAGCCATTATGCTGTTTTATTTTGGAGTGTCTGACTATCTAGTGGCACAGCAGAGCCATGGGATATGGAAGCCAACAATTTCCTCTCCTCTGTTAAATTTCCACACGTGCAGGATTTAAGTGAGTGTGAAAGCAAGTGTGAAGGGTAGTCATCATTCTATATAAAATGTTTTTGTCACTATTTTAAGCTTAATCTACGCTGTTCAGGTGGAAAAGCCAATATAATCTGAGCGGCTCCATGAGCCTCTCCATCGGCTCCATGAGAGGAACTGTTGGTTCCACTCAAAAGCTGCAGCATATTCTGATACTTCCCCATGCATCACAGTTTGATAGACTCACTTTTCACTTTTATACCCCACTTGGGCTAGACAGGTTGAAAAGGATATGAGCTAGCTTGAACACCCATTGTCAGTGACATTCATGCTCTCAGTATAAATAGAAACACTTAATGCAGATCCAGCATAAATCATGAATACCTTCAACCGTACTAAAAATGTACAGTATATTATGGCCCATCTCTAAAAGCAGTTTTGTTCTGGTCTTTATGTTCAGTCACTGGTTTCTCTCATAGAAGCCCAGAAAAGGATGTAACTCACTAGGTTTAAGCATACAAATGTATTCTCTTTCTCTCTCCTTTTCTCGCTCTCTGGTTTCTATGGTAACCCATCAAAACTAATAGAGGCCCTCAGAACATCATGTTCAGATACAGAGCAGTAATATAAAAGGTTCAATTTGTAGTTCAAAATGAAAGGCAAATTACAGTGTGTTAAAATCAGACTTATAAGTGCATGTTTAAAATCTAAAAGTTTAGGTAGAAAACTTTCATGTTTTATAGATTACATATACAGACACATGCCTTACAGCAGCCCTACAGATTTTTAATATAGAATATTTGAGAATTTAGAGAGAAATTTTCAGAGTATTGTGAAGAATTTAAGAAGAGATAAATTATTCTATATCAAATTATGTGTCAAAGTCATCTCTATATCTCCAGTGGTTTAATTCTTCTACAATGTGTAGGAGTTTCTCTAGGCATATATAGTAGAAATTCCGGATCACTGTTGGACAGAAAAGACTTACAGATAAAATAGTTTTTAAAAAAAGATTATTAAAAAATGGGCTTTTGGGATAGCAAGAATGGAAGAAAATTTGTAGGCTATATATTTTCTCCAGGTATTATGAACTAGATTCGTGCCTCAAATCAGCACAGCTCTAATGCCATTAATTCATCTGAAATTCTTCGTGTCGGGTAAGGATTTATCTGTAAGCATAATCAATGGATAAGAGGAAATTTATAGTGATCAAAGAGGCAAAAACTGTGATTGGTCTGATAAAGATATATAAATTTGACATATATGAAAGGTAGCACTATTGCTGGTACATCTTCCTCTCTTTCTTCTGGACTTCAGTAAGGCTTTTGACACCGTCCCTCACAGCATCCTYCYGGKCAAGCTCCAGAAGAGTGGSWTAGATGAGTGGACAGTGAGGTGGATTAGGAACTGGCTGAATGACAGGGCCCAGAGAGTGGTAATCGGCRGTGCCAAGTCCAGCAGGAGGCCTGTGGTTAGTGGTGTCCCCCAGGGGTCAGTCCTCGGTCCGGACCTGTTCAATTTATTCATTAACGACCTGGATGAAGGGATGGAGTGCTCCCTCGGTAATTTTGCTGATGATACGAAACTGGGAGGAATAGCTGATAGCTCTGAGGGCTGCGCTGCCATCCAGAGGGACCTGGACAGACTGGACAACTGGGCGGCGAGTAACCTCATGGAGTTCAACAAGGGCAAGTGTAGGGTCCTGCACCTGGGGAGGAATAACCCTAGACATGCCTACAGGCTGGGGAACGACCTCCTGGAGAGCAGCCCTGCAGAGAGGGACCTGGGCGTCATGGTGGATGACAAGCAGTGTGCCCTTGTGGCCAAGAAGGCCAATGGGATCTTGGGGTGCATTAAGCAGAGCGTCTCCAGCAGGTCGAGGGAGGTGATTCTGTCCCTCTACTCAGCCCTGGTGAGGCCGCACCTCGAGTACTGTGTGCAGTTCTGGGCTCCCCAGTGCAGGAGGGATGTGAAGCTGCTAGAGAGAGTCTAGCGCAGGGCCACGAAGATGATTAGGGGCCTGGAACATCTGCCCTATGAGCAAAGGCTGAGAGAGCTGGGCCTCTTCAGCCTGGAGAAGAGAATACTGAGAAGGGACCTGGTTAATGTATATAAATATCTCAAGACAGGGAGTGAGGAGGAGGGGGCTGGCCTCTTCTCAGTGGTGGCCAGTGATAGAACTAGGGGAAATGGCCACAAATTGAGGCACTAAAAGTTCCACAGGAATTTGAGGAAGAATTTCTTAACAGTGAGGGTGACAGAGCACTGGAACAGGCTGCCTAGAGAGGTGGTGGAGTCTCAATCTCTGGAGATCTTCAAAACCCGTCTGGACATCACCCTGTGCCACATGCTCTAGGGGACCCTGCGTGTGCAGGAGGGTTGGACTGGATGACCTCTAGAGGTCCCTTCCAACCCTAGCCATTCTATGATTCTATGATTCTATGATCCATCCTTGATAGAAATCTGTGCAGCCTGATGGTGAACCAGGTAGGGACACTGATTTATTTAAGAGGGTTTTTTGGCTAGTTCTTTTCAGCTAGATGTTTTAGCTGCAGATTAGCTCAAATACTATTGCTGCCATAAAGGCAGAAATGAGAAGTAAAAGAATGAATAAGTGGAGAAAACTTTGTTTGGTTACTGAAATGCCCTTTAAGTGACAGCATAGGCCTAGTGGTTTTAAAGGTGAGCATTAGTAAAGACATATTATGCTTGTGACAAATGTGGTTATTTTAAATGTAGCTGAGAAACATGTTGAGATGCTAGCCCAGTGATCTTTTATTGTCTAATAGAACTAGTAAGTTCTACATATTTCTATATGCTTAAATATTTAACATTTTTTATTGCAATTTTTAGAAGCCTATGTTCTACAAGAATTTATAATCAGTGTTTTCTTAAAAGTAAATTCTGGTAAAGATGTTTATCTACTTACTGTTTTGTCAATACAGAGTTTATTCACTACTCTATGCCTAGCCTTGAATATTAAACAGAGGAGATGTCCCCTTGTTTATCACTATCTGCTGCAAGCACAGACTTTCTGGTGACTGAGAGAAAAAGGATGTTAGCATAACTATTTAAATTAGTCTTTAATTGTAACAGCTTTAATTGTAACTATACCATGAAGAAAATACACAGAAGAATATGCAGTCATAATTTGAAGTGGCCAAAGTAAACAAAGGACTTTTTTTTCCCCAATTAACGAACATTTAATTAATCCAAACTGCTCTTGAAGACGGTTAATCCCATTCGATTATTGATACTTTTATAAATGAACATGCCTATTCTGTCTGCTGCAGTTTCAGCTGGCATGCATGGAGGAGTTTTTACATCTGTACAAATTGAATAATCTAGTGAATCTCTCAAGTCTTCTACTTGGTTTAGCATGCTGGACAGAGGAGTGTAATTGTCTTCTTGCAACCAATGCTGTAATAATAGAAGAAAAGAAAATCATAAAATTTAAAGCAAGGTTTAGCAAAATCTAGGTATGTTTAACATACAGTTTTCTGGGATGTCTCATAAGATCATGGGGGAAAAAGAAGCATTTTTCAAACAGACAAGATATTCAGAACTGGAGCTTAGCTGTGATTTTCACAGATAAGAAATTTTAGCTCTCCTGAATTATTCCAAAGGACTCCAATGGTGCCGCTTGTCCATCTGACATCAGTTTTCAGTTTTTTGTTTCACTAGCACATATCCTTCATTCAAGTCTTAGAGTGAAGCTATCCTGATATTAATTAGTCCCTGGAGAAAAAATCTACACATCTAATCTGTTGCACTACCAGAAGGTCTGAGTATTTTGCTTGCATAATAGCCTGTAACCACCTGCAGTATTTACTTCTTTTTTGAGTATATATGAAGCCTTATTACCAGTCCTGATTCTGATAGGCGATAATGAAACATTTTCTACACAGAATAGTTTGTTATTCTCTAATTCAGGAGACAGTTATTTTTTTCTTCCCTTATAATGACTCCATTCTTTAACATGTCTTACTTTCTGACATCAACCTCAGATTGTTAGTGAAAATATGACTACTTCAGAACAAATGAGCAACTTATAGGTCTGGCAAATAAAAAAAATAAAGCAACAGTGACACAACATTCACTATTAGCCTCTAACCAGAGAACAAAAATATGAATGAAAAATTGAAGTATCATAAATACGCTCTGCAGATGCTTATCATTGTCATCTTAGGAAACCACAAAGAAAATATTAGTAGCTCAGGGAAGAATCATTATGATAGTCAAATAAAAGGAGCTTTTGTAGTGAAGGGTAGTAAAAAGGTGAAATAGGAATTATCAGTGCAGTGAATAGAAAAAGTAATGAAGGAAGTGTTTGTATTGTTTGCTCACTGCTATGAATATTTTTTTTTTCTAGACAAGTGGATTCCTCTACCTACAGAAAGCAAAATTTGCATTAAAGAGATTTTTTATATGGGACTAAGAGTGAAATCTAAAGACAAGGACAAATGTACTGTATGGCTGAGGGTGAGATTGCCTAACATTCAAATATTTGGCTCATGTCATGAACTCCGGATTTTTTAAAGGCTATGATCTTAAATAATATATGCCTTAGTATACACTATTTAGCTATCAGTCATCTGATAGTATTTATCTCTGTTAGTTACAGCACTTACATTTGTGGCAGATAGTGTAGACAGGGTGTGTATCTGTTTCAAAGCTACATAATTTGTACCTTGTGTAGCAGTATTGATTTAAACTATCAACAGTGAACATTGTTACACCACACAGTTGAAGTAAGAATATGTACCTCACTTGGCAGACTTGAAAGAGAAGCCTCATCTATGAAAATACCCTCTGTGATAACACTTATATGGAAATATCTTTTCACTTTTTCCCAAGTTAAATGTACCTCATTGGGCAAGAGGAAATAAAATGAATGGATATCACCCTTAGCAATATTAGGATGTTCATAGCAGATGAGTAAAGGTCATGATTACCTTACTTGCTGTTTAGGCTATTTCAATTTTTCATTGATGTTTCACAGCCTATATAAGGACATAGAACAAATAGGTTAGAGGATATATCGTCATCTATTTTATTTGAATCGAGTACTGGATGCATAATGATTTGCAAGATCTGTTTGGCCCAAATAAATCATATAACTCTAACCTTGTCAACCAGTTATAGTTGACTATAACAAGTATTTGACATTATTCAAAACATAATAAAGGCCCAAAGCAACTTCACACCTTGCCAGTCATGGATTCAAAGGCAAAATCTAAGTCATACTTGATTAATGCAGTGATGGCAAACTTTACATGAAAAGTCTTCACACTCTACATCTCTATTGCAGTGTCACAACTTTCCTTAACAAAACCTGAAAAGTGAGGACAAGAAACCTACTTCCTTTATTCCTCTAAGTATTCACTCTAAGTATAACAATACCAGGTTCTGATATTTCACACATACAGAGAGTGTAAGGTTTAATATAAAAGTTTATTTTGAAAATATTTGATGTCACAGTGGATTTTCGATTTAGCGATGTGATTCAGCAATGCACTGTAATTACAATATCAGCATGCACTAATACAGTTCAATCACTGTACCAAAGTGACTGCCATTATTGGTCTTACGTTCACTGTCACGAGGCTAGGTGTTTCCAGTCGCCGGGAAGGAATGCACTGGTTGAAGCCAGCTCAAGTCCAATGCTCTTTTCAAAATCTCTCTGTTAGTTGATCAGATTTTTGATCTGTGTTGGGCTGAGTAGTGTATACATTTTCCACATGCTGCTCTGACTAATGTCAGAAAGATATTTATATTCCTTTTGTGAGGTCAAGAAGAAATATTTACATGAGCTGATCCATTCAACATATACATCTGCTCATGATATGCTGGATGACCAGCACAAAGGTCATCCTCTGGTGCCCTAGGAGTGATGATAAAGCCCCTTCTCTGTGCAACAACTATAATTAATGAGTTATGTCCTACATTACTCTTGAGTTGAGGGGCACTTCAACCTTCTCTCATCTCCTCTGAGCTTTCTTCCATATGATACCAGATTAGGTATCAAAGAAGTCTAATCTGATGGTATATGGGCTTTTTAAATCTCTTTCTCTATAAATATATATATATCATTGTGTATATATATATATGTATACACACACAATTCAATTTCTGTTCTTTGCATCTGAGTGATACTTATAAGAAAGAAACCTCTTTGTGAAAGGTTCCTGCAGTTTTTGCCTCAGCAGAAATCATAATCCCTTTTTTTGACCTGATTATCATTTCTATGGCAACCAATTGTAATATCAAAAGTGGAGCGATTTTATTTCAAGTAGGGAATAAGCAGCAGGATGTGATTAATAGTGCAGGGCTATGCTGAAAACTCTTCATAAAAATAGTATTGTCATTTTCAATACTCTTTCTTTTTTTTTTCCTCCATAATTTCTCAATCAAATTCATTCAGTTTACAATAGAAATGACTTTTTTAACTGTCAGGCTTGTGAATTAGACCTAGGATTTGGAAGCTTATTTGTCTTCTATCTGACTCATGACTCACCAATAATAAAGATTTTGCAGGTCACTTATTGCCTCCAGAATCTCTTGTGTAAGTCCATTGCTTTCAGTCAGATTGCATAAATGTAATTGAAGGCAAAACATTCCAAATAGTGCAACCGAAAAGTAGTTCTGCCTGAAAATTTTAGTTAACACTTACATTGATGATACTCAAGACACAGAATTACAACGCATTCTCTCAATCTATTTGTTTCTGTCTGTTTAAAGTTCATATCATCTTGCTTCCCTTTTTGTTTGGCAAGTCTTACTCTATGTATATAACAGGTCCAAGAAATAGATTATTTTCACATTGACAATTTTGAAAGTAAAGGATTGATAAGAATGCAACTCTGTTTGTGCAGTGTACTTAAAAGCAAACTTTTGTCTACTGATTGTTTCTTACATGTATGAATTAAAGGGTTTCTCCTGTCAGCTCTGCATTTTCTGGGCAACAAGAGTTCATCCTGCTAATGCCCTGCTAATGCCCTGCTACAATTTTTGGCATCTGTGAGGACTTCTTTTTTTGGTTCACTTTCAGCTGTCTGAAAAATACATGTGTGAAGGCCCTTTGAGCACCCCTGTCCCTACCTCCTGGACCTCCCACAAACCCAGCCCTGGCCCAGTCATTGCCCCCTGACCCTGTAACACTGCTGGCTCCAGCCTCATCCATGACTCTGCCCCTGCTTTTCCCCCATCTCCTCATTTTTGCCATGATGATGATGATGATGATGATGATGATGATTATTATTATTATTATTATTATTATTATTATTATTATTATTATTATTATTATTTTGGCTAAAGAGTAAGTTAATATTACCAGTTCAGTTGTTATTCAGCAATCATGATATTAATTTTGTTTGGCTTGCCTGATGAAGCCACTGAATTTTTACATTCTCATAGTGCTAAATGCTAATTTTTTTTAGCTAATGCTAAAAAAATCACGGCAGAAGAATACAAATAATCACCAGTAAAAATGAAAAACTAGCCTAAGACACTTAGAGCAGTTTTCACATAAGTGAAAGCAGGATTAGCCTCATTATTCAGAGCCTAGGAGAGTTTGTACTTCACTTGTGCTTGCAGCCAAGTCCAGTAATCTCTGGTGGGTGTTGCCACTCTACTTGACAAAATATTAAAGAACCTGGGTTTTTTTTATTTATTTTTATTTTTATTTTTACTTGTCTGCGTTATATAGAGAAATATTTGGAAAAATCAAAGAAAGATTTAAAATGGTACTTGGATCTGGATTCAATGCCAATTCTGTCCCAAACTAGTAGTATAGATATTAGTGAACATTACTTACTTTTTTAGTGCATCACTTTCAGTTCTGCAAAATCTATATTAAGACAGTAAATTCTAAAATTCTATGGATACCTATGACCTAAAATTATATGTCTAAAAGATAGCTATCCAAATCAAAGTAAATATTTTTGGTTTTCCCATATACTCACTGGAAAGAAAACGAAACCTCTAGAGAATGCTTCATCTCACTGGACATCTAGATAAAATGACCCATTTTAAGGTCCTCTTTCTCTCCATTAAGTATAAAAGAATCCTAGAATGATTATCTTTTAGACAATGAATTTTAAGCACCTGAAATTGTACAAGAAAAATGCAAACTTAAATGAGATTAATTTGTTTGGAACTCTTGTTATTGCTTCAGATTTCATGATGTCTCCCACATAATGTCAACAATTACATTTTTTTTTTATCTGTTGAGAAAAGAAAGTTTTTTAAGTGAAATCTAAAAATCTACTGACAATTATTTTTTCATGTCTACAGGCTGCAGGGGATAGACAATCTCAAAATCCCAACAAATGTGTTTGTAAAAGAATTCTTTTGTGTTATTCCAGACAAAAGGTTTTTATTTGTGTGTGTATATGTTTTGTCATTGCAATAGAAATTAATGCAATATAGTATGAAAATTCTGTCCTTGTGAACTATTGTCTTCAACTGACAAAGCAGCTGTGCTGAGAGGGATTTGGGAGTCCTGATTGGCAACAAATTAACAATGTGCCCTTGTGGCCAAGAAGGCCAATGGGATCCTGGCTGCATCAGGAGGAGCGTTGGAGCTAGCAGGTCGAGGGAGGGGATCCTGCCCCTCTGCTTAGCTCTGGTGAGGCCACACCTGGAGTATTGGGTGCAATTCTGGGCTCCTCAGTACAAGAGAGTCGTGGAGCTTCTGGAGAGTGTCCAGCATAGAGCAACAAAGATTATTAAGGGACAGGAGCACCTATCATATGAGGAAAGACTAAGTAAGTGAGCTGGGCCTGTTTAGCCTGGAGAAGGGAAGACTGAGAGGAGATCTGAACAATATGTATAAATAGCTGAGGGGAGAATATAAGGAAGAAAGGGTCAGACTTCTTGGTTGTGGCCAGCGATAGGACAAGGTTAATGGGTACCAGCTGAAACACAGGAAGTTCCACCTCCATGTGAGGAAGAACTTCTTTACTGTGAGGGTGACAGAGCCCTGGAACAGGCTGCCCAGAGAGGGCCATCCTCCCTGGAGATCTTCCAAACCTGCCTGGATGCCACCCTGTGCCCCGTGCTCTAAGGGTCCCTGCTGGAGCAGGGGGGTTGGACTAGATGATTTCTAAAAGTTCCTTCCAACCTCAACCATTACGTGATTCTATGATAGATTGTTACCAACCTGAGTGAACTCCATGTCTATTATATATATATCTATATATCTTTATATCTGTATATACATATCTCAATGTGTCTTACTAGAAACCCTTAATCCCTGCACCATTGACACAATTTAACAGTTTTATATGACTGCATAAGAAGTAATAGAACAGAAAAGAATATCCATTAAATATATGCATCAGTGACATCAAAGACTGTAGTAGAGCCTTTTCAGTAATTAATCTATAGTTAAACCTCTCACTAGAGAACTTTTATCCACTACAGCATTGCTAGAAGCATGCAACATTCTTCAGTTGCTTGTTACTTATGGTATTAGGACTTTTATGGTATTAGGACTGCTTGGAGATGCTGCTTGTGAAATTCATTTTGATGAACAGGCTTTAAGGTATTTTCCTTTTTTGTCTCAGAGAGAGAAAATATCACTGATACACAAAGTCTTAATGTGTAATGCAAAACAGAATACGATTTTGGAGTTTCTTGTATTTTGTGATTGGATATTTTCAATTGCTTAGGCTCTGGAGAAACTTGAAAACTGTGTTTTATAGCTGTCAGTGAAGCTTCACTAACTTTGTTGAGTGAAATATGATTCACGTTCATTATATTTAACAAAATTCACTTCAGCCACTTCCCAGTAAAAAAAAATAATATATTTTGAGGGTTTTCTTTTTGACCTGGAGATTAACTTTCACAGACTGGCCATTCTGATATTGCTAAATAGCTTTGGCTTCTGTAACAGGATGGTCACCTCTAGACAGACTTTTAGAAATATGACTCCCAGTGCGAGTGCTAACTCCCAGCTGTGTTCAAAGAGTGCAACCTGGCAAAGGTCAAAGTCATGCCACTTATAATGCCAACAGTAAAGCAACATGGATTAGCACAGACCAGTGCTCATGCCCCTGTCCTAGTGCAATTTAATTTATCAGCATAGATAGACATGGCCTCTGGCTCTGAATTATGAACATAATCTCTAGTCTTTAGAAAGACAGGTCCCCTCAGTAGGCAATTTAGAGGTCCACTCTAAGGCTCTGACATCAAATCAAGCAAATTCCACTAAATTCTAGCAGTACATTGCTTCAGAGCTTTCCTTTTTTCAAGCCAAAGTTATGCATGATCAATTTCATGGCCCTATAGCTAGATATCAAAATAATATTCATTTTTTGGTCTTGATATAAAATATGTTTTATCATTAAAACAAGTTCAGAGCACCACTATTCTTTTTCTCTAACTTATAAAAGAACAAATTATTTTAGAGCCAGTGTAAACTGATCTGAATAGCCTGGACAAGAAATGGAGTATCTAAAGAGCAGGAAACATTCCTCATTCCACAGAAAATCGGAAAATGGTATGGCAATTTTGTGTGCATTAGTTGTTATATGTGATTAATCTTTTCTTCTACTGAGCAGAAAAAAAAACAACCAAACAAAAAAATACAGAAAATCTGTACTCAAGAACCTCTAATGCTCTTGTTCAAGAGTATCATCCATGCTTATGTTCAAGACATACCTCTCACAAGATGCCAATTGCACTCTCATTTGCTGCAAATTTTCTGCAGTCTTCATAAATGAATACCACTAGTGTCCAGGGAAGTGCCTGAAGGGAATTTAGCATTTGCACTTATGTAACCTGCCTGAACTGGTAGGATTTAGTCAACAAGCAAGAGTTTTTTGATCCCAGAAGCTAGATTCATTGAAGATGTTTAGGGTATCTAAAATATCCACACAGGCCTAGAAGATACTTGATTTATGAAAGATGGAAAGGCTTCCTGAGCAGCTGCCAAGATCAAGATCTTGTTAGAGCAAAGGGATCACACTTTGTGGAATCAAGAATTTATTGCCAACATACTTAAAGTCTGAATAGTCTGATCAAAGTAAAACTAGTTATTAATCCAGTGTACAATGATAGACAATCTTTAGATTAGAAATATAGACTGATCCTTCTAGCATCTATCTAGTTCTGATCTTTATAAGACACACTTTTTAGTATCTACTCTCTTTTCTTCAATATTATGTAAACTTTTCTAATGTCTCAAAGTTTCTAACTTTGAATTCTTAAGAATGGGAGTTGATTCTGCAATGAACCACTAGGGTCTCTGCTGGCAAGAGCATGAAGTTGATGGTGACTTCTTGATCTGAAGTTCACTTGGGATTAATTTTATGCATTTTTTGACAGTCTGTTCAGCTAATCTTGCTTTTCTTATAGACTCACAAGTTAGTTACACATTGGATACTTATTTTCATTAGGTTTTTAGCAAATGTGACTAAAGCTCACTTCCTTTGCACAATCAGCATTGAGCTATAGCAAAATAAGGCACTGTTAAGCTGTAAGAAATCACTGTTTAGTTACAGGAAATATGGCATTGCATTGCATGAATCCTGTCCCTTTCCTGACCTTTATCAGTTTTTGCAGCTGCAGCTAAAACAAACCCAGGATCACTAAAGAAAATTCCTAATAAAGCTTTTATTTAGAACTGTATGGTATGAGGTCTCTTGCCTTCTGCTAAAATAATAACACTTTACTTATTGGGCTATCAGCTGCTTCCTGATTCTACCCAGGCGTTATGTTTAGTTTTCTTGTCAGTATATGATAAAAATCCAATGCTAGTTTTGTCTATGCTTTGCTTGCCAGTAAGGAGTTATGCTTTTGGTAACAGTCATTGTGTGATTTTTATATGACGAACCTAGGCTGCATCTTTAATCTGAGTGCAAGCCCTCATGATATAAACGTCACAATATAACGATATAAATATTACTGAAAGTGTTAGTATGAAGTGTCCTCAAATTTTGATGCTTGCCAGTCTTGTTTTGCCTAATTGCACCAGCCTCTTCATGCCTATATAGGAAAGAGGAATACATTCTATTGCTGCAAAACTTCTGACTCATTTTTCACAGTAATATTGATGTTCACACTATTGTTCTTCCAGACTGTTGATGGATTAGTGTCTTAATTAGTTAACTTGCTAACCCCACCCAGATCACACAGGTAAATACCTAGAGATATTCTCTTACTACTATAGTGCTTAATTACCTAGTACTAAAGTATTCTTTGATTTAGATAAATGATACTGTGCCACTAACTTGATAAGCAGCTACATTTTCTCCAATGTGATATCTTTAAATGGTAAAGAACCTGTAAACTTGTAAAGAAACAATAATAGTAATCTTCTAATATGTCAAACTACTCTTTCATCATCAGAGTTAAATGCTAGTTATATGCAGAGTTAAATGCAGAGTTATATGTTAAATGCTTTTTTATAATAATCAGCAGAGGAGATAGTAAACTCTGATATGTTCTAATGCGTGATGGAGGATGCCGTAAACTCTGTGATGAGCACCACAATGCATACTGAATTGTAGGTTTTCTTTTTCTTTTTTTTTTTCCTCTTTATTTCTCCTTAGATTTCTACAGATTTCTGCCAGACAATCTGAGCAGATTATCTCTCTCACTACACATTACTGTGTCTTCTCTTCCTGATCACTGTAGGATATTGCAGAGATATTAGCCTAATCAGACAGATGCATAAGCCAAAATTAATAACCAGATAAGGCTAAAGCACTACTGGAACCCTGTCCCACTCTCTCCCAGTCTGCTTAAGTGTGAGCATACTCCTTGTCATGCCTTTGTACATGCCCATTGTCTCTTTAGACATACGCTTGACTAAGATCACAGGTACCTTGAGCCAAGAACCGCTCTAATTAACAGCATAGCTGAAGTCTTTCATTTTATGATGAGAAAAATTTGCTACCCTTTCAAAGCTGCTCTGTCTGAAAATGTGAGTGCTAATGTGTTGTATTAAATAGTTCAAACACAGCCGTAGACAGCCAGTGAAATGAAATTTTTGATAGGTGCTGAAGCATACAGAACAATATTTTATTCATCAAACAAAAATATTTTATTCATTTTACAAAGCACTAAAATTTCTCAGTAAGGATATTTTATTTCTGAACAGTATTTGTTTTTATTTTAAAGTCTTTCTTCCATTTCTGAACATATCCTGTGCAGACTCAGTCTTGGAAGTGGGCCGAAGTCCAACAGTTATTTTTAATTAGTGTGTAGCTGTGTACTTTTGCAGAATTTTAAGTTTTAAAAGGAAGATCATGGATGAAGTGAGATGAAGAAAGGAAGATGAAGAGACAAGAAGCTTAAGAACTTGTAGAAAGTTTCCAAAGTTTAAAATGATTTCTGATTTACCTCAAGGGACGTCTCTCTCCAAAACACCTTCAAAATTAGAGAATGTATGTAAAGATTGTCTTGTTGACATAACAAAACCTAAATCCAATAAATGCAGATATGCAGTTTATTTTACTAATTGCTAATATATGTGCTGTATATTCCAAAATTTCTCCCCAAATCCCTGTCATTCAAACAACACTGTAACAAAACCAAAACATATGCCATGATATTGTAAAGAAATGTTTTCTGAAAGTAGTGCCTATGGGAATCAGAGTGAGAAAAAGTTAATGAGTGGTGATTAGACTTAGAGTATAAATATTTTAATCCCCTGTGGGTGATTCTCTAAAGCTCCACGTTGAGTAAGGGTTAATAAAGAATATTGTCCTTAAACCAACTGTTATCTTAAACTTATGTATTCTTATAATTTATTTATCCAGATGTTACTATATTGTAAAATAACATCCTTCTCCAAGAACCAAAACAAAACATTCTGATCATACTGTAAGTTTGCTATTAAAAATATTCAGCTTATTTACTGCATAATCAAACTTTAAGCACTTGTTGAACACACACATTGTTATACAACAACAAAACAATTAGCTGTTCAGATATTCTGCTTTTAGTTTTGATGCTTAGTGTGTTTCTGCTCCATTCAGATCAATGAATTGTTAAGAAATAATATAATTCATGAAAGAAAAAGTGGCAAAATCTGTTCCTTTGAAGTATGCATCAAAGATGTTAATTTTAAAAGAAACATATACTTCTCACTCATTTTTTGTTATAGGTCACAAAGAGTGTAAGTATATCAGCATAGTAAGGAGAAAGAAAATTACTTATCCAAACTATCTTAGAAAAAGATGAAAAACATAGAATTCAGTTGCCAACATCAATACTCATTTAGAATACCATTTTCCAACATTTAGTGTAATTATGGTATTGGGCAGTGAGTTGGTCTTCTGTTAAGCTTTCATGTCTCATAAAGATTTGTTTTGTGATTACAGTCCTGACACTTAACCTTACTTCTCTATTTGGAAAATAGTGTTGAAAATCCTCTATCTAGCAAAAGCAATGAAAATAATGTATTTGCAAATTACCTACTGCAGTCAGTCCCTTCAGTTTTGTACAGGATTCAGCCAAGAAGAGTGACAAGTCTGATTGAAGGTATTGTGCCTGCCTAAATAGTAATAATAATTATAAACATAAAATGGATATATTGTGATTACATTTAATTTCTTATAGACATGAAAACGAAAATTAGACATACAGTCATCTCACTGAACACATAAAAAGGACTTTATCCAGAATTACAGAATGGTTAAGGAAACTATCATATGTAATTTTTCTACTTTTTCTTTCTTTTTAAATTGCAGTTGTGAACTAGATTCTTTAGGCTTTAATTGTTAAGTTTAGATTTGGCATTTTAGAAGGTCAGTTTAGTTTAGGTTGCAGTTTAACTAACTGGCTATTTAAGTTTGTCTATCAATTGTTGAGGGATTTTTTTAAATATGACCCCTGTTGGGGTTAAAATTTGATGCATAAAATATTAATGCTAGGTAGGAGGCAAAATCTGGACATTTTTGTGAAGATAATAAGGACATTATCCTAGCAGGCTATTTATTTTTAACAATTCATCCCTACCATCAATATTTTTCAGAAAATAAGTTGCTAAATATGTAACTATAAAGCACAATGCTGCAAGCAGTTAGATTAAATTCCTCAAAGGTATCCAGCACTGAACTACTTTTCAGAAGGAATAGGTCAACATATTTGAATTTACCCCTTCAGCTTAGCAAAGTTGTTGTCATGAGGATATTCCTATGGGCTACTCTTATGAGTTGTCATGTATCTGCTGATGTAGGAAAGCAAGCTGTAACAAGAAGCGTTCTTAGACTTAACAGTCTATGAGTTTATGTCAGTTTGGGGCTTAGAAATCACCTTCTTTGGGAGCAACATAGTATGAAAATAATATATTTTAGATTTTCAATAAAACTTTGCTCCACTATAATCATGACCTGTAAATTTATTTAACTGTATAATTTATAAATATTTATATAAAAAATAAATTTAGGTACATTTACCTTTTGTTTTGGAAGTAATCAAATACAGTTGAATTAAGATAATTATTAACTTTGTAAAAGCTATTGTATCAATCTAATTAACTAATACTATTTGCAAACAAAGCCTTTGTGTTATCAACAATAACTAATGATGTATAGCTCTGTTAGCGCATTCAGGATACAGCCACATAAATCTTAAGAAGTTAATAAACAGGGCTGTCACTTTAAAATACATTAATGAGCTGATTTCATTGTGAATACTTAAGACCTGAAATGTGCAGAATGTGATAGTGCTGAGATGCTTTCCTTTCTATCCATCTTCTCATTTCTCCATGCTGATCATACACAAACTTCAATGAGCCTCTTCATTCACAGGAGGGATTAAAGTCCCTGGAACTTCTAGTGAACAAACTTCTAGTGAACTTCTAGTGAAAAAAAAAAAAAAACCCCTGTCTCATTACTTTCTAGAATCATTGAATACTTTCATAAATTGCTCATTTTTTTGTTTCTTGATCTTCTTGTTAGCAGGATACAGTGGTAGCACATTTTCTGGTATTTATCAATAGTTGATTTGATTTGATAGGAGGTGGTTTTTCCATCTTTCATTTTTATTAGCCTTGTGACCCATGTGATGTATCAAGCTGTTCTGAATTATTGTACTGTGGACACTTCATTTTGCACAACAGCTATTCTCTTCTCTTTATTACCAGGCAGACTAACAGCTGTTTAGGGATACATTGCTTTTCAAATCTTTTCTTTTCACTATAAGGAAAAAGAAATAGTACAGAAACATTACTTAGGTATTTTAACTTCCTTACAGCATGAAGAATATCTTACTTCTCCTATTGATATACTACATTGTAGGCATAAAGCAATGATAACAAATAGTAACTGAGTCTCTGTAACACATTATGATATCTCACCATTCATTGGTAGAACTAATGAATTCCGCTAAGGTGAGTAACACCTCTTCTTTGACTAGGCAGTTTCTCTTTTCTTTTCTAGTTCACTGCCCCGCACCATAAATTCTCCAAATATGCTGTTAGTGCATTCTCCTCTTTTTTTCTTTTCATATACTGATTATGAAATGCTACACTACTTCCCCTGCATCATATGGCTCATTAATCTGATACATGGGTGGAAAGCCAGAATAAAGATTTAAAAGTGTGAGTGCTTTAAGGCAATGAGCAACTTGGTGAAAAAAAAATCCCAGGTAGCAGCATGCACTCTTGTCCAGTTTTGGCATATATCTTCAGATTTAGTGTCTGTCCCCTCCTTTTTTTTCATGTATGCAACAAAATTGTCTATATCTTTCATATTCATCTACTTCCAGACACTGGTGAAACCTCTTAGTCTTAGCTGTTCCGACAGGTAGCCAGGAATTTTTCTGCAGACCATGGGCAAATAACCATTTCCTTGTGGAAGATAAACAATAGTGGTGATCCTCATATTAATAGGCATCTTAGAGTTATGCAATGATAACACACACATAAAACAGTACATGTCCACAAACTATTTCAAAAGAAGTCATGGAAGTCGTACAAGCCAAGGAGAATATTTTCCTTTTTTTTTTTTTTTTTTTTTTTTTTNGGAAAAATATTTCCTTTAGGAAATATGAGAGCTTTTTTTTTTTTTCCTCTTTGATTTTATATCCAGAAAGCTGTAAGTCTAATAATGAAGAAATGCATGCATGGCAGAATCTGTGACATTTATGGGTGGTAACTTTTCTTAGTTGTTTTCATTCCATTAGTTATCCAAGGTTCATTTTATTAACATAAGCTGTGACTTCAATCTGCAGAGTGTCATGCTAGCTGGTTTACCTAATAGATTTTTGTAGTCATTTAAATGATTTGAATGCCAAACTGTTGTGGGAAATTAAGGAGACACATGAAAAAAAAATGTTTGAGTTTGGGGAAAAAAAAATAGATAATTCAACAGAAATTTCTATGAAGATTGTCTGATGAGCAGATCTACAGTTGCTGGATTTCTCTATTTCTTTTTGGAAAGGAAGAAGATCTTTCAGCTCTTTGGGGTTGACATCTACAGGGAAGAAAAGTTGCATAATTTGTTTGAGGCTATGTCAAGTGTTTTCCAAAGTAGGGACGAGATATCAGGAACAGATGAGGGTAACAAATGTGGAAATAACTAAAATGAGGTCAAAGACAAAATGACAATTTATAGAACAGTTTAATCAAGGATAGCAGTGCAGTCCTGTCCAAAAACACTTTATTTGGACTTTGTTCTTGCCCATGCTTACAGATGTAATATAATAAAAAAGAAAACAAACTCAAACAAGCAAACAAAAAACACAAACAAACAAACAAAAAGTCAAGCTCCAAGTTATCTCTGTAGGATTGTTTGAGAACTTTTTGTTTGTAAAAATGTGTTCAGAGTAAAAGCTAACTGAAACAGTTTCTATACATAGTTTCTCAGGAGGCTGCCAAAAATATTAGATATTACAGGTTTCCTTTTATATACAGTAAAATGGCATTTGAGAAAGAGATTTACTTGGTTTTGGTTTTTTTTATTTGTTTGTGTTTTTAAACAAGTCTCTTATAACACACTGTGAATATCCCCTACTCTGTCATCACCACTCATCATACCAGTCATTTACACATTCCATACAGAAATAGAAAATGGAGAGAATTTATTCCAGATTCTATCAATATTACTCATGACAATTTCAAAGAAATCTTTCTCTTTCTTACTATAAGATGACGACAAGGACTAACTGCTCTGTCCAGTACTTTGGTCAGCTGAGAAGAGCTTGTCAAAAGATCTTTTTTTTTTTTTCCAGCACAGCTGTGACATTAGACTTATAAACCAACCAAACAAAAACCACCTCTATTCTTTAGAAAGTATTTAGAAAGTATTCTTTAGCCCAGAATATTTGCTATCATATTTTGAGCTGCCTAATTTTGTTGGTTTTCTTTCTCTGTAAAAGATTGTGCAATATAACAAACATCATACAGAAGAATATTCTCAAAATACATACAAGTTATCTGCGTGAACACACCGATCTGTAGCCAGGAAGGTTTATTCACACTCACTTTTGAACGTTTATATGAAAACTACTTTGAAGTACAACAGACACATTTTTTTTTCAAGATGACCATATTCTCTCTAATGTCTGTCTGTTTTAAAGAAGGTATAAAAAATATTTTCTATAGATATATAGGCATATATATCTAATTAAGGGTCTTACAGTAGATTTAAAAATAGTGTAGATCTGTGGGAAAGCATGGCTGTTATTGACTCTGGCTTCAGGAAAAAGAAAAGCATCTTTGTGTAAAATTCTAAATAATAATAAAAAAATAGTGTTTTACATTCTTGATGTGAAAAACAATCCCATATTAGCAAGGTAGTCTTACACAAATATAATTCTTGCTATCTATTGGACTTTTTCTCCTGCAAGAATAAGTTTTTACTGTGATCTAAATGTCAATCCTCTATATATGTCAAAATACCTGAACTGATCTAATGTAGCTTGTACTCGGTAATGCATAATTCATATTATAGGAAATGCGTAATTTTCATAATATGTCATTTATCAAAGGTAAAAATAGTTTTGTCATGTTCATCATGAAGAACAGGGGATGTTTATATTTCTAGTCTCAGTATTTGTAAATCAAAATTAATTTTGAATAATTACATCAGTATTAATCCTTTAGAAAATAAAATTGGCTCAGGCATACAAGACAGTGGAAAAGAAATGTTGCATAAAATCATTCTAGTAAGGATGTGCATTCTTTTCATAGAACAAGAATCATTCCTGTTGCTTATCACTTTTTTGTTACTGTTCATTTTGGGTATTAGTGTCACCCAAGTGGAAAAAAAATAAGCAATCGGAAATTATTCAAGAAAGCAGATTAGATTATCACAAATGAACTCTGCTAGCATTGTCAATTAGTCTATGGAAACCAATTGGTACACAGAATTTCTTAATTTCAGTTATATCTACAGAATTGTACTGTGGCCAGAGTGAAAAAAAAAAAAAAAAAAAGAGTACTCAACACAATTAGTGTTTAGATGGCAGACACTTAAACACTGCAAAATATTAGTTGTAATGTAGTCCTCTTTTTTTTTTCCTGATCTATCATTACAGTTGAAAGCAGAGGTCCCTTCTGCTTCTTGAAACGGTGCCTATCTGATGAAGAGACTGTGATCTGTAAAACTTTCACACTATTTAATTCAAGCATAACATTTAAATCCTAGTCTTCAGCTATACTCTGGTATATTATAATTCTGCTTTCCTCTCTAAATTGCTATTCAGTGTTGGTAGTAATCTTTGAAGAATTACCATTAGGTGGATAGAATATCTATTTTAAGGAAAGAATTCCCCTCCAATTGAAATTATTTGGAAAAAGTAAAATACTCTTTTTCAGCCTTTTCTGCCTTTAAGGATATCACCAAAGTGGTCTGTGAACTTCTGTGTACTTCTGTGCATGCTGCCTGAAGCAGTAAGTAGATAACAGCAGATCAGATTACTCCCTCTATGGCTGAGTGAAGTTCTTGCAGATCAGTATTGTAATGAAGTATTTTACATACACTCATCTTTTCCTCCAAGAAGCCATAATTGAAATGATTAAACTTGGAGTGCATTAAGGATACCTGATAAAGAATTCTGTAGAAAGTTGCTTCTTAGAGGACATGTGCATCTAAGAATTAAAATACAGGAAATGAATAATTTCAAAGCAGTATCATTTCAGTGAGACCTTTCACTTTAATATCTCAAATGTGCTAAGCATTTTGAAAGGGAAAATACTATTAGTTGTTCAGGGGATGTCCTTCAAGGCTCACTAGTGCATAACACAGAAAGAGAGATATGAGAGGGATTTATGCAAATCTAATGAGAAGATATGAATGTCTATATACTAAGGAATAAGTAACCATAGGGAAAAAAATGGAAGTTTCAGTAGAGGAATAATATAGCAGTGGTTATCACTACAGTAAAGAGGCATTTTATTCATATTCACAAGTCATTTCCATCACCAGCAGCAAAGACTCACAGCAGAGCTTTGAAAAGGTGCATGCAGCTGGAATCGTGGCAATCCATGTTCCATATCCATTAGTAGTAAATGGAAAGAGAAATATTGTAGGTTGGTTAAACCCTTAGTAAATCTAATCTGCTGTCCACCTTCCACTTAACTTCAGGAATTAATTTTTATGTAGGTCTTTGTGTGAGAAGTTTTTTTAAAAGTTTATAAATTAGAATACATAACAGCATATTCTGCCAGTGACCTCCACCAAACAAGTCAGAACCAGTCACAGCTAAAAAGTCTCCTTCCTCAACAAAATCTATTGGTGCAGCTTATAATAAAGCCTGATTCAGAATTTCAGTGCAGTGACTATTTAGATATCTTAAGATATTAATGTGATGGCATTATTGCAAATTTTTTCCCCCTTTTCTGAATGATTGCTTTGTTCATATCTGAAAGAGAAAAACTTCTAGCTCTTCTTTTACTTGATAATTGATATCTCTCATGTATATTTTAAAGAATAAAACCCTGATAAAGAGGGAGAAAAAAGAAAAAAAAAGCTTGTGGTTTTCTGTATACAGAATAGTCCTCACAATAATTTCACTTGTCATATGTTTTCCACAGTGTAAACAGAAACAGCTAATCATTTGGATTAATTAATCAGCTATGGTTAATACTGGAAACCCAAATGGTGAAGCTGTGTGAATAAGTTTATGCTATAACAACTTATAAAGAATTTTTAGAGCACATGTATGGATAGCTTCCTGACATAAAATAAAGGGGACTACCCGTACTTATCAAAGAACTGATGTGTGTGATGTCTATATGCACAAAAAGGAGTGCAAGGGATCCTCAGAAAGAAATGCAAGAATTTAGAGACATACAAGGCAAAAAGATTCACAATGCTGAAACCTTGCCAAAACTCTCAGCAATTCTTTTGCTAGCTTGTATAAATGATGTGTTTGCAAGATTTGACCATTAAAACTTGTGACCTAAGTGTATTTTCAGCAAACCTCTATATCTATCCAGTTTTCAGCTTTTCAGCTTTATAAATAGCACTTTTTTCAGTCATCCTCTAATAAAAATAAATAAATAAATAAATAAATAATCCTTCCATATATGCCTATATATATCCTTGAACCTCGTTAAGAGACATGCTTTCTTAAAGTAAGCCTCTCACAAGACTTGGATAAGTCACATGCTTAGATAAAACCTGTTTTAAAAATAAAGCCTCTCTTTTGACAATTGTTTTTAAATTCATTAGTAGGACGAGCAATAGAGAACAGTGTAGGCTAAGTAAAACAAACTATGAGAAGTTAGAGAAGGTATCAGGCTAGAACGGGTCACCAAAACTTAGATTTTCAAGAGAAAACTGGTTCTGGGCTTACTTCTCCCTGTTCACACATGCAACCTGCACTGGTTTTGAGGTTCAATATGTTTTTATTGATTTTGTGCAGGATATATGCATGAAAATAATTTATTGAATGGTTTTGACACAACTACTTTAGGGTCGAAAGTATATTTTTGTGGTGGGCAGCATAATGATTTTCTGCAATAACCCAAAATTTTATAATAATATTCATATGATGAGCAGAACATAAATCTTAAAATCTCAAAACTTAATATGGTAGTTGTTCCCATTTATCCATTCACCCTTTCTTTTAACCTTATTTTTTTCTTCTTATGTGGGATTCATATTCATATTCCTCCCTAAGGAAAAAAAAATATATACATATATCTACATTGATTTCTATTTTTAATATCATCAAGAACATATTTGGAAAGAACTTGAGAAACTTTGGGATGACTGAATTGCTTTTTTCTGATTAAAAACTTATAGAGAAAAAAAACAGATGATTCGAGTAATTTTGTCAGATACTCTATTCTTTTTTGAGTTTTGTCTTATTTAGTGGTATTCCATCTGCAAATATAAAGCTATATATGATAATATTAGTAACAAAAGTAACATTCTCGAAGATTCTGAGCATGCTAGTTTCACACCAAAAAAAAATTACAAAACTTCCTGAGATCTCCTTGTTCTTTTTTTTTTCAGAAACTGAGTGATGTAATATTAATGAGAAACTGCCATACATTTCTATCTTAAATAACAAACATTTTAGGAAGTAGAGTTTATAATATTACATGTATATATATAGAATCAGGACAAAAACAAACAAACAAAATCTCCCCTTATACCTAGGTTCCAATCTGTTTTGTATAGTCAATAGTAAATATTTTGTTCAAAGCCTCTCTCTTCATCTTATTTCTGTGTTCAGTCCTGGAAAACTGACAAGGTCATAGGCCGCTGAGAGGTTCTCTGTACAGGAAACCCTCTCTTGCTTTTTTCAATCTATAATAATTTCTCCTAACTTTTTTTCCTTTCCTCTAGCCCTGCAGCAAATAGGGAATAATTTGATTATCTAAGAATACAATGATAATATGAGTTATCCAGTGAGGTAGGTATGTGAAATGAATAAGTTGCCGTAGCAGTCTGGCAAGAATTCAGTCTAGCAGCTGTATCATTAGCATAGCCTGATTTCTCCAGTAGAGATAAGCTGAATCAATCAGAAAATTGCTTTATTTCTCATGGTAACTGTAATGCAATCACTGTAGAGTACTTCATAATATAGCTAATAGAGACATGAAATGAATAGCAGATGTAGGACATACTTGTGTTTCTAAGCAGTCATTTTCTCTAAACATTACTGAACATTTCAGGTGGTCTAAAATGTTGTATGAGTTCATTGCCCCAGTACTTTGAAGCTGGTAACATCTAGTACATCAGTAACATCCTTGATGTCACATACATCTAAACAGCTCAATGTGTAGATGCACTGCAAGGTACAAATTTCAATTGGTGTTGAGAAGGAAACATTATATTCCAAGCATCCTTTGAAAGTATCCTAGCTCAATGTGCAGACATAAAAGTTAGATGAAGCATGAATATCAAAATAATATTTTCTGGTGTTTATCTTCTCGTTAAAGTTGAAATCTCCATTATAATCTGCTGTCAATAAGAGGACACTGCACATAAAAGATAGCAGAGCGCATGCAGTTTTCATGGTTAATAAGGAAGAACAGGCACCTAGAAAGGATTGCAAAAAAATGCCAAGCAACCCTTGAGTTTAAGGCAGTCTGACCAGCATGAGGATAGCATGTGGACGTGCAGGTCACAGCTATATGTGTAAGTGCCTCCAAAGGAGAAATAAACCTCCTTGAAGAGAAAATGTAATAAGTTTAGCAAAAATTATAATAGGTTGGGCCTCTCTTTTGATGCCTAACAAAAAGAAAAGGTAACACTGGCTTTACATACATTAATCAAGTGTTCATACAGGAAGAGGGAGACCACAGTCCTTATTAGTCTGACAAAATTAACTACCTTACAGTTTTCCCCAAACATGGAGATGTAGATGACTTCATCTCCCTAACTTAAGGCTGAAGATGCAACTCAGCAGCAGAGATGATGCAGTAGTTTAGAATTTTTAAAAAGATAGTAGTGCCTCACTCTCAATTTGTCTAGGTGCTCCACATGCTCTCTTTCCCTAACTATTGTGCTCGTTTGGCTCCTTCATGAACTATTCAATGAAATCTTAATGCAGTAGAAATAAGTAGCTTTTGTTTTTCAGATTTTTTTTCTCGGAGAAATAACACAAGATCTCCTGTTAATGCACAGAAAGGAGCAGAAGCACATAAACTAGGGCAGGATGTGAGGAGTTCAACTCAACGAGGTAAAGGGAAAAGAGTCTTCTCATGTTTGATGGACTTGGCATTTCCTTTCAAAATGTCCCCGGTTGACCATTCAACTGTTCATCCAGGAAAACTGCAGTCACACAAAATGCAGAGAAATAGAGGTACTGTCACACAAACTGTTAATCCCGATCTGCTGCTTCTTCACTTATTATTCCAGCAACAATAAAGACTCAATGTTATTTACCCTTTTGAGATTTTTCTAGAAGTCTTGGGCTGAAATTAAGTATTGTTCTGCCTCAGTGTAAGACAGAACCAAGTTGCCTATCTACTTAAATCCAAGTGATACTTCAAACAAGAGGCTTTTTTTTTTTTTTCCCCCAAACTGACATTTCTGAAGTCAAATTCTAGGTGAATGAATCCTATAAGACCTTACAGGTCACTGTAGGTGTAAGTGTTTCTGAAAAATAGTCATGTATCATTATTAGAGTGTTTTCATACCAAGCGCTTATCATTGTGGTTTTTGTATACAGTCAGTAAGTGAGCTGTCCCTATCCAGGGCTGAAATTGAAAATAGACAATATTACAGAAGTTCTGTTTAATTATCCAATTTATTTGATCATGGACTGAGTAGCAAAAAGGGCACATAATGAAACAAAAGAAACAATCAAAGGCTATTTCTGATTCCTTGATGGTAATGTAACTAAGAAAGAACACCTTCATACAAAATAAGATTTGTTGGTTGGTACCTGTAAATCATAGAATCATAGAATCATAGAATGGCTAGGGTTGGAAGGGACCTCTAGAGGTCATCTAGTCCAACCCCCCTGCACACGCAGGGTCCCCTAGAGCATGTGGCACAGGGTGATGTCCAGGCGGGTTTTGAAGATCTCCAGAGAAGCAGACTCCATCACCCCTCTGGGTAGCCTGTTCCAGTGCTCTGTCACCCTCACCATTAAGAAATTCTTCCTCAAGTTCCTGTGGAACTTTTGGTGCCTCAATTTGTGGCCATTTCCCCTAGTTCTATCACTGGCCACCACTGAGAAGAGGCCAGCCCCCTCCTCCTCACTCCCTTTCTTGAGATATTTATATACATTGATCAGGTCCCCTCTCAGTCTTCTCTTCTCCAGGCTGAAGAGGCCCAGCTCTCTCCACCTTTGCTCACAGGGCAGATGTTCCAAGCCCCTAATCATCTTCGTGGCCCTGCGCTAGACTCTCTCTAGCAGCTCCACGTCCCTCCTGCACTGGAGAGCCCAGAACTGCACACAGTACTCTAGGTGCAGCCTCACCAGGGCTGAGTAGAGGGGCAGAATCACCTCCCTCGACCTGCTGGAGACGCTCTGCTTAATGCACCCCAAGATCCCATTGGCCTTCTTGGCCACGAGGGCACACTGCTGCCTCATGGTCAACTTGTCATCCACCATGACGCCCAGGTCCCTCTCTGCGGGGCTGCTCTCCAGTAGGTCGTTCCCCAGCCTGTAGGCATGTCTGGGGTTATTCCTCCCCAGGTGCAGGACCCTACACTTGCCCTTGTTGAACTTCATGAGGTTACTCACCGCCCAGCTGTCCAGTCTGTCCAGGTCCCTCTGGATGGCAGCGCAGCCCTCAGGGCTATCAGCTATTTCTCCCAGTTTGGTATCATCAGCAAACTTGCTGAGGGAGCACTCCATCCCTTCATCTAGGTCGTTAATGAATAAATTGGACAGGACTGGACTGTGGGAGTGTGCAGTCCGGAGGCCTGGCTGGCAGCGGATACACCTCCCACAGGGATGATCCCCTGACTCTCCGCCCAACCCCTGGGCTATATAGCTAATTGTAGCGATGCAATAAAGTTGGACCTGAGCCATCAGCCTTGTCCCCGGAGTCTTCCTCCGTCGCCACCCTCACCAGGGTGCAGGCCGCCCCACACTGGACCAAGGACTGACCCCTGGGGGACACCACTATCCACAGGCCTCCAGATGGACTCGGCACCGC
>PTEX01000296.1:757888-804134 GCA_003342815.1 Eudromia elegans | reverse complement strand
ACAGGTCTCTTGCCCCTCTTACTTGACTTTCTACTGGTCGGAATACACCGATCCTGGGCTTGGAGAAAGTGGCGCTTGAAGATAAGCCAGCTCTCCTGGACACCCTTTCCCTTTCCTTCCAGGACCCTGGTCCAGGGGATTTCTCCTAGGAGCTCCCTGAGGAGGTCAAAGTTGGCTCTCTTGAAGTCCAGGGCTGCAATCCTACTTCTTGCCCAGCTTCCTCCACGCAGGATCGTGAATTCCAACATCTCGTGGTCACTGCAGCCAAGACTGCCCCCGACCCTCACATTTCCCACTAGACCATAAATACTGTGTTGCTACTAATTTTAACTGGATTCCAAATGGAAGTCAAATAATCTGCCATTAGTAGAAAAGGAAAAGTGGAAGAAGAAAATAAAAGTGTTAAAATTCCTATGGTACATTTTAACACAAAGTCTTGATTCCCATATATTTAAGACAATTTTGGAGGGGCCTGTAAACAATAGTCCTAACCTCCTATTGGTGATTGATAATTTGAAGAAGACTGTCATATTGTCTAGAAGTTGTATGGCATGTCTATACTGAAATTCTGAAGTGACCACTGTATGCTATAGAGGCATCCAAGTTAACTTCAGTTATTTAAAGCAGCGCCAGCAGCAGCAAAACAGAGCTCAGAACTACACTAAACACGTATTCCTGAATAGAAAATGTGTAGAAGTTGAGGATTTATACTTTAGCAGTTCTTTATTGTCTTTACTGATACTTTACATATAAACACTGTTCATTGCACATTTAATGTTATAGAAACCATTGTGGATTACATTTCTGACATTACATAACGTCTGACAGACTATGTTACTCTCTCCCCTCAGTTAATCATCTGATTTTAGGAGATGATTCTGGAGCTAGTTACTACATAGTAGTAATGGTTGTAAATTTTCAAATCACACTGATTTTCCAGAGCTTTACTACAGAATCATAATTTGTGAATCAATAGAGCAAATTCTTCTGTTACTGTAAGTAACAGAAACTTACTTACTTAAGTTTAATTTAAAAATATTTCTTTAGATGCCAGTCAGTACTACTTGTGATAAGAGCAAAGACTGGCTTTTTGTTTTCTGTGTTGATGTCTGATAATTGATGTTCCAGGCTGTCATTATAAATCTAAGTTATGCTATTTTTTCCTACATGTTAGTTACCATTAAGACATTCATTGCTAAAACATAGTTCCTCTTGCCCTGCCTTTTCCTGGACACACAGGAACTGAGGGCAGGCAAATCTAATCTAGAAAAGCAGAGAAAGAGACTTTGTGATAAGAAAGGATTCCTCAAATGGACAACTTCTCGTAGCTAACCCTTTAATGTTCTGTGTCACCAGGGATACAGGACAAACCCTGAGGAGTCTGCATTTCTTCTAGCATTTAAGATAAGTATCATGATAAAATCCTAGACTGAAGCACTGATCATTTAAATCATTAAGAAAAATGAAAGGAACATCTTGATGATGAGAGTTTGACTACCTGCTGCAAATTCAAAATGTTATTGACTTTTTAATCAACTTACTAAGACTTTTTTTTCCCTTCTCTAGAACAAGTCTTTCTCTATCTGAAATAATGTATGTGCACTATTTTTTTCTCCCGCTCTTTTCCAAAGTGGGAATGAGTAGTAGAAACGTTTGACTGATAGGAAAATATATTTATTACCAGACAGCACATCACATCTCATCACACCAGTTTGCTAAAATGACTAATTTTTAATTAGGTTAATTTAAATATTGAAATTTTGTGATGAAAAAATGACTTTCCTATAGAGTAATTTTATTTTGATGACTTACAATTACTTAGTTGGCACTTAGCTTAGAATTCTAAGATCTATATTAAACTTTAGCAAGTACTGAAAACATGAATTAAGTAATTAACTTGTAATAAGTAATGAATATGATCAATATAATTCATTATTTAGCTAATTTGCTTCATGAATTGCCTTTTCTATCGTCTGCTTTCTCACATAATTAATACTTCTCTACTGATTAGAATTTGTAATTTGATCAAAATGTAACAAAAATGGGGTTTAGAACATAAATATAACATTTTTCTTCTGAGGCTGAAACCATTTTTATTTGTAAGTCAAAAATCCACTGCTAACACAGGACCAAACTCAGGAGACTAGAGGCATTTTTGGCTAGTATTATGAGCAAAAAAATATAAGAACTTCTACAAATAAATATAGCTTAATGATACTTGATTCTAAAACAGATTTTTTTTTTTTTTTTTTTTTTGGGGGGGGGGGAGGGCAGGGAAAGAGAGAAATAATTCCTCACAGTAAGCAGTTTCAGATACTAATTAAAATTTTGACTCAGATGAACTGCCTGTATTATTGTTATGAAATATATGTCCTATCTATAGCATATGCCAATGCAAAATCAACATATTTTCCCACTCCTTAGTTCAAAACTGAAGTAATCTTTCATGTACTTTTTGTGTTTATACAGTATATTTCCCCATACAATTTAGTGCATTTACTTTCAGTGCAAACTTTCCAATGACATATTGAGCTATCTATTGATTGCTATAATTCTATGAAAAGAAAGAAAGAGGAAGAGGAAGAGGAAGAGGAAGAGGAAGAGGAAGAGGAAGAGGAAGAGGAAGAGGAAGAGGAAGAGGAAGAGGAGTAGATCCCAAATGTACAAGCATCAGTTGTTAGGATATACCATATGCTCATGTTTTTGCAATATTTAGCATGTAAGAAATGAGAATGCAGGACATGCATCAAGGGAGAAGAAGAAACTGGCAAGCTTTCTGTTTCTGTTTAGAAGCAGAAAGATTGTAATTTTTTTCTGTGTGTGTAGAGTCTCATCAAAGCTAAAATATTAAGACTCAAAACCAGATTGGGGGGCAGGGTAAATAACCTCTTTTATACCATCCTTTTTTAACTATCTTTAGTTGAGATAGCAGGAATGGAATTTGGGACTCTTTTCAAGTTTATTCTTGTTTATATTTTAACAGCATTGTCATTCCTTTTTGTCTATCTAGCTATTTGATTTGGGTATTTGGGTTGATTTATTTATTTTGACAGATGTTATGAAAGAACACTGATCAATGAACGTGATGTTCAGTTAATAACCAGATATGGCACAAAAGATAGTAGAAAATGATGTTCAGGTCAGATCTTTATAGTAACTTTTAGTTATAGTAACTTTTCTGTTATTAATTAAACTTGTTGAGAAATGAGCGGCAGTCTTAATCTTGTTGCATCAAGTGCAAGTGTTAGGAACATGCATCCCAAAGTGTCAGGGTATGGGGAGGCCTGTTCTGGTTGCACTCTCTATAAAAATAAGACATGCAGACCATGCAACCTTTTCTTGGCGGGGGGAAAAATATGATATCTATTTTAGGATATAGGTCTGACAAATTATATTGCTTCAGGAAAAGTGGGAGGGAAAAGGATGTTAAAAATTTCCTGTTAAAGAAATCAAGACAAAATATTATTTCTCTTTTGATTGATTGTCCTGGCAGCATAACTAGATTAACCTTAGAGTTCCTCAGATGGCCCATTCCAGGTACACTGTTGGGTTTAACCAAGTTAACACAATATTCTTCCAGTAGAATATCCCAAATAGTAAACAGGATCCAGGTTAGAATGTCACGGAAGGGTATTTCTCTCCACAGCTCTTACGGGACTCCTGTTCTAATGATTCCATTTGAGAAGTTCCCAAAATCTGGTGATTCAAACCATACTCTCAACTTGAGGGAAGAACAAATCTTTCTGTGAATCTTTTTATTTATGCAGCTCACACACAAAAAAATGCAGCATGTAAGAAGAGCAATTTTAAAACTCAAGGCATAAATTGTCAGGATCTGTATTAAAAGAAGAGGTATTTTATATTATTGAGGTTTGGGGGCATTTTATTGTTTCCTTGAATGTACACTCTTCTTTAATATCTTTCTTCGCACATTTCTATAGAGAGGGCCATGATCTTGTATGCCTACTCTCATAAGTCTTCATCTTTCACAGGTGCAGGAACATGCAGGAATATTTATAAAAATGAAGGAAACTCTATGCACTAAGCCAACAGGACAAAAAATGACTACTGTTTTGGTTAAGTCACAGCCTAGAAAAGATATATTAAATAAACTCCATAGAATAATATTGTTACATGAAATAATAATTTTTACTTTGTTTTGTTATCACTTTAACAAAATCTACTAATTTTGAGGAGTTAACCTATGGGTGGATTTTGTAACTTAACCATGGAGATTTTGTAACTTAACTTCTGACTAATTTGTAAAACTTTTCAATAATATCTCCCTAAGTCAAATGACAGAGATTATATACAATGCACAAGTAATTTATTTTCCTCATAAGAGCTGCTACAAATCTTGAGTTTATTGCTTAGCTTTACTAAAAAAGAAATATATAAACAAAGAATGTACTTTTCATATGGTAATACACTTGGCAAGTGTACATTTTAAGACTAATTATGCTATTTCTTGTGATTGCATATTTGGCAGAAAAGACATAAATCTAGAGCCAAAAACTGTCATAGTTTGTAATTGCCTTACTGTGATATAACTGAATTTAAAAATCAATCTGATTGTTTCTGTCAGTTTCTTGATCAGAGCAAACAAGTAGGGACATCAGGTCAGTCAGGTATCTAAACACTGGCTGAAGTGCCCTCACACAAATTTTGAACAATAATCTTGAATAATATAATTTTTAAATCTTCTCATTCATCATTGCAGCTGCAAGTGGTTCTAGTTTAAGCACATATATATGAAAAATGTCACTTTATGCTTTTATAACACTAGCAGTAATGCAATTTCCAGATGATCACTCCCTTCATCTATGTAGCAGGATAAATAATGTATGTTCTAATGGACAGGGCTAAATATTAATGTCCCTAGCAGTACAACACCAGAAAGGAGATACTTGTGGAGAACAAAATAAAATGCTTCAGCTAATACTAAACCAGCGGATGGAGTTTTAAACTACAGTCAAAGGACCAAAGTATGTTATCATGTTATGGCATAATCTAAATATCATTGATGCATTTCTATTAGAGAAATAAAAATGTAAAATATAAATCAACTCAAAAGTTATGAACAACAATAATTATTCTGACATGTTTCTGAAATTGAAATAATTAACAAAACTTTTAAAAGTTTTTGGACTAGAACGTCCTTGTAAATATTTCTAAGAATGCAAAAAAAAATTCTCATTGTAGCTAATTCTGTTAAACCTGAGAAGTACTGCAAATATGCAATATCTTTTCTAATATATTTTCTCTTTCAGTTAATGATGAATCTATCTGAATTAAAAATAAGGACTTTCTTTTTAGCAACATGTATATGTGAATGTATATATGTTAGTGAATAGATTTGTGTGAGAATGAGAATTTCCTTCCCTGAATGGCTGCAACTGATTATTTTATTATACAGAAATGTAACCAATCAATCAGAAAATATGCTATGAGAAATAAAATATTTTCAAAGAAAGTGACTGATAGGAGAATTAAAATATCTATAATAAGGTGTCATAATAGGGAAATATAATACTGATGTCTGCTTCAGTTACAAATGCTGAAATACTAAATTCTGATATACTTGATAAATCTTAAACATATTTTTTCACCGTTAATTACCACATCTCTGATTTTTAACACTTTTTTTTTGTTTGCAACTGCAGATATCCTTAACTGTTAGAATAATACAAATGTCTCACAGAAATATAAGAAGGATGTTCCTATATCTATCATGGGATGGAAGGAAAAGCTATTTCTTAGATATCTGAAAACTGTCAAACTGATTATTATGATAAAATTCTAGACATGGTTTCAATTATCGGTGGAGTTCTTGCACAAAGAGAAAGAGCTAGAAATGCATATTCATAGTGAACTCTGTTGGTATTGTTTTTGAGCCAGAGCTTCCTTGGGGCTTCTGGTTTCATTCTCAAATAATTACAAAATAAATAGTAATAAATTGAAAAGAGTACTATAGTATCTGAGTTAACACCATAAAGTGCTGCTTAATTTTATGAATTCTGCAAAGAAAAGTCACATCTCATTAATTTATCATAATTCTTTGAACATCTCAAGGTCATGGATAAAGCAAAGAACAAGGGAATAGTCAATCAAAGAGAAAGGTGGAAAAAATTCTACCTGATTAAATGCTTTTTACACAGTGCCTAATTAGATTGTGTATCTCCTTATGACTGGTTAGGCCAAAAGCTTAGTAAGATTAAAAAAGGGAATTTGAACTTTTTTAGATAGAGATTCTATTCACAATATTTGGAGTTGCTTCTGTCACTTCATGCAGAGGTTTAAGCAAGTCTCTATCAGTTAAAATCTAGAGATTTATTTGACTGACAAAATTAGAGTTAGTCTTAAGCTCAGATAGCCAAACACTTGCAGTAAAGCTGTAAAGCTTCATGGTACATTCAGGGTTCTGCCTGCACTTACTGTTCTAAACTTAAATAGTTTTTGTTTTGTTTTGTTTTGTTTTATTTTAAGTACAGCAACACTGAATGGAAAATATTAAAGAAAAAATACATATATTTTTAGAAATAAAGTACATTTCCTGAAAGTATTTGTTCTGTGTTATCTAAACAATGCTAAACACTTTTGAGGATCACTGAATTTAAATCATTAGGAATTGTTTGATTGCGTGTCTAAAATATCTGTATTATCCTTATACTTTTCTTGTTTTCCTACAAATCTAGAACCAATTAGACTCCTCACTAATATACCAGCCCCCTGCAATGATAGTTTGAGAAGTACTGGTGTGACTGTTTCTTGAGCCTGAAACTCCTCTTATGGGAACCCAGATTCTTCAGTTACTAGGCTTTGGGTGCATGCTCTTCATCACATTTGTTTGCGATGAATATCTATTGCCTTGTGCAAATCTATCATTCTCTGAAAGGTTTTGTGCTAGAGAGACAGTTATTAACAATGACTATTAGTCCTTTTTTTTTTTTTTTTTGCCTGCACTTCATTCTATTATCATTCACAGATGCTTTAATCAAAAATAACAAAAAGTCAGTTACAAATTATCTCTGTTTCAAGTTCTCCCAGAATTGCTGTGTCTTCATAGCTAGGATAAACACTTTTTTGGATAGGATGCTAGTTGTGATACCTCAAGAGTTTTATGCATGTATTCCAGTCTGTTGGAGAGTTCTGGCCCTTTAAGAGACCCAAATCTTCCAGATTTTGCGATTCATCATCTGTTTCCAGTCTGACGAGGGGCACTCATGGACTCAGTGAGAGCTTAAAGAAAACTTGATCCTTATAACAGCAAATAATTGAAACTATGTTGGTAAGCAGTAGGCATGAGCATTTGTGCCCATTCAGTTCAGACTTTTAGGCAGGGGTCCTTGTAGAGTGAATCCTGCAGAAAATTGGCTATAGTGAAAGGAGCAGGGAGCTTTGCCTGGCTGCTGGCAGTAGGCCTGTAGAATCTAAAAGAGTAATCTCTGCAGAAATTGATGGCTTAAGGATGTTTGATATGTCATGAGTATTATTTTGGAGGACTGAAAACAATATAAACTAGAGGTATTGTAAAGCTTTAGGTCAAGTGTCTTCTTTGGTGCCCCAATTTACTTGTTAGCTCCTAAGCTTACTCAGCACTTCACGCTAACTTCTTTTATTGTACTGCCAATTTTTCTCCAGCTGTTTCATGAATTCTGTCATCCTAATTAGCAGTTTATCCTGCACCTTGATGGGTGGATAATTGTTTCCTATATTGTTTTCTGCCAGTATTGGTGTCTAACAATGTTAAGTTGGTGATTGTTAATTGTCAGCTTGATGCTCCAGCTGGTGAATGTGCTGAAATAGTTCACGTGGTTCTCATGATTCCATTTTCAACATCATATTTGCCTTGCCACATGCTCACAGCTTCCTCCATTTTGACTGCCAAAATTTTGGTCTGTATCCTGGAAATCTTGCAGCTTGCTGACTCAAGATATCTCTTCCTGGGTCTTCTTAAGCCCTATCCAAAACTGGAAAATCATCTTTCTTAATGTTTCCATTATCTCATTTAGTGCATAATATTTTCTACCACTCCAAGCTTTCTCCATATTTCCCTCTCAGCCGCTCTCTTTGGTCTATTTCCCTGCCTCCAACAGGAATATGAGAGAAAGAAGTCTCTACCACACAAGGACAAAAAAAGAACTGAAAGCTTTGGAAAGATCACAGGTTTTCAAGCTTCATCAGATGCTCTTTCTGTGTGGCCATATAGTTAGATTATTCTTTTAAACAAATGAACAATGAATCTTACTCTTTGGCAAGATCACATGTCTCTTCAAGTACCTTTGGTCTTTTTCTGTCTGTGTTAGTAGCCATAACCCTTGCCCTGTGAAGTAGGAAATTGCCCTCTGCTCGCTATTCTCCTACAATCCTTACACTTGGTGCAATTTACAGACAGTCCTCATGGTCTGAAAACTGTAAAGGATACAGTATTGTATTTGTTTATGATCTCCATGTATGTCTGCAGAGCTCTCCATATAATGTTTCAGCATTTAATTTCCCCCCCAAAAAAACTCCTGAACATTGAAAGTTAACTGTCTGTGTTGTTACATAGTAAATACCATCCTTAGGGCAGGTTTGGCTTATGCTGACCTGCGCTCTCCAAAGCAATTTCCATGCATGCATTAGCACAGGCCAGGAACTTCTCTCAGGAAGTGGTTTTTATTTTGCAGAATAAGAATAATGATTTAGGTAGATGTTATGCCATGGTGAGTGGTGTCACAGACCTGTCCTGGGCAGGTACAATCTTCTGGTACAAACATAACCTTAGTAGGATAAGAATGCTTTGATGTGATACAGAGAAACCAGGAGTTAATATTTGGGGTCAAAAAGTAAATTTGGGCACAGGAAAGTTTTTAAGACATATGACCGACCTCTAAAAATATAAGCTTTTTGACTTTGATATCTGTAAAGCAGGTCAAATGGAACTGAAATTGGTGACTACCTCAAAAGCCACAGATCATTTGGAAAGACTGTCAACCCTTGCAAATACTTAGTAGAGGGAATTAAGTGTCTTTTACTTGGGTTCACTGCCATTACACACTTTGAGGTTCAGTTTGTTCTGTGGTAATATATTTTAAAAACATAATACTTTTTCTGTTCTGTATCTGGACTCAAAGTGTTAGGAATTTTCAGGTGCGGCTGGTTCATTTTGGACCTATTAGCCAATTATAGAGCCTACTTGGAGGTTTTACTCAACATGAGGAAAGAACGAGACCTGCATTCTGAACTGCATAGGATTGGGCCACTAGTGTAAATATAGTTTTGAGAATTCGTCTTATTAAGGCAATTATAAAGTTTTATTTTTTGTATGCATGTAAACTAATTTGTTTATGGCATATGAATTTTAATTGGGGGCGATAGACTGCATTTTTTATAGAATTTTAGAATCTCTTGTTTTCTGCTAATGCTTAATTTAAGCATACTAATAAAATGGAGACTTGCATTTATGATTTTACTCAGTTTTAAAAAGAAAACTATGTGATTAGCATACCTATTACAAGCAAGTCTATACAGAAAACAAAATTATTTTTCATACTCAGTAGTGTTCAAAAGCAGAAAATTACTTTATTTTGTATAACTTAGACATTAAAGTGGAATGATGGACATGATAAATAGTATGCAGTCAAATGTGGCACAATGTAGTTTATATATCTGTTATATATAGTCTGCTAATCTTTTTCATCACGTACAAGGGTTCCAGTAATCTAAAACTGGATTCCCGTACGCTTATCAGCAATCTCACGGCTAAAGTTCTTTTTAGTGTGTGCTGCCCATAATCATAGATCAGATAGATATAGAATATATTTAAACATAGGGGTATATGAATCCTTGTTGGATAGTAGTTTCATTTCCACCTTATCAAGAATAATTTAATGTTTAATTTATATAATCAGTGTTTGTAAGAACCTGTTCTTACAACACCCTTATCTTCCTGAGTGCTATTATCCATATTTTTTCTCTTAACTAATTTAAAAAGTTCCTCATCCCTTTCCTTTTTTTTGTGATTTCTTCAAGATTTCTTCTAGTTGTCCTTACTATTTAATAACTTCTAAATGAATACCTATCTACTATCTTCACTCTAGGTTGGAAAAACAGACCAATTAATGAAAGAATTATTCATGAAAGAATAAACAAAACTGAATGAAAATGAGAATAAGGAAAACAGGAAGGTTTGAGGATTCCTCTAGAAATGATACTTTTGTATCATTTTCAGCAACTAGAAACCCCATTGTGGAGTAACGCCAAAGTATACCAAAAGACTTTATTGATTGCCTCTAGTTGGAAATAAACATTTTCGGTTCTGTGGTATAGATCACCTGTTAGATCACACAAATACAATTAAGATGTATTACCACTTCTAATGCAGACATCTGAAATAACTAAAAAATTAGCCCAATCGCTACTGGGGTTTGGGTTTCTCCTTGTGTTTTTTCTGTCTTTTCTTCTTTTTATGCTATCTTATATAAAAATTTATGTAAAAATTCTATTAGTTTTTTTTTTTTTTTGCAAAGAAATGAAAGAGTTAATAAACTAACTGATGTGATTGTGCACAAAAAGTAGGATGCTGGTCTTTAAACAAGTAACAGCCACTAACCAGAGCTATCCTTGGTATGAGATAAAAATAGAAATCCCTTTCAAACACATGGAGCCTTCAGTGCCAGTATCCTCTAATTACTCATGAGAAAATTACACATTTTTTTTCTTATTGTCACTTCCATGGTTCTTCTGAGACATATTAGGAAAAAAAAAAAAAAAAAAGATTTTGGGACTATTAAAAAGTTGTATCTTCTCCTGCCTCTGAAAAGTCATACACTTCTGACTGAGCAGACACAGAGGAGTAATGTACATTTCCATGTTTTATTTTTTTCTAGAAAACTGCCGATACTACTTGAGCTATCTGGTACTGTCACATACTCTGAAACCTGCTGCAGGCTTACTGCAGCTAACTGTAAATAACTCTGCTACATGTGGAGTTATTTACATGTCCCTAGGCCATATTTTTTTCCTGTTATAAGTCTGCTGCATATGAAGTCTGAGACATTGGTTTAAAAAAATTACCATATGAACTTGCTTCCCCATTACAGGCATAGTCATTCCAGATCCTGGTAAATTATGTGTTTTCATATTTTAATAGATATATCCTAGTTACCAGGCAGGTTGTAAGGTAAATTCATTTATTTATTTGTTTAAATATTCTGTTAAATCAATGGGACACAGGGTTCTGCATTTGAAAAATGTTGGTCTAAGGGAAGCTCTCCTCACTTTTTAGAATAGAAAGATAGGAGATGGCTGTTTATGGTCTATTTTAACCGCTGTTGTTCATCAGTCAGGCTGCCATTCATTCCAGTCTCTCCAGTTTCTCCTTCAGGTCATCCCTGGCCACATTATTGTACTCAGAGCTGCATTTGTCTCCCTTGTTCTGACCTGCGTATTCTTATAAAACTACTCTTGACACTGGAGGCTGAAGACATTCTTTGACTTTTTTTTTCTTTTTTTTTCTTTAGCCACAGAATGTCATCCTTTTTCGGTAGCAAGGAAAAGGAATTTCATTTGTAATGGAGAACTTTACTGATGCACATAGATGCAGCAATGAGACATGACTATCTCAATTTCTGAATTACTGAGCATATTTCTACCCTGAGGCTATGTATGCTCGTCCGAGCATTGTAACAAGGTGTTATGATGCATTACCAATAGCTGCACTACCCAAAAAAGTGCTTGACACTTCATGGAAGATGAAATGAAATGTTCATGAGAAGTTGTCTGCTCTGCAGTCTGGATTTTCTCCCTTCACTGTCCAATGATTATGGGTTCATCCACTTGAAATATTTTCTGTTTCTTTTCTTGATTGTCTTGAGATATGTCTTGTTTACTTTTTGTCCACTCAGGGATCTGGATGGACATGCATCTAAAGCCTATAGGAGGAGTTTTATACAAGATGAGGAACTGTCATATATAGTAAACCCAATACCATTACAGGTAAAACTAGTGATACTTTGTAAAAGAGACTCCGAAGAGGACCTCTGTCAACTGTATGACACATTCAAACTGCTTCTAATCTTCAACTATTTGTATCTCCTGAGTGTTTTGAGAGTTTCTGTAGCTAAATAATCCTTCCTTTAAGCCTATGGTTGTCTGTTTATGATATTGTCCCTAAGTAAGTCTAAATTAGCTTGGGTTCTTTCCAGCTTACTTTAGACATATAACCTAAGTGGATAATTTAGCTGATCACAATTAAACTTCCCTCTAACTCTCAGTAGAGAGGCTGGTAACTGAATCATATTGAAGCACGACTCTGTAGTTGTTAACTGTAAAAGAAATTTAGGGTGGTTGGACTCCCGAATAAGAAGACCCAATTTGACGACTGAGATATGAGAAATTAATTTGAGCTTTGGAGTGTCTGTGGTCTAGGTGGACCTTTGGGGAGAATGATTTTGTCTGTTGTAGCAAGTAGAAAGGTAGAATAGGTCGTTAGGATAAAATGGCTGATGCTGAATAAATCTGAATAATTCAAGAACTTTTTATTTTGGACTAAATCTAACCTATATTTCTAATCCTCATCAGTATTTTTCTTGAACTGCATCTTCTAGGTTAACAGGAATTGGGTTGCTGGAAATTCAATCTGCCCACTCTGAGGAAACATTTTTGTTATTCACCAGCCCAACGCATAGATGGAAAGACTTGAGTTCATTTTGAACTCATCTACTATGGTTCTAAGATTGTTTCTCATTGCTTCTATTTAAATGAAGGTCATAGTAGTTGCCTATCTTAGTCACGTGGACAGAAAGCTAACTGGAGGACATAGTGAGCTTATATCTACATTGCATTACTTTGGATGAAACTTGACTTTAGCCTTGCTTTACCAAGAAGAAAACAATTTTTGAACATCAGAGGTGCATTCTAGAGGTGCACTGTAACAAACTATAGATGCAAAGCAATCTTCTAGCAGAAAAGAAAGAAAAATGATGCAGAAACAAAGCAAACAATCCTCGTCCTATACAGTAAATCTCTGGAATAGATCTATCCAGAAAAGTCTCCACAAAGCAAACCTTAATGTGGCAAGTAGAGAGGATCAAGATATTCACTTCAAAACTGTACCAGCGATCCAAAGTTAAACAGTAAATTATTATTAAACCTTTAAATGAGCAAGAAAATCTGTCAGAAAAAAAAATCCAGAGCTCTGGGGCAACTGTTTAGGAACACAGAGCAGAGAGAAGACAATGGTCAGAGAGAAGAAAAAAAAAAATAAAAACACACTACCCAGAACTATTACTGGAAATTATTCAGATCTCTTATGCTTGAACCATGGAGTAGTTTGAAACATCATCAAGCTTTGAGATTAGAACTTGGTCCATACTTCTTCAAAATTATAATTTTTTGATCCTATGAAGCTGATAAACCTACACTATCATTTCTTTATAAATCATGGATCAAATAAATAAAACAGAATGAGACAAAACTACTTTTCTCTGTATCTTCTGTACCCTATGAAGTCAAGTTTATTGTACAAATACAGGTTCATTTTGTCAGCACATTTCCGGAGTTGTAAAGCAGGTTAATACAATTCAGTTTAAATAAATAAACTGACAGGAAAATATTTTGAGTTGGAACCCACAGATTGTTGTAGCTACTAGTAATTAGGCTTTGTTGCCTGGGCTGCATTCTATTTGACTTTGCAAATTTTCTTTTGAACACCAACTGTTTCAAAGCATATGGACTGCCATAGTAATTCCATATGTCCAGTGATAGCTGGCAGTTATCTGTGCAGGATTCAGAAAATGATGAGATTACAGAGTGCTTTGACTGTGAAGTAGACATCTTTAAATTGTACATCTAGCTTAACATGCATCTCTGAAATTTTAAAAGACAGCAATGGTAAATATTCTGCTTTTAACGCTTCCATTCATTCTTACACTTCTTAACTTAAAAATGAGCACTTATACATAATTCAAGCTCTAACAGAGAATTTGAATACTATGGAAAAATGCATATTAGCTTGAACTATTGGAACGAGCAGCTTCATTTGTTTGATAAATAATTCTGTCCTTTTTTTTTTTTATGTAAGCTTTTGTATTGCAATCCAGATGTTTTACAAAACTACAAATCAGCTACAAATCAGCTTAAGAAGCTTAACTATAGAATGTTATAGGCCTTTGAAGAGCTTTAAAGGAAAATTTATTCATCCAACTAGTTTTATAAATTTACTCTGGACTGTTCAACAGCAAGCTTTCTATAATAGCTTAAGAAAATATTATTTGGGTGGACTGCAGATTGACAATGATAAACTTACTCAGAAAAAAAAAAAAGATATCATTTTATCTCTGACAAAGCTTCTTCACTTCTTGAAATTGAATCTGAGAACATCTTCCTCTCTAATTGTTACATTTAATTCAAGATTTTTGTTTTTTGCCTTTTTTTTTCATTGAATGTGCTTTGGTATTGTTAAGTGTCTGAAATTATGATCTTCCATCTAATAGACTCTTAATTCTTAGGTTTGGACTCCATGAAGGTATTCTTCTTTCATATTCTTCATGTAAATCTCCTCTTATCTAGGATATTTAGAACAGCAATGAGTTGCAAGGGAAAGTATATAGGTCAGGAAGAGAAATGATGAAAAATAGAAGTAAACCCTGAGGTTCATCAGGTCCCTAGTCAGATCATATCAACTGTATAATCACTGTTAGAGGTTTCCAATTTATCTTGAGAAGTAATATTTTTTTCCCTTTTAAAAAGAGCTTTCTTTTTAAAACAAGGCGAGCTTATTAGCATGGCACTTGGAAAACATCCATCAGAAACAGACCACATAATTATGACATAGACCATAGTTATGACAATTGTTGCTCAGACTGATTTTCAGTTCAGCAGTCAGTACATGGCAGAAGCTCATATTTGCATGCAAAGATTATACATCTTTGATCAGGCATGGTATCGCAAGTGGGAAACCTCCATATTAATATAAAAATGTTATTAATAAAATCAAAGTGTTATGCTAATGTTAATACAATGGATTTGAGAAACACTTCTGATTGCTTTAAAGTCTATAATACTTCATAAATGTAAAGACTGTTGCTTATGTTTTGAGTAAATTAAACATTTACTCTAGGTAAAGTAAATCCCTGAGTATACCACTATTTGTCATTTGAGGACAATGACAAAATCCATAAAAGAACCAACTTTATGTTCTATCTTCATTTGTATTCTATGACTTCTTTTTTTTCTATATTTTAGGGAAAACTGTAAATACCTTGTGAGGATCTATTTGATCAAAAATCTAACTATACAAATATCTTTCACAGAACAGGACCTTTCCCACTTGTACAAGTGCTAGGGAAAAACAAACATTGTCTTAAGAAAACTAAAGTGAATATTTAACTTTTATAAAATGTATATTTGTATTAAAATATATTTACTGTCAAAAGGAATATGCTGATGAGTTCTGAAGTCATAAAATATGCTATTAAATATTCTATCTACATCTCCTTTTGAAAAAACAAAACATTCAATCATATTTGATGACAGAGTATGTGAAAAAATAAGTAAAAGAACTTGAAAATTCTGTTCACCAGAATGTCAAATAATGGTAAAAAATATGATAATGAAAATGTTTCTAATAATTGCTATGAGATTTATGATCCCTCTTCATATGATAGGTCATCATTGTTCAAAAAATATTGTGAAAATGTTCTTTTGAGATTGCCTTTGAAAATATTATGTCTACATGCACCATCACTAATTGTCTGTGTGCTGTAATGCTTCCGACTTCAGTGCCATGTAACATCTAACATTGTCTACTTTAGCTTACAGTTAAAATTATTAGATCATCTGTATTGTTATCTATGATAATGTAAGCCAGTGTTCATTACTGGTACTGGGAATTTGATGCCTGATCTTCCTCCAACTGTAAATAAGTCCACAGGTACAACTCTGATAGATAATTAAAACTTCTGAGAGAAATCTAAAAATATATATTTCATTATATAACCATACTGATTCTTCTTCCTTATTTTAATGTACACTAATATTTTCTCCCTTTACTTGTTTTTTGTCTCTGGTAACTCTTTAGATCTGAAAAAGGAACAAGGAACATAGAAAGAACTACGGAGGAGCATCCCTGTACTGGCTTAAGAAATAATATAATTACACTTCATCTTAACATACATTGTTTTGCAAGAATTTACTTTTTGAAAAAAGAAAAAAATACTCAGTGACTAGCTTTACATGCAGTCTAACCATTTTTCCGTAGTCCAAAATGAAAGCAAAAGCCACTGAAAATGAACTAACAACTGAAGAAATTCATGATTCCTTTCCCTTTTATTACTTCTTCCCCTTTCCCTTTGATTGAATATTTTATTATTTTGCCCTCATCTTCTGGCAAACTAAAAAGCAACTGTCATATTCTGAGGTCAATAACCTCATCTAAGTATGGAGAGTAGTGGGTTTGGTTTTTTTTTTTCTATTCTCCACTGCTCAGTAAGGTTGAGTTCAAACAATTCTCAGCTACAACCCTGCTCTCATTTCATCAAATTCATATCAGGCAGTGAATATGTTTTCAGAAGGTAAAATGCATCTGAGTTAGTTCATAAACCCTACCTCAGCCTCACAGAACAGTTTTCATTCAAGCCTCGATTTTAAATTTGTCAAGTTAATAGGAAATTCTACATAAAATCAAACGACAATTCCATTCATACATTCACTTAACCATGCAGAGAAAAAGTTCCTAGACAAACAGTTCATAGATACATGCTTATAATTCACCAGTTATATTTTAGTATTGAATGATTCAGCTTTGAGCAGCTTTTGGGAAAGTTTAACTAAGAATAAAATTTGTCTTTCATTATATCTGTTTTATACCTCACTTTACCTCACTTTTTTATGCATAGATCTGTCTCTATCCAATAGGAAAATAAGACAGTCTAAATAATTGACTAGATCTTTATTAAAAAAAAAAAAGTGGGGGGGAAATATCAGGGGACATTTGCAGGAAAAAAATGGAAAATGTGAAAAAAAGAGATATTTTTGAAAATATTGATGTATAGAAAACAAACAGTTATATAGAAAAGGAAAAAGTTATATAGAAAAGAAAAGCCACTTAAGTCAAACTTGTGATTTCCTTGAATTCCACTATGAGCCACCATGATCTTGCAAGAAAAATTCTAAACTGACAACCTTACAATTACTTACATATTTTTACTCTTTTAACTTTGTTGGCATCCCAGAACAAGGACTGTTTTTTGACAAAGTTTTATGCAAGATAGCAGAGTTGTGTGATGAGCTTTAACAGTGAGAAAAACAGGGAATTTTATATTGCTCTAAGCTTGAAAAAATTTACCAGAAACATGAACTGTACTTTTGTAAAAAATTAAAATACATTACTAAAAATTAAAATGACAATAAGTCTCAAGATATGCATCAAATACCAGTTACCATATTCCAAGTCCTTACTTCTTTTGATAATATTCATATCACTATATTTTAATCTAAGAAACTGAAAATTTAATCCAGCACATGGAAATATATAGCTTCTGCAACAAGAAATAATAAAATTAGGGCAAAGTACTGAAGAAACATCTTAATCAGCTGCATTTGCCACTGAGACTCTGAGAAGAATTACACTGTTTATGAAGTAAAATTAGTATCCTGAGTTACACATATTTTGAGGCCAAACAGCTTGTTAGCTTATAGTATACCAACCAGTAAATTAAAAATAAAAATATTTAAAGCTACTTTTTATACCAAAGTGTCAGATATGGCACATACATATCTATACAAACATTATAAAAAAAAAAAAAAATGGGCTGCTGTTGCATTTAATTCAAAGAAAAGCTGAGAAGTTCAGGTAAACTCAACTTCTGATGAAATATCTGAGGACATATGTATCATAATCTACTATTTAATATTAATCACAAAACCTAAGAGTGCTAGGAAATAAAATAAAATAAAATAAAATAAATAAAATAAAATAAAATAAAATAAAATAAAATAAAATAAAATAAAATAAAATAAAATAAAATAAAATAAAATAAAATAAAATAAAATAAAATATCACAGAAATTTGTATTCAGAGGTACTTTGAAAAAAAATCTTATTTTAAGAAATTATGCCTTTGAATTGAATCCTTATCTTTTCCCTATAACGAAAAACAAATTCTTTGCCATACTAAAGAAGAAAATGAAAGTCCTTCTGGGTTATAGTATAACAGAAATATAACAGAAACTGAGTTTTGCAGCCACCCACACTTGATAGACCACACTTGATAGAAAGGCCTAGGGCTTTCACCAGGTCCTTTTATCAAGAGTGGGCCGTGTGCCCCTATGATAATTTAAATGCACGAGGCAAGTAATAATATGAAATGATTTTTAAAAAAAAAAAAATATTTCCTAATTCTCAAGCTTAACTTTACAATCTAAATAATGCAGTGTGATTTACATAACTATGTTCTCTGAATTAGTTCTAGGTGAGTTCTTTGCTAGAACTAGTGCCACCACTGAGATCTCTTAACTTGCAACCTCCTGCTGCTCCTAGATTTCCAGAGATACCTGGAAAATGCGTACAGGCTCCCCTTGATATTTGTTTTGATCCTTTTCATTTCCTTCTCTCATGTGAGATATCATCTGATTTTAGAAGACAGTTGTTAATGGCTCTTTGGTGTTTCAACCTTCACGGAAGAGAAGGGAAAAAAAAATATGGTTTTAATGGTAGAATTATTAGTGATAGAATCAGAAAAAAAAAACACCAAAAAATTTGTCATTCAACAGATAAAGACAAAAGTCAGAAGTCTGAATGACATATTCAGTATCATCATTTCATGTGAACAGCATAGGCTGAGAAAAAAAATAGTTAGGTGCACAAACAAAACAATTTAAAAGAATGTATATCTTTTCCATTGACTTCTCCTGGCCTGCTTGACTGAATGGTGTTTTCAGGTTTACAGTATAAGCATACAAAAAGGAAATATCACAGAGGATATCACTTGCCAAAAAAACATAGCTTCTTTACAGGCATTTTTAGAAGATTTACTAGTGCTATATGGCACCAGTATTTCAAGGCAAAAGGAATATGAAAAAATGAAAGCATTAGTGAAAATTAAATGTGAATAAAAAATAAAAATCTTGCTTCTCAACATACTTCTATCAAATCTTTTCCTCTTTAAACAGTATTTCCGTAATGGAAATCAGCATGTTATAAGATTCTGGGTAGCCAAATTATTGTTAAAATACTGCTTGACAATTTTCTTAGACAATCTGGAAATTCCTTTTACATATGCAGTTACAGAGAGGTGATATCTGACCATATTATCCATGTTAGTGACATGATTATTGTGAAGCTTGAAACTCCAGGAAAAATCTTACTTGCCTCTTTTTCATCATGCCCAGCATGATAGTGGTCAAATCACCAACGAACAGTACTAGACATTTTCAGATGTTGAGCTATTTTAAGAAATTTTGTTACCTGGTTGGAAGCTGTAAGAGTGTGTGGAAAGAATGAGCATCTGCTTCACTAAGTTACTTGGCTATTCGGTAGAAAAGAAATAACACAGGAAGGGAAGTGATAAATTAAACATGAAGACACAAACATTAGCAAGCAGGTGATAACAGAAACAATAATGAAGATCACAACTCCCTTGTCATTGATTTATGGGTCATTAAAAAAACTAGTGAAGTATAGCCTGGAAGACGGTTAACCTGAACTTGGCTGACAACCAAAAAGGAGAGAAAAACATGATTATTATGAGAATTATGGGATTTACAAGGAGGCTTTCAGGACTTTGTGAAACTTACTTTGGGATATGAGAATGGGCATGTGGGATTATGGAAAATGTACTAGGGGATGTTTAGGGAAAGATCTAAAAACAGGCAAAGGGGAAAAACAAGGAAAATATGGATAAGAGGGGGGAATAAAAGGACCTTGTTGTGTGTAAGCGGGCTGTTGGTCCAGATGTTGGTGTTTATGGGGGTGCTGTTAAAACTGTGTATGGCTGTGTTAGTGTTGTGTGTACATATGTGTGTGCTCATACACATGCTCAGCTTTGCTATTGTCCTGTACCTTCAAATGGGAAAGCAGCAGTCACATTCAGACCTTTAAAATTTTTATATTTTTAACTCTGTGCATTGTGTTCAAAGACAGCTGCCCTGGATCTTTAACAGTTCCGAGAGTCATCCAGAACAGTTTCTGTGCCACATAGTGGTTCACACTGCTTATCACTTATTCTCTGCAGAATAATGCACTTTTCTGAACAATAAAAATAATTTTAAAGACCCAGATTGTGTAACAATGAAGGCAATTGAAAATATACCACACAATCATGAAATGTAATTGAACTACTTAAATATTCTTGTTTATTAAAGACGGCTGTGTTTTCTTTGTACCCAGTAAATAGGGGGAAGCAAACCAGCTGGATGTTCTATTGAGCCTGAATTGACGCTCAATAAGTAAATCTATCTTTTTTTTTTCTAAGAGTTAGTATTGTATTTGAAAAATCAGGATTGTTTTTGCATGCATACATCTTTTTTTTTATCTCATAGCCAAAACTATGCCTTCCAAAGATTAGAAAGAGTTATCCTTTATGACTTTGTGAGCCACAAATGTCCAGTATAGATTAAGGCTTATTCCCTAGTTTACAAAGAAACAAGTCCTTTTGTCTTTACCTCAGCAGAAAAGCTCAAACTATTCTTCTTGATTCCATACATAATCTGCTTGTCTACTTGAATTACTAGAGTGTAAATATTTCATAACTCTAACATGTAGAAAATATTCCTTGAATGAAACACAGATTCTGGATCTGTGCTACTGTGCATCAGTGGTATATAGTTATAAATGTAAAGCTTGGAACTCAGAAGAACACATATCCTTACTGAGTCCAGTATCCTATATGATTTTTCTCCTTAGGTGAAGATGAATAGCCAAAGTAAACCTCTTCAATTCCTGTGAACATTTCTAACCAATGATTTAATGTTTTTCAATATACGGAACTTCCACCAAGTTCTATCTATTCTTATGTAATGAGTACTCAGCATATATGGGAATGAAATTACTTCCTTCTGAATAATGATATAAGAAACTAATTTTGACAATTCCTAGAAATGAAATGTTAAGTTTTTGTTTGGTCAAACACTTTAATGATGACAAGTGCCTTTCACAGGATTTTTTTTAAAGACAATTTTAAAAACCTTATTGATTGATATCAAGGACAAAAATACCTTCAGTTGATTTAGCTGATGAGCTTTGCATTCAGAGAAGTAGAATGAAGGACATAGATCCAGCCAAGGTAAAAGTGTAGTCAGGAGAAATAGTCCTGAGGTACATATTTTATAAGCTTTTTTTTTTATATATAGCTTATAGGACAAGAAGGGTTTCTATCTTAGAAAATTTTTTATTCATTTAGTGTTATCTAAAATGTAGATATTCCATTATGCATAAGCATAATGCATAATGGAAGCAAATCAAGTGGAATAAGCTTACATTTGTCACATTTTTTAACTACAATAATCCTAAAAAAAACACTTCATCAAGTAAAAAGTTATTGTATTCATTTAGTATGGTATTTTAGAGTTAGCAAATAAAAATTAAGCAAAATATTCCCATTTAATTTTAATTTTCTGTTTTATTAGTGCTTAAGGATTTTTTTTAATGATCATTCTAAGCATCTTTTTCCTGAGAGCTGGTAGTCTGGCTGTAAAATGGATTTATCTGATTAACACATTTTCCATCATCTTTTTTCTGTCCTCACAGAGGGAAAAATGTGGTCACTGTAAAGTCAAAATGACCCTATTTAATTGAAAGGTAACAATACTCAAATTTCTTTTAGTATAGTAAGTACAGTTGTGTGAGATAAAACTCCCACACTATTTGAAATTATTGTTGACTGATTGAATATGGATGAAAATGAAAATTGTCATCACTGGGATGGTTAGAACTATGCAGAAAAAAAATAGAGAGATATGACAAATTATACATGTACAGAGAGTAGGTAAGGTTTGATCACTTTCATATTTTTCCCCCACCAATTCTTTATATACAATCTAGCCTTACTCCCTTTCTCGCCTTAATTCTTTCGCTTATTCTGTTTTATCTTCTCTTCTCTACCATTTCAGTCTCTTCACATTGCTTTTCCTGCAGCATCTGCTGGTGGACTTGCAACCTTGAAGTTCTCCCTGCTGGTCAGAGAGTAGGCACCTGCCTGATTGCTTGATTCTGTCCAACATCATCTGCTACTGATGTGAGAGGGCTAACTTAGGAAGAAACGCACTGTGGGCAAACAGGGCCACTTCCTTTTGTTATATACTTATTTGTTATGTTATATACTGCTCCTGCTGTGAATACTTTAGGCACATTTGGCTTTCAGAAATGAGCTTTATCCCAACACAATGAAGAAATTCCTATTACCAAAAGTTAGCTGAGTTTCATGCTGTGAGGTCCTAAAATAAAATTAGCTTCTATCTGTTGAAAACTAAGTAAAGAATAAAATAAAAAGGAAATTTAATTACAACAAAAACATAGTATTTTTCCAATAAGTTGTGTAAGTAAACCTCATATGGGTAAATTTTGCATCTTCAGTATTCACTTGATGTATCTAGATATATCTAAGGAAGGTTTTTGCTTTTTTTTTTTTTTTTTTTCCTTTTTATAATGCCTTTGATGGACATGATATACAGGAAAATAAACCCAAACAGCATGCTGCTCTTATAGTTACCACTAGGAGAATAGAGATGAAAATAGATTTAATTTAAGAAACACCTGAAAATTTCCTTCCCTTACTCATGCTGTTTTATTTTTTTTTTTTTTTTTTTTTTTTTTCTCCTCTGCCTCAATCTGTCTCTGAATTGCTAGTCTTTTTGATATCTCTGACATCCATTTGGGGAAAGAATAGCAAATTATTCAACTTAGAAATGGGTAATTAGTATACTAAGCCCTTGGAGGGTTAATTCCTAGGTAAGATAGGATGGGGTCATCCATATTTTTCCAGATGAAAGTGGCTTCATTAAATTTTTAGAGCCACCACACAGGATTAGTCATATCCAGTAAATAGCTTACAAATAACAGGCCATGATGATTGAGAGTAAATGATTTATCAAATAAACAAACAAAGAATTACATAGTAACAGGATTAAAAAAAAAGCTTTCTATTAATTGAAAGTTAATTCACACAAAGAAGCGTAAGAGTTGAGTTGACATCCATTACAAAAAGTCCACAAAACATTGTTTTCTTTCTCCCTGTTATGAATGACTCTGATGTTTTGTGGGAGAAGGTATAGCTCGAGACAGAACAGTGCTGTCCTACGATCTTGAAGGACCAGTGAATCCTGTTCCTTCCTTTACTGTTCTCATGCAAAAGTCACTTTAGAGTTAGTTGGATAAGGCACGAGGCCAGCTGATTATTGGCCTCTGCAAGGCCATGAATCCAAAAGCTAATTGGCTTTAGGAGATTGTGATAGTGTATAAGATGTTGAACATTAAAAGAATTCTAATTCTGATCAACATAGATTGGGGTCCGTGCAATCAATACACCCCAATGTTTCTAAGTGGATAATATTTTAGAGGGATTTCCATCATTTCCTTTATAGGTATGGTCGTAAGCTACAGATACATGTATGACTTGGAAAAGTTTTATCCCTCTAAATTTGCCTGAAAAATTACTGGGTCATTCACAAAACTTAAGCAACTGTATTTTGCTACAGTGTTTGTTATTCTTTTCTTTATAGTAATTATTATGAAATGACTATGATAAAACAGTTGAACAAAAAGTTTTCTACTGAAAAATTCTTTGTGGAAAATTTTGGGATTTTTTTCTTTTTTTCTCTAAGAGTATTATGGAAGGAATATGTTCCTGTTCATATTATGTAAAGAAAGAAACAGATTAGCTTTTGTGTTTTCCTAGTGGTCATCTGGAAATTGATAAGGAACTTGTCCCATTTGTTGAACAGAAGGCCAGCTGCCCTTCATGCTAAGGGCTGAAAGTTCATATAAGGTAGGTTGTGAGACTGCTCATGTCCTCAGAGAGCCAGACAGGTGGAAGGAACATGCATGCTCTGAACCTGCATGGTGACTTAAAACTTCTTACTTTGCTTTGTAGAATTTTCTTGCATATATTTTTAATGAAGTTACTAGCAGGCATATTCAGTTCACTTATACTGTTCAAGAGTAGAGGAGTTGCTAGTTATTTACATATGCATCTTAAGTTCACAGTGAAATTGCAATATGGAGAGTGATTGCTCAGTATATATTAATTGGTTTCAAATTAGTATATATCTCTCTATATTTTGAAAGGAGAAGATTGAGAAAGGAAAACAAAGAGTATAGAGGTAACAGCTGATGTTTATTTCTTACTTGCAAGCAATATCACAGTCTCCGCCTTTGTCAAGTGTCAAAATATTGAGTCTCCTGAGGAGCAACCAAAGCTTCTAAGACTCTTTCTCAATCCTTTTTTTTTTTGTTTTATTTCTTGGAAAACAGCAATTTATCTTTTCCAAAAATTCTGTAATGCAACTCATTCTGTTTATGAGACAGCTCCAGAGTAACTTTTCTTTCTGGAGTCCAATATTTAAAGCTATTTCTGTCTAGAAATGAAGTACCTTGATGGGACAGGACTGTTCTGCAACAAATAACTCTTTGTGAAATCTCATAGACAGAGAAATATGCTGCTCACAGATCTGTGTTTCTGTTTCAGAAACACAGTATTTGTACTTATAATTTAGTCATTTCTGTTTCCAGGTGATAACTGTTTACTATGTGCACTGAGAATGCCTATGCCTCTGCATTACAAATGTCTTTTTATATAGGCTTGATTTCTGATTAAGTCAGTTTGAGCCACTGTATATATATGCTGCTCTTCTCACTTTCAGGTTGCCACTTCACTAAAACCACTTATCTAGTCCCACATGGCAGGTTAGGAACATAGCTATATCAGATTAGCAAGGATCAAAAAGGAAAAAATGCTATAAACATCATATAGTCAGAACAAGTCCATTTCCACAAGGGCAAGTATATGTCAGACTTCCCCAGAGCATCCCAGGGCCAACCACCAGTGGTGCTCAGTGTGAATTGAATGATATATTTCACAGAGTTGTTTAGTTTAAGTAGTGTGTACTGTAACTTATGGCCATTGGCAGAAGCAATCAAATTTTTGAAGCCATCTCCTCACTTCAGGGAAAACACCTAGCAGGCTTTTTAGGAAAGTGCATCTCTCTGGAGCCTTTTCTATCAGGTCGAGGGAAGGATGCATCTTTCTTCTTGAACTCAGTGTCAATTTTTCAAGACTAGAAATTCTTCCTGTACATAATTCTACTTAGATTCCACTTTTAAACTCTCAGTTACAGCCATAACTCCTTCTATAAAGATTTCAGTTTTACTGTCTTTGAATGACAAAATACGTTACTTTATATATCTATGTATCCAACACAAAAGAAAAGCAAGGCTTAGAAGGAAAAGACCTCTAAACCCTGTATCCTATAAGTAGTTTCCTGTGCTTCAAACCATTATCAGTAAAACAAACCTAAACATACCTTCCTTCTCATGAGCAAATAATAGCTATATATTCAGTGGTTATGCTTGTTATAAATTTCTAAAATAGATACAGAATAAATGTAATATAGTGTTATGAGATGCTAAAAAGGAAAATTCCATATCATGGATATAAAATACTATAAAAAACATAAAATTATACATTTATAAAAGGCCTGAAACACAGACATAAAATATAATTCTTGCTTAAATGTATCTTTCTTAAAGTTAGGTAACTAGTGTAATATTTTGGATACCATTGTTAAGGAAGTTGTGTAAAATTTTGGGTATTTCTAAATAGTTAAAACATTTGTAACTCTAATATCAAAGAAATAATGCATCAAGATTTGGGGATTTTCATGGCATTTCATGGACATTGGTTTTGACTTTCTTGCCCTTAAGGAAAAGGTCAATCCTTTTGATTAAGCCTATAAAAGCATCCTGGAAAAAGAAAAAAAAAAAAAGAAAAAATAGACAGAGAAAAAACTCCTCTCCAAAATAAACTAGCTGTATTTTCCAATTAAAAATTTATATTTATAAATCTGTCTTCAACATATATAGTCTTTGCAAATATGTTTAATTTCAAACTGGCACCAAAGAACTGCATTATTATTTATATGGTATAATTTCTATATGGTGAAAAAAAAAATCACAGATTCATGAAATGTATATTTTCCCACTTTTTAAATAACTTATTCTGAAAAAAAATATTAATAAATCAGTATTTGATGGGGACCAAGAATGTTTTTCATGATTTATGGAAAAATTTGGAGATAATATGGAGGCTTCCATTTTAAGGGTTGATAAAGAAAATCAATTAATGTTGGTTAATGTTTCTTCTGGTCTAAATTACTGTTGAGGAATCATCTTAAGTGTAAAATGGTCAGAAATTCTGCTTTATGTTTCTCCTATTTCTTTTATTTCTCCATGAGAATCTTCTATCTGTAATTTTTCACCACCTTCTGTTGTCCATAGTGTGTTAGACCTTGAAGAGGAACAAAAGGGTATTAAATAACATCAAATATAGATAGATAGATAGATAGATAGATAGATAGATAGATAGATAGATACATAGATAGATAGATAAAGGATTGCACTCCCCCTAACTCTTTCTAAGTGCACTGCTCACATGTCTAGATATCCACTTAGCTTTCAGTAAAGGCTTCTTTAAGCCATTTTACTTGTCATCAAAATTTACACTTGCAAAACTCATGTGATGGCTTACGTGACTATATCAGTGGTGTGAATACAGGTACATGATAGTTAGGAAATAGTTATAAGCATAAGTCTAATTTAAGTATCAACTCCTATTCTCTAATACTTTACTGAATATCTCATGGTTTAGTGGCTGAATTTGATTTCCTGCTGAACTTGTGTTCATTGACATAGAGGTGTCTTACTAGTTCTTTAAACAATATACTATTTTAGAAAATGCCAGTCCATTTTGGTTCTGATATAAATGGTTGTTCTGACATTTTATTCATTCCCTGTCTCATTGTGTATTTCCATATGATATTATGGATTTGTCCATAATGACCATAATGTCCATAAAGACATTATGCATTTCCATAAGGTATTCAAAAGTGAAGCTTTAAAAATGAGTCAGAGTCCCCTTGTTCAATAGCTTCTTCAAAGACTTTGTGCAAATGCAGATGATGTCATCCTTTCAATAATTTAAGCCAAGAATTTGCTGAAGTTCAAGAACAAGCTATCTGGTTAAAAGAGGTACAGTTTAATGAAGGAATATGCTTTGCACATAAGGGCATCAGGTATGAAAAATTAGAGCCTGTCATTCCAGGCTCCAAATGTATCTCACAGGACCTATAACATCATTAAAGCGTCTCAGCTATATGTAAGGAAAGCTCTCTAACATAGGAAAGCACTCTGTTCCTCTCTATCTTGGAGGAATCTCCCTGTTCCTCATCCTGTGACACAAGGAAGACTTGTGGATCTTTTCCCTATTAGTCTACTATGTATAGTAATTATCCAACTCTTGATTTGTACTATTGCTCTTACATCATGCCTTGTATCGCACATTAACATGCACTACCCAAAAATTGTTTATAGATTAAAACATATTGTCATATTAAATTGGAAATCAATCTTTACTCCCTTTTGTAGTTGCTAAATTTTGACTCAATGAATTTTAAAACAACTGATTTTTGCAGGTAAAGAAAAACTGCAGTATAAGAATAGCAATATATGTCTGCAGAGCTGCCAGCCACTAAAACAAAGCAATATCCAAAGTTACTGACACCGAAAAATTTAAGCTGTTCTAGGAAATTGCAAACTACAAGGTATATATGGGGTTTAGCAAGTTTAGCTATTGGTTCAGCTATATCTTCCAGCAACAATTTCAAGTGGGTAATGAAGCATTTTAATTTCCATTTAAAAGTAGTAAGAGTATGCACCTAAGAAAATATTTTCCCCTTTATATTTTTTACAAGATATCATTTTTACAAGATGTTTTGCAGACAAAAAGACACATTTCTTTTGCAGAAAGAGTGAAATAAGGCAGAGTAAGATTCAAAGTATTAACTCAGAGGAAGAGAAAAAGGATATGTAAATAAGAAAAAAAAGGGAAAAAAGGTTGCTTGGTGAGAAACTGGAGGAAGAAAGCATCTGTCAAACAATTATAGGAATATTTCTCACATATCATGTCTGACATGTTATTGTTCTGGGATCAATTAGGTGCTATTACTAATTGTGCTCTTATATTGAGCATATTTTTTTCTTTTAAGATGTCTCAAAGAACATGTGGTACCACACCTAGATTGCTTCTTAATATGAATCTCATCAAAATAATTAAGAGTATGAAGTTTGTAATTGTTAATCTCATCAACAATCACCATTTTACTTCCATGCTATGTATATTCATACTTTTCAACAAGCTATGTCTTAGATTTTACTACAAACATTTCTAATCCTTAAAAGGTGCTTCCCCCCATCCCAAGAGCCTCCTTTCACTTTTTCTTTTCTACAAACACCTCGGTCTTTCCTATTCATTCTTAAATGTCTTTATCATCCCATCCACTCTCCTGATATTGTCTGTTTCTAGAGGAATTGGAGAGCAAAAGAGGGATTATTTTCCCTCAGGCATGTTATCCTGGCAGTGAGGACAAACAAACTTATTTTACAGTGCTCTTATAAAATCGAAAATTGTATATCTCCTGTGTCTTTTACATTTTCTCATCCCAAATGTGTATTAAATTTGTCACTTGATAACAAAGATATTTTTGCATCTTGACAACTCATTGAAAAATGTTTAATTGATTGAAACACCATTTTTGTGGTCTTTAAAGGAAAAGAAAATCATTGTTGTAACATAAAGGAAAATTATTCATTTGATGTGTCAAAGTTAATGTTGTCTGCAGTTGTTGTGGATTCCCAAGAGATGGAGTGTTGAGCAGCTAAACAAAAACATCATTTTGCAAATCGGATTGGCACCTGTCAGCTGTCTCTCAAGGGATATTGTCAGCATAATTTAGCACTAGAATAGATAATTTCAAGATAATGTTTAGCCTGTTTTGCAAGCTGGAAGTTTTGAATCAACATCTTGTTTCTTTTGGACATTTGATTAGTATGCTATTTAAAAAGCCAAGCCGTAAACTGACTTAAAGCCACCACTGAAAAGCAGAAAACCAGAATATTTTTGAGGTCAGTCAATGAAAGCTGACATAAACAACAGGAATATTTTAATTAAATATTAAACTACAATCAAGGTTAAGTATTTGGATTTTTGGATTAAGGATGTCTGAGAACCCTATTCTGTTTGTTGTCTGAGAACCCTATATCTGTTTTTTTCAAATTGTTATTGGATAACAAAGAGGTGGGGAAAAAAGTGATAATTTGAACCAGAAGAAGTCTTAGCTTTACTTTCTTCTCTTCTGTTTTTAAGATACTTGGATTCCTTTTTGCTTAGCAAGAAAGATTTGCCTAAAAAATATGTTATAGCTTACAGATTAAGGCTGTCTTCCAGGATATTTATAGTTTTGGGTTTTTGAATCTAGGGAATCTTTTGAAGGAAACAATTCAATATCTTCAGTTTTCTAATGAGTGAGTATTTACATAGAACCAGGCTCCTGATAGCATCACATTTTTAGGAAGATGCTTCTACAGCATCTACAGCATCAAAGCACATTTATGAGACTGGATTAAAAAAAAAAAATGAAAAAAACCGAACACTTTCTCATTGCAGTATAGGGAGGGAGCTATGTTTTGCTTTGATCGTGTTTGTGTTCCTAGTCCATTATAAAGCTATTAATTTCCTTCTGACAAAGCAGTGTCATATAAACGGATATTCTTGAACTTTAGATGATAATTAAAATCTATTGAATCCCTGACAGAGACATATCGTTGCTCTTCTGATCATATCCTGAAACAGGAGGCCGGAGTGGTTCAGAACATTCATTTATCACTGAATCCAGGTATTTAAGAATTATTTAGGTGTAAAGTAAGGTAATTAGAGACTTTAGGTGAGGTCTAGAGTCAGGGTCTGGAAGACTGGATGAAAATTTACTGTGCCTAAATCTTAAGATGGATTTCTTAAAGATATATATTTTAGCTATGTATTCTGTCATTCCTTACATTAGTGAGTTGAAGTAACTCCAAAATATAGTTTGCATGACTGCTTATTCAGCACAGAGCTGTTCAAACTGAATAAGGGCTACAGAATTTAGCTAACTGAAGCTCACATAACTCCTTTCTGAAAAAAAAATTGCTACTCAGCTTTTCTTAAGAATCCTATGGGAGACAGGAAGCAAATGAGGTTTTCTTGCCTCTAGTTCTGTTTCCAAAACTTTTCATAGTTTTCTCAGTTGATTAAAATGCTCTCTACAGCTTTTTGATGAGTGCATTGAGCCTAGGTTTTAAAAGTGAAACCACCAGATGAGAATACTTGTCACTACTAGAATCAAAAGCTTTGCAGTAGATTTTTCTTCTTCTTTCTTCAGAGACATTTAGAGTAAGACTTGCTCTTCCTAGACATTCTAAATACGCTAGTCATAGGAAATTGCTTTGTATATTTTTACTAAAGTGTGTCAAGAAGAGCAAAGAATGTAAATGAGTCATCTTTTCATCTGCTATCTGCTATCATCTGCTAAATGCTTACACGAATGTAGCGTATCTTATCATGGATTTCCAGTGCCAACTCAAACAATTGTCCATTACTCACTTGCTCCAAGCACAGTAAAGTTTTATATCTCTGAAGGTCTGTTTAAGAAATAAAAATCTTTACCATACCTTCAGCCAAACAGAACTTTACAGAAATGGTAATAGAAATACCTGTAAAGAAACAGGTAACCAGGAAAAAAAAAATTGCCATCATATATGCTGAAATTATGCTTAACAATGACCTTTTATTGCCTGTCAATAAGCATATAGAAGTTCATTTGATTTGGTAAATGAACCCAAAGGGAAAATACTTGAAAAACACAGACAGGAGAAATTAAACATCCTTGTTGTAAAGCTGTCTTTTATTTTCTCTTTTAGAAAAGTCTTATACAAAATCCCTGATATTATCCAGTTTAAAAGAATGTTGAAGCTTGTGATTTGGCAAGCAATCCACAGCAATCACGGAGTAAAAGCTAAACATCTACCAACCAGCATCAAGAGCAGGGCTGTTCCACACAGGAAGTTTACCTGAGAGCCAAGGTGACAACAGTGCAAACTGTGCTGAATAGAGCAGAGATGATGACAGCAGGAGTTCCCATCCACTGATGGCTTGGAAATCATCAGCTGAGGCAAGGTGGTAAATCAGGTCCAAAGTCCATCCAGGTAATCCAAAAAAGCCTCAGGATGAGCAGGAGATGGTTTGGACACAACTACAGCACAGTTCAAACTCAGACTAGAGAAAAAAGGCTAAGATTAAATGGGGCTCCTGGATTAGGGTGAGAGGGTATTGGCAAGGGTCTCAGGTGAAGGAGATCAGCACAGTTATGGCCTGGCTGTGCAGTCAGGGTCCTCACAACATCTTCAAAAGAATTATTTAATAAAATCTATTTGATCAGTGATGTTTTGCAATGTTTAACTGTCTAATATGCCTCTCAGCCTTTTGCAATATAGATTTACCCATGAAAAAGAAAGGTCTGATGTGCATAATCAAAAGTTGTAGTCTTGTCACACTTGTTCTGTCTATATTTTAATAGTTTGATATTGAGACCCTAAGAAAAGGACTAACAAACAAGTACATACAAGCACTAGCCCCAAAATGATTCCAAGGCTTATCAATATCTATCCAATTGTTTCTGACAAGCTACATACAAGGACAGGTGTGATAAATCTGTGCCAACAGATAAACTATAAAAATTGCAAGAAAATAAAATGTAATTTTATCTTTAAATCTCCTGAAGTTTGTCCATAGGTATATCTGACCTTGGAAGAATAATAAACAGGTGTCTCTTGTGCAGGTATAACCTGTTAAATGAAAGTGGCAGCAAGTTCTTTGCACATTTTGTGCTTAGTATCACTGTAACTCTTTTTTCATCAACATCCTTGCAAATTTGGAACTGATGAGACGGATAAAACCTTGAACGGCAGTCAGATCCATGACATACTGAGTGAGATATGCTCCTCGACCTACACTGAAATGTATTTTGGGGATAAAATTAAGGTGGTTGTGTTGTCGTTTTCTTCCTTCCTTCTCTCAGAGGTTTTCAAATACACCAGCACATTGTAGTTGCAATTGTGAGCCTTGCCCTGTCCTCAGATATAATTTAGCAAGCTTTATCATACAGATACATAAAGTTATGAGGCCCAATTCTTCTGTAGAGAAATAGACACCTTTCAGAAACTGAAATGTCAGAAAAAGTAGTCTCTTGGGTTATAGGAACCTTTTTTCTGACAAGAAAATTTGTGCATCCATGGAAACTATCAAGTTGCTGATGACTTTTCATTCCCCTGCTGAGATAAAAGTGAATTTTTCTTTACATAACACCTCAGGTACTGGCAGAATGAACCCATTCTCTCAAGAACCATTTCTTGGAAAATGTGGTTTTTTTCAGTGCAGGAATTTCTGAACTCAGTTTTCTTGAGTATCCTATGAACACCATCCTATGAATGGTATTTAATATCCACCCCTTGCAAGAGAAGAAGTTTCTAGTTCCTTGGCCATAAATACAGTATTAGACATAGCTTCATTTTAATGGTCTCATCCTGTTTCTCAGCATATAAAAACTCTGTAGATATATTTTTTTAAGGTTTGTGCTTGATTACCTCTGACAGCTTGTCTAGCAGTGGTTGTAGTCACAAGAGTAACAATTTTTGCCTCTCAGGAATGCCGACTGTTTTTGAAGCAAGTGTGTAGATTGTCTTGAAAGCTCAAGGCAGGGAGACGAGGAAGGCTAATGCTTCCTTACAGCCTCATATATTATACATATATATACACACATGTATGTATATTCATATACATATACATTTTTTTCATGCTGTGCAACAGATCTAATGCTTTACGAATATGTTTAGGCTGCATTTCCCTCCTTTTCTCTATAGAAAATCCCAGGGAAAACACATTAGCCGTTCTTATGCCTTCATCTGCTCCCTTCAGAAACAGCAGTGCAGAAGCCAGACACTGTCTCTTAGCTCTTATTCTGGTGCTGTATGTCCTTGCTTCTCAGAACAGAACACCAGTCTCAAGCCTCCAGTATACCAACAAACAGAAAGAAATCATAATCCTCACCTCCTTTTTTTTGGCATCTGTATGTTCACTTCCCCATAGAAATTGTTTGCTCATATTTCATCTTATTCTTACATATTCAGATAAGAATGTAGGGTCTGGGCTAATTCAAGTGTTCACTGTCCTGATGTGGCTGGGATAGAGGTTCCTACTTAGCAAAGCAAAAACTTCAAGGCCAAGTAAAAAAAGATATTTACCAGCCAGTTATTACATCAAGACTTTCTCTAAAAGCATTGTATGCTTCAGTTCCTGTGGTTAAGTCTAGACATAATCAAATGCACTTTAAATGAATTTTCCTAGATATAGGTAGAAGTCTAATTTAACAAGCAGAGAACTCAATGCAGGTTGCACAACCCACTAGAGAAATACAAGTGAACTCCATGCTGATGTTGTTAGACTGCAAGCAGTACCTGAACTAGATGTTTTAAATAACATTCACCAGCATCCCTGACGCAAGTGTCAGGACAGAAGCAAAAAGGAGAGAGCTGATATTGCTGTCAGTGTCCCAGACCAGAAAAAGAAGTGAACAGCTCATGGTTTGAAAGGGGTGGGTGTGGGCAGGAGATATCAAACACTGTGTTAGCTATACGCCCGACTCTGGCAGTACTGGATTCATGAACAGTAGATCCAATTGCCTTCCAAACATGTAGTCGAGTTCACAAATAGCAGGATTTATTCAAATGCAACATTTACAAAGCAGGTTTCTGATGCCAGTACAGGAAATTCTCTACCACATCATGGGATTTTTAGCTAGCTCTGATGTACAAGTGTGCAGTCATCACTCACCCCAGAAGATGGGAGAGGGCTCTCAGTCCTGAGGAATCTCCTCAGGCAGCATCCCAACCGGAAGCAAGGAAAGGGGTTTGGCCCCCTCGTCTGATCCAGAAGTTACAATGGACTCTTCCCTCCACTCCTTCCCTCTATAACTCACCTTTTGTCATTTTTTCTTACATTTAGATGGAGCTTGAGTGACTACTTGTTATTAATTGGTGAAAAATTTTCTCACTTTCATTTAAAGGTACAGTCAATCACAAATCTAGACTCCATGCTCAATTAGGAGTGGTCATACCTCAGAGGCAGGTACCTTTTAGGATGGAGGTGTGTTTTGACATTATAATGAGTTTATAATGAGCAAAGCTCAAGCAGAGTTCATCTGAAATGAGCGATTAGCCACCCTTGCTGGCTCAGCACTGGACATGTTATTGTGTATCTCCCCTACTGTGTGGCTCATCAGCAGCCCAGCACGGGCAGTACAACAGAGTTTGGCCACAGTGTCTTCACTCCTCTCCAGCCTCCAATACCCCTCTCTTCAGTTGTGAGTAGGGCAGACTGTGCTGCCTAGGGAACCGTGGGGGAGCAGATTCCATGTGTACCAGCTATCCTGGCAGTGGCAACTGCGTATCATCCCAAGCAAACTTCTGTAATGCCAAAGCTTCTGTTGGGCCCTAGTTTTTCTCTAAGTTTCCACTTTTGAAGCAATTCTTCCACACTCATGTACTGTCATCATAAGCATAGTTCTTCAAAAAGTTCCTTAAAGTGACTAAGAACTGATATAACTCAGACTTGTATTTAGGAAGCTTAGAAATTATCAAATGAGACATATTGTTGTTTTGTTTGTTTGGAAAAAAATAGAACTGGTGGTCCAGTGTCACATAATTGCATAAAACAACACTAGAATCTTTTTTACTGCAAAAATGAGGAGGAAATCGAATACTTTCCAGAGAGCAAAAAATCATCCTCTAAGCCTAATTCCATAGACCATCCCTGAGAAATCATGCTATTGCCAAGATGTCTAAGTGACTCCTTCCGCTGTGTTTTCTGAAGCAACAGGCTAGCTTTACGGCAAGCCCAAATGGGTGAGTTTGTTACTGCTCCCACTGATACCTCTATGTTGAATAGGTCTGTTCACTCACCATACTGTGAGTGAACAGTTGGGTTTTTTAAATCAGGTAATTTTTAATTTATGAGTGAAGAAGGGACTGGAAATACATTGTCTTTGTCTAAACTGTTGTAATTTTTCATAGAAGGTATGAAGTTCCAACTACATCATAATTCTATATTTTCTGTTGAAAGAGAAATTATGGCAAAAAAATCCCAGACAGTTTCACTTGAAGTACACTACTTAGTGTAGTGTTGATTGATTTTTACTCTGTTCTGCCAAAGAAGTCTGACTACATTAAGACTAAACACTCTTTGCAGCAGAAATGAATGATACAGTCAGCACACCTTTCACTAGCTGTGGTAGCTGCCATCAGTAACAGCAAAGGCTCTCTCTGTATAGGAATAAAGATCCGCAAAACGCATATTGGTGGCAAACATTTACAAAAGAATTGGAATTGGGATACCTTACAAAATGATTGGGATAAAATTATACCAAAGCAGATGTTAGTGTTTGCTATTCAAATATGCTGCTGCATCAGATTTTACATGTATCGGTGCATATATGTTTTGGTACTGATGATAAATTTGCACACAGCTGCCATATATGTGCATTAAAGGCAGCAGGATCTCTTCACCAAAGATCTCTCTTTCATTAAATATAATAATAAATATATATTGATTTTTATTTTGATTTGCTCTGACCATCTACTTTTATCTGATTTACACAGCCAAATTTTTTGAAATATATTTTTCTGTTTTTATTCACTCATGTTAATCCACTACAAAATATTTTGACTGTCAAGAGGACTTTCTGGAATGATCTGATTAGTATCTGCACATCGTATCTTGACAGAAAATTGATCATGATCTTATACAGCTAACTACCAAAATTAGATTTGTGCAACTGGCCTAGTGAAAGTATTTATCTCCTCCTAGCTATAATTTTAGATATGTCTTCTTGTATACCAAGAAATATTCAGGTCTTTCAATACTTCATCAACATAATCTATACCTCTGATTCTTCAAGTGCCGCATTTTCCCAAAATTTTGACTATTGAAACTATATTGTTTTGCTTAAACTTCCTCATTTCTGCCTCCTTCTGCACGGCCCCCCAAAAACCAAAAACCTCCAGTCAATCAAATGATTCAGTTTTTCCCACCTCTACCCTAAAATGCCTCTGACTCAGGTCACATTGGCTTAAGCAACAGATATGAAAGCTTTAGCACCATCTAACTAATTCCCAACATAATGTACTTCATTGATGAAGTTTTGTAAACCCTTTCAGCAGTGTCGTGTGTCCATTTCTAACAATCATCTCACTTATGTTCATTTCTAGTCCTCATGTGATAAAATGGGCTCCAGCAGCAAACACAAGGCTCCTTCTGAACATGAGTAAATCTCTCTCACGCACTTAAGAACTGGAACAGTTGTCCAGAGAGGCTGTAACGTCTTTCTCTTGGACATATTCAAAAGTTGTATGGACGTGATCCTGTGTTACATGCTCTAGATGACTCTGCTTGCACTTGAACCCGAACCATTCTGTAACTTTGTGACTTTTTTTGAAAAATATAGAAAATCAGAAGTGATTCGTAAGTAGTTTACCTTTTTTGCAGTAGTAAATTTTGATGAAGATCTCTATTTTGGATAACATGGAAAAATTATTGAGACAATCCCAGAATCCACAGCTTAAATGCCTTTAATCTGTTAGAAATCAATTAGTATTTACAGTGTATAGTATTCCTAAGAGGTAGTTGAATAAGGTCAGGTTTTATTTTTCTATATATTTCTTCTCTATTTTGAATAGGCTCTGCGACACCCTTGGGCACCTTTGAGGAATTTTATGGTGTAGAATTCACCTGGAACTTACTGAGCAGATTTCATCTACCAGATTTTGAATGCTAGTACAGAATGTATGATATATTGATAATTTTGGATATATCTGTATTTTTAGATAAGCAACTAGAATATATCCAATCACTCTAGAATGGATAAAGAATATTTCTTTTTCTCTTTCCTTTTTTTTTTTTTTTTTGGTTCTATACCCATTTTTCCATTACAGGGATCATTTTCTCCCATTGGGAGCAATATGTTTCATAATTCAATTCATTAACATGCATTAACTAATTGTCTTCATTCTCTTGCAGTTAATTAAACCAAATTAAGTCAATTATACTTTTCTATCTCTGACTTTTCTTTTGCCTAATCTAAATTGGAAAAAGTGAGCCTTAGCTTGAAAAGAAAAAATTGTATATTCCCTACAGCAAAAGTAGAAATCTTAATATAATAGTATGAAGATAGCTAAAAGTCAAAGTGATGTAAAATGACTTTTAGCCTCATTTACTTATTACAAAGATTCATAACTTTTTTTTTTTAAAAAAGACATTGCTTTACAAAATGGGCATGAGGTATATTGCATTAAGCATTCCAACAGAAGATAACAGTGGTGTAAATTTGTCATGATATAGAACCAGCTAAATTTTATTCCTGCTGAAATGAAATGTATGTGTATATATATATATAAATTATTATTATAGTCCATATATAATTTTCAGTTTTGATTAGCTGCAAAAAAAAAAAAAAAAAGTTAATTTTTTAATAATAACCTTTTTTTTGTTTCCTTTTTCGTCTCCTCATTTAGCCACTCTTTTACTTGGAGGCTGGGGCAGGGTAAGAGTGTTTATTCTTATTATGTTGATGTTATCTAATCTCATAAAAATTACTTTAGGAAGATGTTTGTAACAATAAAACAGAATTTTCCCAGAAGTATCCTTCCTCCACTCTGCCTTGAAATAGAAAGCACTGAGATGTTCCTGATCTCGGGAGACACTTGAAGAACACAGTAGAAAGTATAACATCTATAAGAGCGATTAAAAACTAATGTGAATTGGCTTTTTAGCTCATTTTTTTACATTAAAAACATTTAAAAAGAGTAGCACTTGTGTTACTTCAGAAGCAATGTTGGATCACAGGTCTAGTAGGTGACCACAAGTGACCCATAAATTTTCTCTGTGCTTATTCTTCCCTGGAACCACTGTGCAGGAGAAGACCAAGGGCCCAGGGGGGCAAAGATAACAAGCACTTCCTGTGAATCATTCAGCTAACTAAAGCACTCTCATTTCCAAATGAGCTCAGAGCAATTTTTAGTATCAACTATTTAATCTGGCCAGGATGCAGTTTGGGGAAATAACAGGGATTAAAAACTTTCTGCTTTCCTGCTACTCTGCCACCTCTTTACTCCCTAAAGAATGGAAACTCTAGCATTTACACCATGAAGGTGGGCTTTCTAGATGAGACATTATAGTCACTAAATGAGGCATTTCTCATCCCTTTCACTATCTGAGCTTAGAATTAGACATGATGACCCAGTTACAAAAAAAAAAAAAAGCCTCAGTGAAGAGATGGGATGCAACAAAGAATCCAAGACACTGTTTAGACAGATTTCTCCTTTTTTTTTTTTTTCTCTGCTTTTATGTTGCATTTACTTTCATTTTTCTCTTAGGATCCATCAGAGAGCTCCTTTCTTTATACGGCAGATACTTGACTTCAGTTCTCTAGGTGATTTATAGAATAGCTGCTACTCTACCACATGCATCAACCTCCAAGGATCTCTAGTTACCTGTCATCCTTCACTGTTTGTATCTTCTTAACAGTTTTTTAAACCCAGACTCCCAAAACTGTTTTTCTTTAAAAACAGCAGTCTTTGGAACATTCAGATTGATAACGATTTTTCCACACTCCACATAATTCACCTAAACTGTTTTATGGAAACCTTATATGAGATATAAGGAAATTAATGAATTAATTTATAAATTTATCTTTTTCATTAAATCTGATTTTTTTTTTTTAAAAAAAGTCATATCAGCCTTGATCTTTATCTTGTTTCTTTTCAGAAAAAAGTAAAAGTGTATTTCAGTATTCAAATCTTGTCAGGTAGCTAAGAAAGAATGTACTTGTCTTCACAAATAGAGCTTTTTTTTTTTTCTCATCAGGTTCATATTACTATATTAAAACTTAACCCTATTTATTACTTTAAGGAACTGTTGTCTCTTGCAGTGTTTAGTCAGAACAAATCTACCTACCAATATTTTTCAAGTTTCTTTTCTCTTTCCAAGAACACTGCCTACAAGTTAGAATATATCACTAGGGAGAATAAAGGATGACAGTGATCTATTCCCACACCCTTCCTTTTCAAACACTCCATTACTCTTCTATATATGAACTACCCTATGTAACAAAATAATAATAATAGAGCATGTAAACAAAGTAGCTCCTTTGCCGTTTTTTGCATCTTCTGTCTAGCACATGGGATGCATACACAGTGACAAGCTCCCACACCACTGCCCTCTAACACTCTAGAGATTAGCTTGCTTTTGCTAAAGCCAGAAATATTGCTGACCAGTTTCCTTACTGAATGTTATAGAGGTCTTTCTATGCTAAGGAGTGTGTTAGAAAATAAAAGGATAGTATAGCCAGCCTGTGTTTATCTGGAAGTACACAGCATCCTATGGCAGCAGGGTTACTAGCTGGAGTGTCAAGATAAGGGTATGCACTGGAAAATGATAGCCACGCTGATCTCAAAGGGTTGGTCTGAATGGAGAATGTAGCATTTCTCATTCAGCGGCATTGTGCATTGAAACCTTCCTAAAGCCAGGAACAGTGTGTGGGAAAATAATAGCTACAGGGCTCTCTGTGCTTCTGCATTTAGGTCTCTTTTCTGACTCTAATCTTAATATTCCTTTACATCAGAGGACTGGAACAAGCTATCCTTCAGGAAGAACGTCCCACTCTAGGTACACTCTGAAGCACAGGACTCTGAATGGTATGTACTGCCAGTAAAATACAACTTCTCTTAAAGAGCACACATGCTTACCAGAGAGGTTTTTCTAAAGCAGACCTTTATAAACTATTTCTAAAAATAGTTTATAGTCCCACAAGAAATCTGCTTTCTTCCAGCTCTTAATGCTTTTTCTTTCCCTTAAACAAATACAGATGCAATAGGTCAGAGTTCCTGTGAACTGTGCAAAGGTGCTTTCAAACCTCAGATGTCATATTTTCTCTAAGATGGTTCTCCTTTCTTTTCTTTTCAGAGTAAAAAGGAAGAAGGAAACAAAATCTGAAAATAGATCTTGGTTATAGCCATGTCTGTTATTTCATATTTGTAAGGATATTTAAGGCAGACAAAATCTAGAGGTAAGATGATAAATTGTCCTACCATGTTCACATTGTTTCCACATTGTTTCACATATGCCACATGCTCTAGGGGACCCTGCGTGTGCAGGGAGGTTGGACTAGATGACCGCTACAGGTCCCTTCCAACCCTAGCCATTCTATGATTCTATGATTCTATGATTCTTTTGCATGAAAATCCCCTGGATTAATTTACCCTGTCTAATTAATGTGCCATACACTAGGTTTGCTATCAAACGATGCTGGATAACAAGAAGATTGCAAAAGCCATTGCTAAAATTAGTGCTTTCATCTACGTTCATTCAGCAAATTAATGATTTTGAAATAGCCCCAAACCAGAAAAAAAAGAACACTCATACGACATTGCTAAATTAGTCTTTCGGTAGCTGTTTAAAAAGCACAAACAAAGTTAAGTGTGTTGATGCAGAACCTAGAGAAATAAATAATGGTGGAGAGTAATGAAGAAGTGTAGATTAATCAGTAGCATAACAGTCTTTTTAATCATCTTTCCTGTTCTTATTTGGAGGTCTTCAAAAATGAGGCAATGTATTACTGTAAAAGTAGAATCATCACCAATTAAAGTATATAATGACTGGATGTGACTATATTTTCACATTCTGAGTTCCACTGGGTTTTGACCACTACCTGAGTTAGGTAGTTTTTACAGAGTTTAGAAATTTTAATTTGCTTACTTTAGAATTAATATTAGAAACAAATATCATTCTTCTCACTGGGTCAGGCAGTTAAGTGAAAAATGATATACCCAAACATTTTCAATCATTAGCCATCATGTTCATACTGATAGGCAGATATGAAAGCCTTATCCATAGATTTATTTTTGAAAAAGATAAAACAAAATGAATATAACTAAATAAATTACTGATGTAAATTCCGCTCCAATTCATTGGAGCTAGTATCCTGTACCATAACATTTAATGCCACATTTTATATAGAAGGAGCTGTACATGTTCCCAAAAGGCAAAAGGCAGGGAGACAGAAATATGCTTAAATTTTGTAAAGTATCTAAACTGAAGATAACCAGGACCATCAATTATTCTCAGGAATGTAGCCAATATTATGAAATCTAAAGTAGACAAGCAACAAAGCCCCACCCTCTACTCCAAAACTTGGGTATGGACTAAAGCTTTTATAGACAAAAATGTAAACTTAAGGTCATAAAAGATAATCAATAAAACATCAGACTAGGTTAAGTAATTTAATCAAATTAGTCTTGTGTTTAGCTCTATGCTTTGTGTTTGACTAAAATATGTATATAAGAAAGGCAGCAGTGGTAAACTTGTTAGTTTATCACATAATTTCTTACAACCCTTAGCAGTTTATTCTGATTACAAATCCCTCAGTGTTTAAAAGAGAAAAAAAAATAACTGCCTTAAAATATTTCTCAGTGCTCTTGGGAATTTGCAAATCAGTTTCCAGCCTGTGGTTCTTGTTTTGCCTTTCCCCGTTTAAATCTAAAAGACTTAATCCCTGATGTACCAATTTACAACTACCTGCCGGGGCAAGCTGTGGAGTGCCTGAGGGCTGTGGTTTCCTAATCAACCAGATCAGAGGATCTTTTGGACTGTGCGCTGTTCCTATTCAGTCTGAGATGTTAGTGATTTCTATGCACAGAAGCCAAGATTTGTGGGGGGTTCAGGGAAGCAGGAGGAAGGAAATAAAGGAAACTGGGATGAGGCTGGCACAAACATTCCTAAACAAGAAGTGCTAGTCAAGAAATAGTCACAACCAAAATCCAGAACAACCTTTTGTCCTGGATTTTTTGAATTACTCCATCCATTTTGTACACCCTATAATCTAATTATTTTATGTTGGTATGCCATGCAGGACTTAGGACTTGATTCCTATTTAATCTTTTTCCTATCACTGTGTGAATGAAGCTATCAGCTCGAAAAAAAGATGCATAGGGAAAATTGTAAGAAAAAAAAAAGCACATTGTGTATGCCACCTTACATTGTAGTATTGAGGTTAATATTAATTATTCATAGGATATTTGTTAGATCTTTCACTGAAGTAGTAGATACATCTGTATGTTCCGTACGACAGCAATCTACCAAAAACATGTTTTGGAGAATTTTGAATATAAAGTAAATAATCTTAAACTGTCAATAGACACCAGTAGGACAGAATAAGGGAATCTTTATAGATAGTTGCAGTTTAACTTTCATGCCTTCAGTTCATAGCCCAAACTTATTCCATTCTATTCCTTCTATACCAATCTGGATATGCAACACAAACACAAGCCACTTGAACGCTACTTTAAAGCACGACATCTCAGTTTTTATATACTTCCAAATTAATAAACAACAAATTTTTTTTTCTAAATTTGGATATATGGATTCAGTTAGGCTAATAATGAGTATAAAATTTTAAGTTAATAGTGTCTTTTTTTGTCCTAAGTTTATGTGTCTAAATACAGAATTTTATAATAGGAGCACCTTCTCAAACATATATATAAATTTACTAGTGTGATGCTGTAGTAAATTGAAATTATTGAACTATATGTGCAATGTGATTGGAGACAGTGATGTATAACATTAGAATTAGGACTGGGAAAAAATAAGGAAAACAACTTGACAAGCAATATGTATTTTTTTTTTTTTAAAAAAAGAGAACAGCAAGGAATAAAGAAGGATTTATATAACTACAAAGCTACTAATTCCTTACAGTATCTCTACAATTGGAAAGTCACAGAAAATCAGAAAGAAAATTTGGAGAAAATACATTGAGTCTAAAGCATTACTTTTCCTTTTTTTTTTTTTCTTAATTTTTCATCTCTCTGACCAGAAATTTGAAAAAAAATGATACCTAAAGTACAGATTGCTTTCCAATGGAATTTATTTTTTTGTTATATTGCATTTCTTTTCCCCTAAAAAGACATCCTACTCAGTCTTCACTGTTGTTCAGGCATGACAATCCGTAGGTCAAAATGGTCTATTTTGTCTTTCTTACTTTCCAGATAGCTTGTTGAGAGGGCCCTGAGATGCAGCCCTGAGATGCAGAATCCGCGCTGTCCCTCTTTCCAAACGAACATAGAGCATATTCTTTCATATTGAAGGGGAATGTGTTACTAGGGTCACACTGTGCTGGGCGCTTTACAAGCATAACAAATTGAGAGTTTTGTCCAGAGACCTTAAAAATCTAAAGTGAGGGAGAGCAGATGGATAAGACAGATGGAAAGGTAACACTAAAATAGTAGCAAGACAGCTGTACACAATGTAATAAGCAGTGATCACACCAGCCAAATAATCTTAGTGTTGCTGCAAAGGCAAGCTTGTGGGAAAGATTTAAATGGAAGGTAAATAATATTTTAGAGGTCTTACTTCAGAGAAATGAAAATGTAAAAGAATGACATTGGTTGGCACTTGTCAAAAGCATAACAAATTGATTATCAGAAAGAAGATATCCCAGCCAGCACTGTTGTGGGAATCTGTCTGTCTGATGCAGGTGTCCAATTAGAATGAGGTGGGCATCAACCTTGAAGAGTTTTAAAAGTGAAAATACATTGTGGCTCAGCATAAGAACTCTAATAAATAAGGTCTGTGTTATGTAATGATTGAGGAAATGACCAAAAAATTACAAATTGTACAAATTCACCTAGGAATATCTTAGAAATATTTACATATGATTAGGAAAAAGGTGACAAATTTTCATCAACACCCTTTTGAGTAATGGAGATTCGGAAAATGAGCTTCACTTTGAGGAAGATGCTTTACAGAATTGGTGTGTTTGCCTTTTCCCTTCAAAACAGCAATCCAAAATGATCATATTTCTTCCTATTAGAGCACCTCTGTGAACTTATGACATTCTCTGTACACAAGATATATGGACACTCCTGAGGTCTGAAATGTCTTGCCTGGACAGCAGAGCCACACAGCTCTGCCACCAGGGAAAACACTTTTTCATCACCATCCAATATATGCCTGTGGTTAAGCTGAGGAGTTAGAGCAGGTTTGCTGCTTAAGACTGTAGCCGTTAAGTGTTGATACCCTGTGCTGGCTGGTCCCTTTATCGTCTTCACAGATGCTTTCAACATCTCGAGCGCTTCTCTTCACAACAGATGGCTTTAGCCTTCACCCCCCGCCCCCACACACAGGTGATATCAGGTATTCACCTCCATTCCAGACCCCACAGATCTGCACACTGAAGCAGTATAACAAACTTGAATGTACTAAACAAATGAAAACACATTTCCTTCAATTAGGACTTGCTTGGAGAGCGCTCAAGGTGGCCTCTGAATTCCTGTGAATATTTACTCTTTTGCTTGGCACCTAGTTCTTCCTCTTCCTAAATGAACTGCAAATAGATTTCAATTTAATAGTAGAGACTTGCAGCAGAAAAATATGGTAGTTTAATTTGTACACAAGCCATAGATTTACAATAAGATCCCTTACACAGAAAGTATTTATCCCATTTATTTCTGCATCTATTGAATATGTTTATTCAACAGTTATTGGGAAACTAATGAACTCTCCTTTTATTTTAATGAAATAAATCTTGAACAGATAGTATTTCCTGTAGAAAAAATATATATATTACCCCAAACAGCTGTAAAAAAAAAAATGTTCCACTGTGGGAATACTATGAAGTTAAATATATATATATATATTTCTAACTGGCATTTGGTAAGCACAAAATAGTGACTTCACAGCATCTACTGTTATTATTACAGTAGGACATGAAGAGTGTTAGGGAAATAAGATTTTTTTTTTCTCTGCTGCCATGCTTGTTTATTTTATACACTTGACAATGCTTTGAGGATGGCAGTCATACCTCTGATGTCAATTGTTCTCACACTGCTACACAGAGATGAGGGATGCTTTGAACTTGTATGCTTAGCAGGTGGTACACAGACAGTATGAAGATTCTTGTTTCAAAAAAAAAAAAAAAAAAGAATTTTTGCCTTGTACCATTAAAGTGATGATCTCATGCATTTTTCAATGTGCATAATTTTGATTTTTGAATCAAAAAAGCAGAATGTGAAGCAGAATGTGAGAATGAAAGTCATGTTGATAAGCTAAGACAAGCTACTTTTTGTATCTGAATGAAAGGTATTTCCATACATTAGAGAAGTACCAATTAAAAATTACTTTACAGTGACTACATATGGAAACAACAGATTATTGTAACATCTAAGAATTTAGATGCTTAAAAGCTATGCTTAAAAAGAATTGTTGTCATAGACATTGTGGGAAATAAAACAAATGAAAGAGTGGGAAAGCTAAAAGGAAGAGCAGGTTTGTGAATTTCAACCAACAGATAATCTACCTGAAGTCTTAAAAAAAAATCTACTAGTACGGGATTAAAGTAAAGAAGATTGAATGGTGAATGATGTGGTTCCTTCTAAGAGTGGCATAGTCTCAATTTTTGCCTTGCTGGAGTAATAAGAGATCATGATTCTCTCCCCCACATTACTGAGAGTAACAATAGAAAAACTGATGGATTTAAAAAAACTCCAGTGCAAATATTTGTGCTCAGATGATAGTAGACCTAACCAGAATAAACCGGAATTGTTGAATAGAAATGGAGTAATGATACTTTAAACTATCCCAACATACATTTTTGGTAAATTTTGATGGAAAATGCAAATCAATACAATCAGACCTCATTAGAGGTGTAAATTCAGCTGTCATATGAATGATTGTATATAATATGTGATTCATCAGACAACAAGTAGCAACTGATAATGGCCTATATTGGTCTCACCTTCAGAGTGTGACAAAAACAATGTGATTTTAACTATGAGATAAAGGAACTTCAAAAGATAGTAACTAGTTTTCAACATTTTTATCTTTTTTTCCTCCTTTTGCTTTTCTTTCACTTCTTTCTTTCTTTCTTTCTTTCTTTCTTTCTTTCTTTCTTTCTTTCTTTCTTTCTTTCTTCCTTTCTTTCTTCCTTTCTTTCTTTCTTTCTTTCTTTCTTTCTTTCTTTCTTTCTTTCTTTCTTTCTTTCTTTCTTTCTTTCTTTCTTTCTTTCTTTCTTTCTTTCTT
>PTEX01000296.1:693812-757634 GCA_003342815.1 Eudromia elegans | reverse complement strand
CTTTCTTTCTTTCTTTCTTTCTTTCTTTCTTTCTTTCTTTCTTTCTTTCTTTCTTTCTTTCTTTCTTTCTTTCTTTCTTTCTTTCTTTCTTCCTTTCTTCCTTTCTTCCTTTCTTCCTTTCTTTCTTCCTTTCTTCCTTCCTTTCTTCCTTCCTTTCTTCCTTTCTTCCTTCCTTTCTTCCTTTCTTCCTTTCTTCCTTCCTTTCTTCCTTTCTTCCTTTCTTCCTTTCCAACAAATTCCAACCAACTACATATGGTACTTACATGGAGTCTTATTAGGCTTTGCACAGCTGTAAGTGTCCAAGTATGAATGTCAAATTGTAGGATGCAGGCTCACGTATTGTAAGGTTTCAGAAGACATTGCTCTATCAACATAAAGCTCTCTACAAAACAGGTTTTGCTGCTTAAGTGACTCAGTTTGCACAGATGTTTAATATGCTGAATTCTCTATGAGTTTAGAAGAACCTTGTTGCAAAATTTTAAATTCTTGTTTTTTAAAAAATAACATTATAATGAGAAAAAGAAGCAGAAAAAGTCAGCTTGGAATAAGATATAATGAATAATTACCCGTGTTAATATCAAACAAAATAATTCATACAAAAATATACAAAAAGGTGAGAATCTTCTGCACTATCTACATTTCATTTTGTACAAAATACATTTTTTTTAAGGTCTCTTTTCTTCCTGCTCTATGATGACTGTGAATCTGATTTTCCATTATTATTATTATTATCCCTATGCATGTGTAATGGAAGTGAGATATTTACTGCAGGAAAGTCATATTCCCAGATGTTTCTGCCTTGGCTGTGTACATATGGGTATGTTTCAGTCACAGCTTTGCCAGACCATGAAAATAGCCATCTGGAAATCCTCTAATTTGGACTGTTTAACCTAGATAATACAATCTAAAAGTAATGTGATGATCGAATCTGGTATTATATAAGACACCTCAGCTGATAGACAAGATAGTCAATTTTGCTCAAGCAAAAAATAAAAACAGTATTCACAGTATAAAAATGATTAAACAGTATATAGATACAAAAATGACTGTACAGTTAAGTACTTATTTGGCTTATGTAAAACAGTATTTCAACCTATTCATATTTCATCATTGCAAAGTTTTGGCTTGAGAAAGCTTCCTATTGCTTTGACAGCACTGGAGAGTCTGAGGCTATACCTACTTAGCTATATAATGAGTGGATTTCTGCTATATATGTCTTAAATTATTTGTGCATATAATATACAAATGGGTTAAGCATATATTAAGAACACCTCACTCTAGGTTTTCTGATATTTCCCTTAGCATAAAAGGTGTATCATATCTGGTGTCAGACCTTAACTGCAAAGGTTATGAGATTTATTTTTAAGCAGAGCCTCAAGATTTAGACATTTTGGGTTAATCAGTGAGGTTGTGGTTACATTATATGCAGTACATGTCATTGCATTAGCACTGAGATGATAGTCTAAACAGACAGGAAGATATTATATACCACATCCAGCATTTTCAACAAACAAACAAACAAACAAACAAAAAAAAAAAACCCCAAACCCACCATTTTCAATAGAGAATCCTAACTCTTTTTAAATTTTCCTTAATAGATTCCAGCACCCAAAGGATGCAGGCTACGGTTTAGTTATCTGTATTCTTCTTTGATACATTACATGCATGTCAGATTCAAAATTATTATACATATTTATCTCTTCTTAGATGAATCAACCCGTGTTAGTGTTTCTGTTCCCCTGAAATTTTGAATATAATTGTTTCAGTACTTGGTAACATTAAATTGTCTAGGAAAGATTTATGAGTTAAACATGAACTTATGGACAAGAATCACTCATTGGAGGTGTACTGGATGGCTGACTTCCTTATTCCAGAAAGGTTAATTTTGAGTCAATAAATTTATCTCTCCTGGAAGAATCACTCATTGGAGGTGTACTGGATGGCTGACTTCCTTATTCCAGAAAGGTTAATTTTGAGTCAATAAATTTATCTCTCCTGGAAGTAAACCTGCTTCTTTAAAATCTATGATTGTCATTGTGGGATACAATAATTTTTAATTATTGTCAATGAAACTGTTATTTATAAATCATCAATCCAAGAGGACTCTTATTCGATACAGACTCCAATTACCTTTTATCTAATAGCTTTTCAAGGAGTCAAATATGTGACATGGTAGCATCTCCTTTAGCATGACTATTTACTAATCAGGTACTTTTAGGAAAAATAATAATAATAATTTTCTATACAAGGTATGAAGCTTCTTGAAAAAGGTGCATGTAGAAAACTTGATCTTAGTAAGCATTGTAGAAGATAAATTACTTTAACCAGCAGTGAATCCATACAATCTTAACAGCACTGAAGTTGACCATTTAGTAAAAAATGTGTTCAGACATTCAAGGAAAACACATAACCTTACTCATTGGAACAACTATATTAATTTACCAGTAATATTGTGAAGAAGGAAGACCGGGTGGGAAATAATGATCTCACTAGAAAAAAAAACCAAATAGGGAAGGGCTGCAAATGTGGGCTACTGTTCATAAAGGAAAGGATATAGGGTCTTCTGCATAATTAATAGCACAGTGAAAAGGACTAAAATAAAATAAAATAACCATATATGAATGTCCTGGCACTACAGAGTGATTTCTCACAGTCTGTTATGGTCTGAAATAATTCCATAGATATGGCTTCGCTGTCTTAAAAACAAAATAAAACACTAAGTAGAGAAATATAGAACAAATGATGTTTCATAACCCCCTTGATACAGTTGGTTCTCACATATTATCTTTGTATGAGAGTCAGTCTATTTTTGGATAGTTTGTCTCAAGTTTTAGTCCTTTGTATTGTTGTACCAAAAAGTCAGAGTTTATTTCAAGAGAAAAATCAATGAACTACTTAGACCAATGGCAATGTCTAGCACCTATTTCTAATGACTGTGAGAGCGCAACCTCCTTTTGTTTATGCTCTGTTTTGGCAGCAAGGGGCTAAAAGGTTCCCAATTACATTTGTGGTTTCTCAAAGATTGAGACAGTGACAATAAGGTTCATGTCAAAAGTTAACAGTGCAAAAGGAATCCCAGTTTCTAAGCTTATTTTATTAGGTCCTCTAGCTGAAATCTTGATGAAATGTCAGGTCTTCACAGCTTTGCCTTTAATGAGCAAAACTTCAATTGTACCTCAAGGCATTCTACTTCTTTGAGGTATTTTTTAGCTCCAAACTCTCCTCTTGGTCTCCAACTGTTAAAGTCTTGTTTTAGAGACCTGGGAGATTTCATTGATTTTTTTTTTTTGCCAAAAGAGATCACTGCCTTTAGGCAAGGTGTGAATACTAGATTACTGCATTTTTTTTCCTTCTAGTTTCTAATTCTTTTATGTTCTGTTTCTTGGAGACTTTGTTTTTTACTCTGAGAGTATAAATATTAAAAAATTCTAAATATTACATTTTATATTTCACTATTCACAAATAACACTAATAAAGACCCAGGTTTCTACTGATAAAAAGGAAAAAAAGGAAATTGTCTATTGTTTGATTAATTACATGAATTTTATATAAACAGAAAGAAACATCTGTTCTGCATTTTATCTCAAATTTGAAAGTCTCTTACTATAATAATTGGGTTAAAAAATAGACTTTTAATGAAAGGAATCCATCATTATTTTTGTCTTCCTACTATGTCAATTTAATAGCCTTGATCAGAAGAACTTCATATACTTCTTTAGATTTTTAATTCAATTTTGAATTTGAAAATCCTAATATATAGACACTCAGACACTGCAGAAAGACTCCACTCATTTAGATATTAAATAAGATTTACAGTTTGGAAACAATTAAAGGAAGAATGTTAACTGGAATGTCATACAATTGATTATCCAAATTCTGCCAGAATCTGCAGAAAAAAAAATATTTTTATTGTGTTGAAGGGATTAACTGCAAATTAAGATGGTTCACATTAAATTGGCTCTGAATTTAAGAAGAAACATCTACTAGTTTAAAAATATGATGAAACTGTGAACAAGATACTGGAGAAAATTGTAACTGTCTACTGTAAGAAATTGAAAGGGAGAGAAAAATGAAAAAGACATATTAAATTGTATAGTTTTGTTGTCTTGTTAGAGAAGATATAGGTAGTTCCCTTACAATACTTAGGGAAAATATAGACACGTGAGGAACATTAACTCTTGGAAGTTTGGGGTTTTTTTTGCCCATTTAATCATAATGCACATTTTCAAATTGCAGTGTTAAATCCTATGGAAGAGTAAGAAATCTAGTGGGAAAAAAGACAAATTTTCTAAGCACAGTTTTGAGAAATTAGTGATTATTTAATCCATTTCAATACAATAAAAGTTAAAATAAAATAAAAGTTAAAAATAAAAGAAAAAAATGTTAATCTTTTTTTCAAGAGAACAGAAGAGAGAATGCTCTGAACCATCCTTCATCATGGGTTTAACCAAAAGATTCAGATTCACATACAAAAAAGAAGGTCCAATGAAGAAGTAATTTCTAATTGGTCATTAAGAAGACTTAACTCTCTCCAGAATAGGAAAGCAGGATAGTAATGGCTCCAATGGCTCTTTGGCCAGTTTTCTACTCATATGTGTTACACACTTTATTCCTCTTTGACAGGAATTAGTCATCAAATTAAATAACACTTCAAAGTGACTTCAGACTGTGATTCTCAGTAAGTAATGTAATTATTTCAGTAAACAATTTTCAAATGCATTCACAAGTCTTTTTCTTAAAACAGTTCTATTCTATATTAAAAGATAACACATGAATGTTACTCATGCTCTCCCAGTTGAATGAAGTATAGCTAACGTTTATTCATTTCTTGTACATGAAACAAGCATTGTTGGTGCAATATTGTTAAAAATATATTTACTTTCAGAAGTTCTGTTGGGATGGTATATCTGTGTAGAAACAAGTCAGACTTTTGTCTTACATAGCATGTGATATGCCTGTGGAAGTCTTTGTGTTGTGAGTTTTAGCCCAGAAAGGTGAGAATGTCATTTGGTGGGCAACTCAAAAGAACAACAGATTAAAAAAAAATGGCTGTTTTTTCTGCCCCATGGATATATATAGCTTCAGAAGAACCAAGGAAATTCAGATTTCACCGCTGGAATGAAAGTACTGATAAAGTGGAAAGAAGATGTTACAAGCTCAAAGAAAAATGTTCATGCTAAAGGATAATGAATATGTGAAAAGTCAAGCTTAAAGATTATAGAGACTAGTATCTACTATATCCTAATACTTCAGGAGGATCTGTAAAGTATTTCTGACAGGAAGTAATGATATGAAGCAGAACATAAGGAACTTTGACACAGTATGAATATTTTTCTGTCACTTAAGCCAGTTAAGGCTGATTTTGCAAAGGGATAGACTGTTTATTCAGCTTTCTGTACCAAGTGTCTGATGTATGCGTTAATCAGTTTTGCCTAGATAAGAATATCACGATATAGACAGCAGCTGACCACAGCATCAAAGCGTCTTTATTTTCTCAAAATTCACATTGAAAAAAAAGAAAAAAAAAATGGAAAGAGCAGCATTACTTCCATCATTGCCTTTCTGCTTCTTAGGAGTATTGGAATTGGGTTATTCCAATGTCATTTCAATTCTTTCTTTGTATGAGAACTGTGCCAAACTACACACTTATAAAGTGAAATCATCTTACTGCATTAAATTGTCTTTCCACATTATGTTGCTGTCAAAGAATGAGGATATATATATGCCATGAAACATGGCAAATTTGTTTTCATTAGGAAGCTTTTCAATTGTGTCTGTGTGTTGTTTCCTAATCTTGTTATACGTAACCTCTAGGAATTGCAGGGAAATGAGAGGCACACAGATTGGCTGCTTGCTTTTTATTTCTTCTCCTGAGATTTCACTGTTGCTTCTAGCAAGTTTAAAATAGTCTTTATGCAAACAAATATTTTCTTTTGTCTTACTTTGCCTTATCTTTCAAGTCCATTTCAAAAGTGTGGATATGAGTGAAATAATGATATGCACTTTGTAAAAGTTTTAATCCATATACATGACAAAAATACTAATGTGTATTCTAAAGCAGACTGCAAGCCACTGCCATACATTTCCTATCCAGTTACAAGGTCTTTCATTGAATTTCCTAAACTCACAGATAAAATTTATTATAACAAAAAGTATCTGATTTTTTTTTTAAATGTTCACTAGAAAAAAACAGTACAAGAAGTGCAATACACAAATGGAAAGTTATTATGATAATAATCTTAATCTTAAGAAAATACACATCGGTTGCATTTTATTTTGCAGGACCAGAAAGAGACAGAATGAAAATCTAGTCTAATAAAAATTTCTATTCAACAAAAGATTACATACATCTTATATAATCATTGAGAACAACCATAGTTATTTTATGTATTTTTTTTCCATTTATCCAGTTATGAAAGGCTATTAAATTTGATAAGGGTTTCTACTGAATACATATCAAACCAAATATTTTTTCCTTATATAAACTATTTTATTCTATTTTTATTAATAGATAATATTGAAAAGCATGTCTTCCCAGCGGTAGTAAAGAAAATTTACCTGTTGCTTTATAATAGAGATCATCGGGGGACTTCAAAGATTTTCAGAACCAGTAATTATATTTCAGAAACCTTTGAAAATATTTTATGTTTGTATTTAAGCCTTTTATTTTTTTCAAAAAGGACCTTGCATATTTTCTAACTCCCATTTCACAGCTCTTGACAGTTCTCTGGTTTTAAAACATCCTACAAACAAGCACACATGTACATTCATAAAAAATAAACTATATTCCAATTTTCTCTTGCACTTACTCTTATTTGCAAGTTCAGAGGATTTTCGTGTTTGTGGAAATGAGAGATTTATAGCACTAGTTGATTCAGGGCACAGTGCTTACCAGCAGGGTATTAACATATCTATGCATCTCTGCAAAAACCACCGCACTCCCTACTTTCAGAAGCTCTTTTGCTCTAGTGCTGGTTGCCTATATGTCCCTTGTGCAAAGGTTTTCTGTTTTTGGTTGAATTGTGGGGTGATTTTTGAATTAGTCAGCCTTCCCCTTAGAACTGATGACCAAACTAAATTCACTTTTTGTATAACTCATGAAGTAAAAGTTATGTTTTAGAAGTATAACCCAAATATACTGGTGCTGAGGAGTCACTGGCTTGTTCAGTAGCCTTCATACTAACTCTAATTTTCAAAGTGAAGCCCCTACCACAGCACTTTCATTTCCTTTCTAGTGCCAGTCAAATCTCCTCTGAATGAAATGCCTGAACTTGCTACTGAAAGATGCAAGACTTAAGTGTCTTAAGTCTTTCTGTTCTTTCTGATACAGCAAAAGAGAGAGTACTTAAATAGTCCATGGGGAGATACGGAATTCAATAAAGGCTCTGTTCTCCTTTTTGTTACTACAGAAACAAACAAATAAACAAAAATTTATACTTGAAAGTATATATATATTATACTTATGTATCTGAAAGTAAAAGCTAAGTGGAAGGTATGGGACAAGAGGACCTGAGACTTGGGCACTTTCATATCTTTTTTGAATTTTTGAAATTAAAACTTAGGTGTGTCTTAGCTATAGTCTTTGTTTCTTAACATTTCCATGCAACACAGTCTAGTTTAATCTAAGGTTCAAAATCAATTTCTATGCCCTGCAGCCTCACTTCAACTTATACAGAACATTGTGTAAAATTTAACTATTTTCTCTGTTTATATTCATCACTTGAGAATCTAATTTCTGATCCTATTCTGCTCCTGAATAACATAACCAAAATGACAGCTGATATTTGAATAGTCCAGATGCTAAGTTTTGGGTAACCAGAGCAGAACAACATTTGCAGAGTCTATGGACCATGTACTTATAGGTGAGAAAATTCCATTTATGCAAAAGTGTCCACAACTCAGCTACACAGTGTTCTTTCTGTATATCCTAATTTTAATTATATACAGTGTGATAACACCTGAATATATCAGGAAGAAAAAAAAAATTGTGAAGATAGAATGTGAATATATCTTCCAGAATTCTGTCTACTGATTTCTATAGGAAAAATCTATCTGAAAGGATATTCCAGAAATATGTTCAACATAAGAGACTTCTATATTCCCCTTCCAATTTCAAATGGACAGGTTCATTTATGAGATAGTCTCAAAAAATTGAACTATTTTGTTTATTCTTCTGTTCATCGAAATAATACTCTGGTTATTTATTTATTTATTTATTTATTTATTTATTTATTTATTTATTTATTTGGAGAATGGAGTTCCTGATTCATCACAGTTGGAAAGCACCTAAACTAACCAATTGTAGAATTCTGCTTCCTTGGCTCTGATCTAAATTCCTTTTCAGTTATGCAGCAGAATATATTTCTAAAAATAGCTGTGTATCTTTCTCTGAGACTTTAAATTACATCCAGATTTCTTTTCTCCAAATCAGTTAATGAAATCATCCTTCTGGAAAGAAAGGATGGAGAATATCGAACTTTTACTTTGTTCATAAATAGATAAATAAGTTTTATTCTTTTTTTTTGGTCTTGCAGCCTCGTATCACTTTAAATCCTGTTACACTTTCAGTTCACTGGGGAGGAGGGAGAAATCTGACTGATTTTCCATATATGATTTCCTCATTTTGAAAAATGTATTGAACATATATTGAACATAACCATACATTTATGGAACTAAAATGCAGCAAAAATGAACGCAAATGGCCCATTAAATTCCAAATATAAGACAATTTGCATTCTATGAATTTCTTTTATTTGAGGCTTACAAATTTTGTCTGTGATCCATAGTAATGAAGTACTTCAGCCCATTATATTTACTTGTTTAAGTCTGTTCAAATGGATAGAGCTTATGACCACAAGATACAGATTTGTTCTAATTAAGACATTTACAAAGCTTTTTCCTTTAACTGTATAAAATGAGCATACATTATTATATGAAACAAATATATATATACATACATACATATGTGTATAAACATTTATACCTAATAGCATGATGATATCAACAAAATTAATATGTAGGGAATTTCATTTAATAAATTTTTTGTAAATGTGAAGGAATACACATTTTCTGTCCTACCAGGTCTTAATATCAAATATAATAAGAAAATGGTCATGGATTTTAAGATTAATTTGACATAGAGTCAACTGTCTTTTATCTTCACCTTCTAATTTTTAATATGAAGGTAAATGATCTGTAGAAATTGTAATAATAATTTAGAAATATAGCCCTTAAATACAACTCTATTGCTAAAATTAAACAGTTTTTAGCAAATAATAAAGATTGAAATGGACAATGATATCATAGCACCTAGATACGATCCTTTATTTACTAGCAACTATGTGAAATGAAAAAAATGCAGAACATAGCCTCTCATCATTAAGAAAATGAGTGGCTGTTATATTCTCAATGACTCAGATGTCGCGGTACTGGAAAGGCATTGAGTTTAGCTAATTAAGCTTCAGAAAACAGATTCCATTGACTGTAAGTGAAATTTTGGCTCCATCTAAACAACTTTGCAGTATACAATAGGCTTCAACCAATTTACAAATAGAATATTCAGGAGAAATATAATAAGTAAATATCTGGGGGTTTTTTATGTCTTGGACGACTAATCCTCAGCAGAGTCAAGTCTCTAGATTTTTTATTATATAAATATTGTGATTATATACATATATTAAAAAGTTGAGCACTGAAAGTAAGATTTTTTTTTTTAATAGTTTGATCTGTAACATCGATAACACACGTTCTGTAAGCTATCTGAAAGTATCTACAGAGATAAGAATAAGCCCATTGTCATATACTAGGAAATAGTCTTCCAAAACTTTATTCAATATTACTACAGAAAATATGAAATTTTGACTTCACATATTATGCCTTTCTCTTAAATTGCTGCCAGCCAGATGCAGCTTGTCTCATGTAGTTTCTGTTGCGAGTGAATTTTCTCCTACTCCTTGGACCAAGGCTAGCTTGTTCTACATAGAAGGGGAATTGATAAGCTTGCAAATGTTCCAGTTATAGAAGACACAGCCCATGCTAGGTTCAAGTGTTATAATAACTCAAACAGAGCTAGATTGAAAAAATGGGAGACATAGCATGATGTAGACTTGCTTTTCCCATTGCTACGTGAAGGTATGGACTGTTACTGGGGGGTATTGCTTGACACAATATGGTGCATTTATTAATTTGGAAGTATTTCTATATATTATCTTACAGACCTGTAGTTTAATATATAGTTTGATTTCATATTTCATAATCCCTAAGACAATATGTGAAAAATGCCATAAAAATTATATATTTTTTTTTGTTTTCTATACATTATAGAAGCAAATTGCATTTACTTTTTTTTCCCTCTGTATAATGCAATTTTATGTTTTCTTGCAAGGTTCCTAAAGGAAACACTCCACATACTTAAAAAACTGCAAATACAGATCATAGCAGCATAGTCCAAAACTCAGATTGACCTCTGAATTAAATATAAGTTCTGATATTTAAGAATACTGATTTCTGTCTAAATGCTTCCTCTGACTTATGCTACAATTCTGGCAACTTTCAATGTAGTATTGAATCAAGAAATAAAAGTAATCTAACACCAGCATTTAATGGAAGAAAGAATATTCACTTTAGATTCATCTCATTTTCTTATGGAAACTATCTCATTTAAAAATTTACCTGGGAAATTATCTTTGTTGCTTATAGTTCTGTTAATGCTGGGGACAAAAAACTCTTTGTGCTTTGTAAAGGCATATAATATAGAAAAATTATATAGCTGATTCCACAGTTTTCCAACAAGACTCTATGCAAATCAACTAAAGAAGCAAAAATGAAGCAGAAAAAAAAAGTCACCTATATTAGCTGTTTTTTATCTAGCAGTAGTTATCAAGAATGTGATTATGAAATGAAGCAATATTCACCAATGAAACAAGACTATTCACATGTTGAATGAATTTGCAGATTCTTATCTGACATTGTTTTAACCTAGCTTGTAATTATTTGTAATTTATGGAAATTATATAATATTTTATGTATGTGGCATGCAATATGATAAGTTATATATAGTCAAAACCTGATTTTTACCCTATGCTATTTCTTCTTTCCTTTCAGCACAAATACAACTTTATGCCTTTCTTCCATGTTACCCATTTTCCTCTGATAGTTATGCCTTGGTATATTTTGGGCTATATATATTTTATGTAGCAGAAATATTCTACATACTGGCCTAAGTCCAGAATGAGCAGAGTTATTCTAGGCTATTTAATAAACATTTACTTCATGGTCATCCAGAATACCTAAACTCTTGTCTCCAAAGTATTTATAAAGCAATCAAAAGTGTTCATAGTTTTCAAAGTTGAGACAGGCAAGGCTGTCTCTGTTCACATAGAACAGGAATATTTTCACCGTTATGTGTTCCTAAGGCAAATGTAAAATCCTATACCATCATGAATTGAAGATTCCCCAATCACCTTTGTTGAGTGGAATTAACTTCTCATGACTGAAGAATCTTCAATGTCCACTAAGAAGCAAGTTTACATATTAGAAGAAAATTTAGCAGAAGTAATAGTAAGAGGTACCTAAGAAATTGTCCATCTCATGCAATTCATACAGGTCTGTATATTTAATTTTCATTGTATTGCAAAGATTCTTCACATTTTATAAATAAACATAGATAGAGATTCTTCTTTTTTTGTTGTTTCTTTTTTTTACTTTTCCCCTTGTCTGAGGCAATTTATTACAGTATCTTAAAAATGGCATCAAATGAGAACCTCTAAAATAAATCTAGGCATATTTCCTTTAACTTGTGCACAATACAAAATATATTTTTAAGACTTCTGCCTGTTACACTGTGTGGTGAACTACTTGCTTCAACTTTAAACTCTCTTTTTCTACACATGTGATATGAAATATCTTATTTTGTAGTCTACTTGTTTCAGTTCACAGCATTCAGTTTCTCTCTTTGAAGACTAATAAAAGAGATTTTATTTTATTGACTCTTTTCAGAAAACAAAACAAAAATATGTTTCTTCAGGAGATTTCTGCAATGTGCAAGCTAAAATCTGGAAGGCAAAATACTAATACATGGAAGAATTTCATTGTGGTCTTATTTAAAATGTTCTAAATAATGAGTAAAGCTCCCACACTCCTGAAGCTTTTTATTTCTTTGTTTCCAAGCAAAAATTAGTTATGTAAACATTTTTTAAATTTTATCTAAAGTTGTGCAATTTAAGAGGTCAGAGGTTCCAGACTGTTTTGAATGGAGTCACAATTCAGTGTCAGGCTTTTAGACAAAAGAAAATGCAGCTACAGGTCTCAGAGCCTTAAAAATAAGATGGTTAATTGGTCTGAGTATCTCCAACTGATTTGTCCTTTTAATCTTTCCAATTAATGCACGCTTTAGTTTTCCTTCGCAGGATAAATGAAAGACAAGTAAGCAGTGATCTAATTTGAATTTATCTGAGATATTCAGGCAAGAGAGTCCTTATTCCCAGCTGCTGCCCTTCCAGCTGATGCCGAGAAGGGAATTTCCTGCTTATGAGGCTGTGTAAATTATGACTCATCTTTCTACACAATGCAGTGCACTGCCTTGAAGTGTGTGGCATGCAAACTGTAAATGGAAGAGTAATTCACAAGATTAATACATCATTCTTCTCGGCAGTGTTTAGAAGAATCTACAATTTGAATCTATGTTAACCACGAAAATATAGTATCATTTCAAAAACTAAGGGCTGTTATTATTAATGCCAAAATCTTTGGTCCTTATTCAGACTAATAAGAATAGCTAATGCTTAACAAACAGGCAGGCAGGATAGGCCATTCCCCGCTCTCTATACATGTCATGTAGTAAAGAGAGGCTTATGACTATGAATTAAATCCTCATTTCACTTTGTTCTGTGCACTCTTATATTGGTGATAAATGCATTTTTCATAGGAACACATTATTGCAAAAGTAGAACAAAAAACAACTTTACTTTTATGTGAACTTATTCTTCCCGTTAATGGATAAGTATCAACATTCTGCAAAACCAGTGCAGAAAAAATTACTTTTATACAATTAAAAGTATATATTATCAAGTTTCTTTTATTAAAAACTGCCACATATTAAACTGTATTGATTTACACTTTTGACTGGCAGTATCCCTTTTTTTCCTGAATATCTTAAAATCTCACTGACTATTTTGGTTGTTTTATCACATTTATAGTTTTCTTTTCTGTTCTTTTAATTCTTAGTGTTCAATCTTTCAAAAAGCTATATTTATTTTTCTTTAAAATAGATTTTTATAGCAAAAACTTAAATAAATAGCTATTATATAAAAATTAAAACTTCTAAAAGGTTATAGAAGGAGTGAGAATCCTAATTAGATTTCTTAGAGTGACAGATGCAGTAATGCATATAAAAGAAATAAAACAAAATAAAACAAGGCCCCCAAAAGTGTTATTAGGGCTGGAAAATGGTAAATGTGTATAACATTGTCCCCCTCAGATCCTGAAATGTCAGTAATGTATTTCATAATCCTGAGGGAAAATAAAATTTAAATGCTAATATAGATTCATAACATTGTGGTTTTTTGACAATTTGGATACTTAGGCAGAATCTCTTTTACCAGTCACAAAAGAAATATCAGCAAATCAGTAGTAGCTAATTAAACTTGAAGGAAAATTATTTGCTTATTTTAGTTGAAGTTTTCTAATGACATTTAGCAGGTGCATAAAAAATACTCATGTTATATCCTGCTCAGGTGAGAATAAATGCAAAAGTTATATAAAGACATATGATATATGCAGATTTTGTGCATCTATAGTGTTGAAACAAAAAATGATTCTTAAAGGACTACTGACATAAGGAGGTTACTATTTCACTTAGTTGTCATCATACTGACAAGATGAGTTGGCTTATATGAAGATAAAAATAACACCAACATGAAAGAGACTAATTTCAAAGTACTGGTCTGTATCATCTTGCTTTTGTTCGATGACATCTGAAGGCAGCTTTTAGGATGATGTTAAATGACAGTGCATAGCAAGATGAGCAGCTAAACGTTCTCACTCTCCTGGTCCCCTGCTAGTCATCAGCCATTGGAAATATTGATTACAAAGGAGAATGATGCATATTGCTAGGAAATCTGACAGCAACATTCTCACACATCATTCAGTATTGAATAGCACAGAGCTACTTGTCAAAGCAGAAAATGTCTTGTCTAGGTTTCTGTCCACAAGGTCTTGCCAATTATTATCTCTTTCATGAATTTTAATACTTTAAAAGACAGTGACTATCTTAAAGATCCGTCAGAAAGATTACTGTGGAAAATAAATCAAGTTAAAGGACAGAATGATCTAGAAGAATAGTATTTTGCATGCGCTGTATGAAATTATCCCAATATTCTTGTTTTTTAGTTTCTCTTTCAAGTGTTGTACATAAAAAGAGATCTGTTTTTGCTCTGAAATATGCCAAACAATTCTGATCCCAGCAGCTTCTAGACCATGTTGAGATTTCAGTCTTCTTTATTATGACACATTGTCTTTTTTTTTTTCAGATCATCATTCAAAAAAATAAGTCTTAGAAATGGCCTTTTTAAATGTCCAATGGGTGTTTAATCTAATTAGTTTGGGTCCTTGTTGTTTTCTTATTTAAATGTATGTTGTTTTTAAAACAACCAGCAGCTTATTTCTTTCTCAGATTTCTTAATAACAGTTCTCAATTGCTGTTTACTCTTTCCGCCATTCTTTTATCAGGAGATTTAAATAAAACAAACTGCTCTAAACTTTGTTTTACTGTCAAGAGAAAAAGAATCAAATACTCAAGATGCAGAATGCACCTTGCATGCTGCAGTACTACTTGATCCTGCCTATTATCTTAGCATTTTTTCAGACACCATTAAATCGGGGTAGGGTTAGCAGGTTAACAACACATTGCCATTACTTGAATCTTCAGTGAACAGGAAAATACTTTCTAACATCTAATGGACCTCCTTATTTTCTATTTCCAAAATGTATGAAATCTGTGATCAACTTGACTGTTGCACTACTGACTGTAGAATAAAAATGAATCAAATCTCTTAGCATAATGACACTTCTCTTTTAAGAAAAAAAAAAAAGCATATATATTTCTACTTCTTTTATTTATATTGAAAAATTCCCTATAACACTCTTCAGAAAATAAGATCTCTTGTATTAAACTTATGTTCTCATGAAGCCAAATTAGTAGGCAAACTTTTAATGCCTCGTGTTTTATAAAAGCGGCAAAGGGGAGAGAGAAAAAAGTGACATTATTCACTAACTTTATCTTTTTGCTATGAAAATTTCTTCTCCCGTGGGGGGGGGGCGGGGGAAGAAGGAAAAAAAATAGCATTGTACAAGAAATAAATCCCCTTTGTGTACTTGACTACAATGCAGTGACCGGAAATCTTAATGATGCTAAAAGCAAACAAACAAAAAAACAAAAAGTGTTTTGGGACTATAGCAAGTTTTAAAGTAATGAGAACAATAAATACAGTATCACAGTAACTGAGATATATCTAACATCAATTGTTTGTTTAATTAAACTATAACCCATAGGGACTAGTTAGCAATCCTTAAATTAATTAGCATTGTAAAAATTATTTCACTTTTTCCTCCTTTACTCCATACAACTTACATGAAGTCCAGCCATGAAGCAAAGCAGATGAACAAAAAACTCTAGTAGGTATGTGGAAACAACAGACCTGCTAACTATATGAATAAGAATTTAAAAATTATACTGTATTTAAAATTATATAGTACAGGTCTTTGGGAGAAATGTTCTAATTTCCCAAATCTAGAAAAACTATTAGTATTATGCAAAAGAAGCAATATTAGCTACAAAGAGGGCAGTGTGCTCCTCATATATTAAGAATAAGGAATATAGGATTTACTTCACTTATGATATATAACATAATATAATATACTTAATATACTTAATAATGTACTTAATAGAATATAAACAATAAGGAACATAATAAGAAAATAGCAGGTATGGATAGATTCCACTTATACTGTGTTTGAGTCTTCTGATGCAGCATTATCATAATAATAGTAATATTATAAATTGTCTGCCAAGATGAATTAATACATGCAGGTGCAATTTAATAAAAGCTCCCTGTAGTTCAAGAATTAAATTGTAGAAAGGAAATTGTTCTACATAAAAATAAATGTGTAAATTACAGCTATTAACTGCAATGGAATGCATTATTAACTTTATGGTATAGGTGGAAAAAACTACCCACACTTTTTTTTAAAAAAAAAAAAAAAGACAACTTGAGGTACTGTGACTGTAGTTGAAATCTTGATGGAAAATAATTAGGTACCATATACACATTCTTATAATAACTGTACATAGATGGTTCAAGGCAAAGTGTCTCATTTTTTTGTTTAGGAAGCTATTTCATTGTATCTTTGACTTATTTTCTATTTATTGAAGGCTGAATATGATAGGTTAATAAAAATAATGCTTGTATAGACTGTCTTCTAAGACTTGCTGATAATTCTAGAAATGTTCATCTTAGCTTGAAATAACCCAGGAAATTGTTTACAGCAATGATGACTGTTTATTCCCAATATTATTATTAGTAGTACTCTTCTTATTTATATTCATGTGGGTTTTTTGCTATTATTAATTCGTAACAAAATAGGTATAACTAGAGGATACAGAGAAAATACAGAGCAAAGCAAGATTAAATCATTTAAGTTAAATAAACTCAGTAATTGAAAATCTCTGAAGAACATTACATCTGTGTGAGCTCCTTTCCTTTGGGCTGTGCAGACATATTCACCATACTATACAGGGCTGTTGCAATTAAAGGCCACAGTAAAGCAAAGACTGAAAGGTTTTATATTTTCCTAATTTGTCAAAAATATCACACAGGATAAGCCCAAACTTTTCTTAAATGTCAATCATATTTCCAGAAAGTAAATTTTACAGTCTAGTGTTACTTTTAAGGAATCATCAAAAATGTTGCTTAAGTCAGGCTTTTGGCATTTCTCAGCTACACCTGGCAGCCCTTTACCTGAGCTGTCCTTTACCCTGCTGAAGAGGCTGTTTACCTAGACAAAAATCTACATAAGAAACACTCCTTACTTAAGGAGACAGTGGTTCTCTGTGGTCAGGAAAGGGCTCAGGAAAAGGCAGTAATCTTTACTGATTACCCCAGACCACCTACGAATAAACACTGAAGGCCTGAACCAACATAGGAAAGACAGCATCCTGTATTTTATATGTCTAAAACAGTATGTACAACTGTCTACTGATAAGTAATAGCAGATATTTTTGCCCACCTTCCATCATCATTCAAAAGGCACAAACAATTTTTCTTCTTTTTGCTGTTGTTGTTTTTTGTTTTGTTTTATTTTTGCAATAAGTCTTCCTAAACACTTCAGGAATAAAGCAAATAGCTCCATGCAGAGTGGAGCTCGAAAGCGCAAGCCAAAGGCAGTGTAGTGTTGTATTCAGATTGATTCTAGTACACACGTTCTTCACCTAGAAGTAGACTGGGTGTCATCAACCCCCAGATCAGGGATTTGCCTGGCAGTTGAGACAGGGATAAATCCTGGGGATTTAAATCCCCATAAATCATGGGAAGCTCCATGGGGAGTGGAGCTAAAAAAGGGCATGCCAAAGGAAATGCGGTGCTATATTCAGACTGATTCTAGGTCATAATTGAGTGAAGTAGTAAGCAATGTACACTGTAAATTACATAAATATCCTAAAGTAATATGAATCAATGAAGTATTGAAAATTATAATCCATAGCATACAAAAATGCCAAAAAAAAAAAAAAAAAAGCCTCCTGTCTTATTTTTAACATTAAGAAATGTTTCATTCTCTAAGGAGAAACTAAAACTCTGGCATAAACATCAGATTATCTCATTAATTTTTGATAGATTGTAACAAATGAGAAAACTAAATGGGTAGAAAATCATGAAAAATAATTTTGGGAACCACATTACATTATCGTGCACAAAATGATTTTCTTTCCTTTTTTTTTAGCTATCCTGGTAGAAAGTCTTATTATTATTCTATATTTCAGATAAAAAAACATTATCAACATTACCAGAGTCTGAGAACAAAGAATTATAATTAAAGACATTGCATAGTGTCAATTGCATATAATTTCTTTGGAACAACAGCTTAGAAAAATGAAGTTTGGATCATCTTTGAGGGGATGAAGAGGACAACCGCAAAATTTCACAGTTCTTGACAAATCAGTAATGCTCAAAAACTACTTCTTCAAAACCTATATTAAGGAGGGTGGAAATAGCAAAAATAAAGTATATTCATTTCTTTCTGTTCATTATCAGGGTAAATATTTCTCATTTTGTAACCAGGTCTATGTACAGCTTTTACAGGAAGTAAGTGGATCTTGGCAGACCTAAGAAAAGGAAAAAAAAAAAAAAAGTGCCAGTTAACACAGCTTTAAATCTTATCAAGAATTCCGGTTGAGAAAAGAGAAAACCCCAGTTCAAAAAGTGACAAGTGCTCCCCTTGAGAAGTGTCATGACAGAACAATCAGACCCAGCACCTTAGCGAAACTCCTTGGGAAGAAAGATGAAGGTAACGAAGCAGTAATACCCCTTAGTCACACTTCTGCAATGGCTATACTGTCATTAAGCTGACTGCCTACAGAGTGCGGCTGCTGCCCTGGGTTATATCTGCTTCCTTTGCATGATGCAGTACCAGTGTTCAGAACTAAGGGGAACTTGCTACAGAGAAGTTCTCTATTTTTATACAATAACTTTCTTCTTTGGATTTTGATTCTCTTTATTAGTGAAAGAGAATTCTGGACTCCGATTATCTCTATGTACTTATTGATCCTTTAAAAAATTCAGAAAATACTTTTCCAGCATATCTAAGAAGTAAATAATTTTCAAACTTTAACTGAGAATGAGGATGAGGACCAAGTTACCTCCACCCTGAAGGGGAATTTTTCAAATTGCACAAACATGAAATAAAAATGTGGACCTGACAGGGAGTACTTGACTGTGCAAGACTGTGCAACATAGATTTGCTGTATAATAAAAGATTGATATTTTAAGCAGAATTAGCTTTTAACTTTCTCAACTTTAGTTCTTTTGCCTTCTCAAACAAAATTAAAGGAAGGAAGGAAGGAAGGAAGGAAGGAAGGAAGGAAGGAAGGAAGGAAGGAAGGAAGGAAGGAAGGAAGGAAGGAAGGAAGGAAGGAAGNGGAAGGAAGGAAGGAAGGAAGGAAGGAAGGAAGGAAGGAAGGAAGGAAGGAAGGAAGGAAGGAAGGAAGGAAGGAAGGAAGGAAGGAAGGAAGGATTTTTCAAGTCTATCACATATTGTTTGCAGATAGTTTTAACAGAATAATCAGACACAACCTTTAAGCATATTTAGGTGAAACTTGATGCAAAGGTGGAAGTGATGGAACTTTGTCATAATTTTTCCCCAAGAAAGTACATCCCTCCTGCTCCTCTGAAATCCGACTGGCCTAACACAAAACCCCTCTGGGCTCAGCAGCTTTACTCTTCAGTCCCTAACAAATGGCAGCATGATCCCTCTGCAAAACCCAGGGTGGTGTGAATTTGGCACCAGCTGAGCTGGTGCCTGAGCTCATTTAAGCTCTGGGCCTGCTGTGCAAGCAGTCAGCCAGGTATAATTGGCTGCTCTGGACTGCAGTGGCTCGTACCCATACATGGCAGAATGAGTACCATGGCTCCAGCAGCACTAATTAACTGAGGAGGGCAGAGCTGCCTGCTTCTCTATCAACTAGGGCCACCCCCTGCCATAAGAAGAGCAAAACAGAGAAAACTAATCCCCAAACATTGGATCTTTTCTTCATATATTAAAAAAAAAAAAGTCTGTATTTAATACAAGCTAACAAACCAAGATCTGAGAGAATGCCACTAGCAAATTCTGAAAAATGTTTGCCTTGTCATCTCAGTTCTATTTTAAAATAGGAAGCACTGAAAATGATCTCCAGCCTAGCTTTAGTTCTTTTGTCCACATTTCTCTCTGATTCTAACCCACTGGTTGAACCCTTCTTCCAACAGCTCTTACCTGAGCTACCTTTTACTCAAGATTAGACATTTCTGAACTTTTAAAAAAGTATATTCCTTGTAGCTTTAATCTAAAATGAACTATTCAAGGATAGCAAGAAAGCAATAACAAGGAGAGCAAGAAAGTTCATGAATCTAGACCATTCCAGTGGGAATGCTAAGTACATTATAGGATCTGTACAAAGAGGCAGATTAATTTTAATGTAGTCATCATATTTTATGTTTTACTGTTGTTGTTAATAAGTCAATACACTTTTTTTTTTTTTTTTTAATCAGCAGAACTTTATTGTCTATTCATAGAATCATAGAATGCTTAAGGTTGGAAGGGACATCTAGAGATCATCTAAACCAACCCCTCGGCACACACAGGGTCTCCTAGAACACCTGTGGCACAGGACTGTGTCCAAGCGGGTTTTGAAGATCTCCAGAGGAGACTCCACCAGCTCTCTCAACAACCTGTTCCAGTGCTCTGTCATACTCACTGTTAAGAAATTATTTCTCAAGTTCCTGTGGAACTTTTGGTGCCTCCATTTGTGGCCGTTTATTCTAGTCCTACTGCTGGTCACAAGTGAGAAGAGGACGGCCCCATCTTCCTCACTCCCTCCCAAAGTCAGAAAGATCTGTCAGTCCAGACCAGCCATAATAAGGATGTACACAGGGATAAAATAAACTCATTTGGAAAATGTTATTTATGCTTTAATGAACCCCATTTAGGGGATCAATTTGAGTAGGGGGCAAAACAGTCAAGCTAATTCATATTTTTCCAGATGGGAAATGGGGAAAGAAAATATGTTCTGAGTAAATAATTCTTTAGAGATAGAAATGCATACTTTCAAACTCTCTCTCTCTTTTCTTTTTCAAGGAAATAGAAAATATTTCCTTCAGCTGATGTGTCACTTTTTTATGGTCTTTTTATTGACCTTTTTCTTTGTTACTAGTTTTACTTATTTTGACGGTATTTATTTGAAAGTATTCTGTACATTTTTTTCAGTATGTATGTCTTCAGATTAAAGAACATATAATATATGAGCTTATTGCCTTAATCATTAACACTCTGTAGTGTAGTGTAATGTATTGTATAAAATAGTAAGTGCTTTCAGTCTTCCTGCAGAATAAGTATATCTGAAAGCTCTATAAACAGAAAAAGAAAAGAGAAAATATGCTTGTGGGTTTCTTTCTCATTTCTAACATTAAAAAAAAAAAAAAAAGGTTTCCACCCTTCTGGAACAGATTTTTCCTGGTTTCTTCCCGTTACACTGGGGACACTGGGGTGTCCCTGCTGATTGGTGGGTTCTTGGGTCTGCAGGCCAGCTGATGGTGGGTCTGAATCCACACCAACATATGCAACTTACTCATTTTTATAGTCATTCAGAATGATGCCAACCCATAGCCATACCAAGGCCACAGGGCTCCAGACCATAAATATATACATTTTATTCCTGTATGTAATCAACATACAAGACAAAAAATATCCAGAGATGATAGTTGCACCCTTAACATTGACTGTTCTTCCCTATATTCTATGCAAAAGAACATTTGAATATTCCTAGAATCAAATCTGTTATAGAGAGGCAGTATGTAGATACCAGGGTCCACCCTTTCAGGTTAAGAGCATAACAATGGTAATTTGCTTCAAATACATCTGGCTCAGCATCTTCATTTCTCTTGTGGGAACTCATAGACCTCTAGGGAACAACATTATACAAGGGTGGCTTTCCAAATAGCACTTTCTTTAAGCTCCATCTCTCTGTGCTCTGAGAACTTCCTGAGCAATAGGACAGAGCTCCTCCCCTGCCCAGTTCATTTCTACTAAAAAAAAAAAAAAAAAAAAAAAAAAAAGATGGATTTCAATATCTAATATGATATTCTTGCCTTCCTCACTTCCTACCAATGACCTTGGACAGAAGACAGGATAAACGTTTTGAAAACTGCTTTCCTCCTCAGATTTGTGTTGCTCACAAAGTTATGAACCAAAATGAACGCTTCAGTTATGTCTTTCTCATTATTTACAATGCTGTAAATTAGATGTTAGCCAATATAGCTCTACAAACTTGGGTTTATTTCAGAGTGGGAAGAGTTTCTGAGGTAAATCAAGTTGTCTGACTACAGCTACACATTATTCGTGGATCATGTATTTTGTACCATGATCTGAGGGGAGAAACAAATATTGTTGCAAACAGAGAGCTATTCATCCAAGTAAGGCTTTGAAAGATTTTAACACATTCACATTACATGTACCTTACGACATTTTCCATGTTAGACTTTGAGTACAATGTTTTTTGGCATATTATCCAAAGGCCACCTGATTTGACTTTAAATCACTGCTGGTTATAACCTACCAGTAGTATGAGGAAAAACTTCTCTCAAAACCACAGTGAATCTCACTCTCTCTTCTCTGTTTCTGTTTTGCGTGTGTTACTGATTCCACATAGTTTATTTTCTCACCTCCCCTCCAACATCCTTGAACTATATCTATGACATAGTTCAGGTCTTTTAAGGATACAGTTTATCTCGGAGTATAGCTCTTTTAAGAATTATCTGCAGTAATTTTAATGTGGTATAAATTGCCTGTGCACTGTGCAAAAACATAGTCCCTCTGAGGCTTGCAATTCCTCACATATTCGACTAAGTATAATGTAAAAAGTTTCAAAACAGATCCATGCACTTTCCAGTTCCAAGGGATGTCCATGAAGTGCAGGGGCCATGTTTGACATCAGTGACAGCCCACAATCTGTGCTTTCATGTTGCTCCCTAGACCTAAATTGTCATATATATAAATACTGACCTGTAAAAGCTGGAACATGAGAATGACTCCCAGTGAAAACCTCCTGTTAGTTCTCTGAAGTTCTTTCTTATTCCCCAGTCTCTTTTCCCTAAATTAATTTCCTTTTATTTATTAGTTCTTTATTTTTTATTATTCTTGTTTTTTAATATCGCTAGAGATTTTCTGCAGAAGATCTTTAGTATACACGAAAGCATTGAAGATTCAGACTGCTATAGTTCTCAGCAGAATAGCTGGGAAAAAAAAATTAAAAATATTGGTTTTAGCAAATAGCAGCATTATATTCCTTTTCTCATTCTAGGTTCTCTAGCTTGCTTTTCTACTAGCAGGGCTATGTCTGAAAATAACAGTCTCTTTAACTTCTGCATTAGTGTCATGAGGATTAAATAAAATCACTGAACTGTTCAGCTTTGTGAATTCTAGCATAAGTGCTCTGGAGTGTGACCATTTTATCAACTAATCCCCTGAACATATTATTATATTTATTTTTTCCACTCACTATCGCTCACTACTTTGTACACATTTAATACAAAATAGGAACACATTGCCCTGAGAAGTTTACCATTCAAACTGGACAGATAATATGGAAAAATGTAAGAGCTTTTCTTTGCTTTTTGCCATTTGTTTCACTGAAGCTAGCATTCCACCCTGGAGGCCTAAATTTAAATTATCTAAAAGACATTTTCTTCTGAAAGTATATGCTTTAAATTTATGTGACAATTCTATTCTTACTTCCATTCATAAAAAATTGAATATTAATGATAGTAGTAAGATAGAGGAATGCCTGAAACATTAAGCAAAACAGATAGGAAATATTAAGCAAAATAGAACTAGTATTCTGAACCACAAAATTGTTAACATTTTAAGGGGTGCTTAAATAAAAACTTTAATTTAATTAGCAAGACAAAGGCCATATACACCATAATGTGTGAAAATAGTCAGTATTGAAAAGGTTTCTTAGTATTACAATCAGAAAGGAATTGAAATCATCAGTAGTAGTAGATTTAATTCTTTTAAACAAAATTTCTATGTATTTATATTTATGAGAATGTGTTTCAAATGAAAGATGCATTCTCCCTGTCTTGAAAACTGGATCAGAACTAGGCTTGATCTTAATACCCTTACACTCATGTGTTTAATTAAAGAATATATGCTTATCACTAACTTAATCTATTCATCCACCTTTTTTTTTCCTTATGATTAGATCTTGTAATAAAATTTTCCCCAGGGCTTATTTTCTCCGCAGCTTCCTCAATGTTCTCTGTGTCATCCTCTTCCTAACCAAATTTTCAACTCTTTCAGGTTTGTCTCAAAAGATAGTATCACCATTCTTTAATTGTTCTTACAGTTGTCTTCTGCAAGAAATCCTAGTAGGACAGCATGTTTATATAATTCTTTAGCAGCAAGACATGTAAGAACTTTATACTTCATTTGATCCATATATACCATAAAAGAGTTCCTCATCTACCCAAATTAAAAGGGAAAAGTAGAAAGGGCAAACATGAATGCAGAGAAACTGAATAGTGAAAAAGAAATAAATTTGACTCTGAAATAAGGAAATAGACTCTCATTACAATCTCGGTGTATCTAGTTTCATTTGCGTTACCTCTTTTAACATATTAATAGAATCTTTTAGTTACTCTTAATATCCTATTCAAGATGTTTATTCATTCAGCTAGAGCCACAATCCACCAAACACATTTGTTATACTTGCTTCAGGTATATAATTCAGGGATATAGCATCTTTTGATAAAAAAAGTCCAGAAAGTCTCAATATCTGAATTGTCACCTTCACAGTGTGTTCAGCTGATTAACTAATTTTCTTCCTTACTTGTGGTTTTGTTTTTGAACACATTATACAATCTCTCCTTATAGAGTAGTTCCAGCAGTATTTACCTCTCAATGTTTATTAATTAAACTCATCATATATCTAACTTCATTCCCATAACTCTAATATTCTTTTTTTTTCTTGTAGCCATCACTATCTAACTTCTCCAATCACTTTTTTCCTGGTCTTTTTTTTTTAAAAAAAAAAAAAAAAGTTTTCCTGTCTCCAAATTCTGTAGCCTATAACATAAAGGTGCTGTTCTACAAATAGCATACTGTTGCAGAAATTTCCTATAAAACACAAAACATAGCAAACTACAAACTTGAAATACCCCAAGCTACATCATTCAAAACACACATCGTTCTCAAAAAGTGCAAAGGCCCATATAGATTCCTCTGTTTATGCTTCCCTGGTTTTTAGGTGTCTGCTTTCGGGTGCCTTTTACTTAATTATGTGCTTGAGTAGGTCATATTATACTTTAAATAAGACTAACAGTTCCGTTATTATTCAAATAAAATAATTTGCATACAGAAAGTACTGAAAGTCAGGCTTCTTTAACCTTCTTATTCTAAGTATTAGACTTGCTTAAATACTTCTAAAATCATTATTCAAAATGGCTGAATATATGTAATCTGAAAAGGTCAGTGCTGTGCATGTAAAACAAAAGCTCTCTGAGGTCATTTTACAAGCATATATTTTCCCATGACTTTTCAAAATGGATTTGATTGCTGTACTTGTATATTCAAAGCTTTATCTGGATCTTTGTTTTTAAGTTTTCTTGGTGCTATTTTTTTAATTTATTCTCATTTCACACTTTCTTATTATTATTCTATTCAGATTACCACAGCAACTTTCCTCATCCCTCTTTTAAAGACATGAAATATTTAAACTCATTTATAGTAAGGTCTGATAGTAATTAAAAATGCAACACTTGTAAAGCTAACTTATTGCTCATTAAATACATTTATAGAGTTCTATTAAAAAAGGCTATACATAGTTAAGGGACAGTTCTTCTCACTGTAAAATTTGGTTATAGTTGTTATTTACTCTGACAAAATACAATAAATTTGTTTGAAAATTTACAAAACAAACACCTGCTTTAGACTTCACTCACATTGTTACTCATTTTGGTGCATTTATCTCCTTAATGTCATCAAGGGAGGAAGGAAGGAGAGGGGGGAGGGAGGGAGGGAAGAATTTACAACACAAATGAATATTTTATAATGAAAGTATGGACTGGTAGACTAGTCAAAACACATGGGTCTGTCTTAAAAATGTGGCAAGAACTGACATTTTTACCCAGCTCCTGTGGTCATGCCCTGAGCCAAGATGAGTGTTACTGGAAGGCAGATAACTTAGGTAGTTAAAGTGTTATGATAACTTTAAATCCCCACTGTACCAGAACATATGCATTTAGGTTGAAGGCAGTATTGCTTTGGAGACTGACTGCTATATATCCCTAAACAGTCTGGAATGCACTAAGTCTGGAAACCTGCATTTTCCCCCCATATCCACGAAACCAAGCTGATGAGCATGTTTCAAGCATGATAAAAGCTGAAGATCATAATCTCCTATTATGTAAATTATTTGACATAGAAAAACTTCTACCAGTTTCTAATTCCTGTGTTCCAGAGACTGGGACTGAAAGCTTTGATGTATATAATTAAAAGATAGCAGAAGCTAACCTGAATCTCAGCCAGAAAAATGAGGAAATTCAGGTCTTCAACCTGAGAGAGTCAATTTTTTTTTTTTTTTATTTTTTTTTTTCCCTGTAAGGAACAATGTCAAGTGCTTTACTCTCAGTAGGGAAATGAAATACTTTTAAAATAATACTGATTTAGTGGATGATGTTCTGCCTTCTGCTCTGATTTAAGGTTCATAAGAGTGGTGCATTACTGCCAATAATCAATGGAACTATAGAATTGTCATTATTTTTTAAATCAGTGATTTTTCTTCATCTTATGCTACACTAGCTGTCAGGTATCTTCATCAAATGATTAATTAGCATTTTCAGAGCCATGGGTTAATTCAGCAACTCCATTATAAAGCTTCAAAGAAAGCATCAAAGAAATGCAATTTTAAGCTAATATATTATTTCAGAGGTTTCTATTAAAGGTATACTCTTACTTTTTTTTTTTTTCTTTTTTCTTTCTCTCAAGCTATATTTTAAGCTAGGTAACTCTATAAAAGTCTTATTCAGCTTAGTTATCTTGCAATAACTGATTCTCATTTATAGTACTGGGGTATGTGGATCAGTTCCTTCTCCCATACTCAGTCCACAAAAACTTTCCAGTCAGCTCCAGAAGAACTAGCATAATGTCCTTTCCCACCAACAGTGGAAGAATATGTGCTAAGAAATTTAGTGAAAAATGAACAAGATAATCAACTTGTTTTCAGAAGTGACAAATTATTAAATATGACAAAAATAAATAATTTTCCTAAAATATTTTCTGTCTCAATTCACATAGCAAGAAGGAACTGAACACAGAAGATGAAGAGCAGGGACTCTAGGTTGCTGACACAGCTTCTCAACAAAAATATGGTTAGGAAGGACAAGAGCAACAGAGCAAAAGGAACACAATCCATCATGTCCATGGTTTAAATGACCATAATTTGGGCCATGATTCTAGCGCTAACCCTAGGAAAGAAAATGAAAGTAACAGCCACTAAGTACAGTATCTTGTAACATTTATTCTCTGTTCTTTATATGACTTAGTCCAGAAAGGCTCACTAGTTCCAAAGAAATCTCTTAACTATGACAACTGTGATTTGTCAGATGCTAGATAATTTACATGCCAAGTTGTCTACTATTATATTTCAAGTTATTTCAAGTCTGACATAATCTTTGTGGGGCAAAAAGTGGCACATAATGCCATTTGCCTGTTCATAACCACTCTAAATATTTTCTTTGTAGAAGCAGATGGTGTCTCTATAAAGGGCAGGAAACTGTTATTGTCACTTACACAAACAATGGTGGCTCCAGCCACGCAAGAAGGAACAAAAATATTTATTACATTTATGAGATTCCACCCTGCCACACTGTCAAATAATATAGAGGTTCTCATAGAAAAAGAAATCTTAAAACCAGGCTTTCACTTCCTAGCGTCATTACAATTTTCTTCTTTGAAAAATTATCAAAGGTATTTCTGCTTTTTCAATGACAAGTTCCCGATAGTGGGAGATATACTATACTGACAGATACGTCAGAAAGGAATCTCATTAATACATTTTAATGGACTAAGGAAAAGTAGAAAAAGGTACACAGAATCCTCTGCTTTAGTGGCAAGAGAAGTGCAACCTCTCTATGTTGCCAGTTAACAGGGTGGAAAATCTAATCAAGATTATAATAGAAAAGGATGAATACTCACACATCTCATAGGTCTCACATGGTCTATTATTTCTTCTATGCATTTCTGATGCAAATTCTATTTTTTTTTTAACATAGACCAGATAGAAAAATGTCTTACCACTTACCCTGATATTATAAAAAGAAAATATGAAAACACAAAGACTTCCTGCAGAATACATTATACTCTTGATTCCAGTGTGACCTCAGAAGTTAATTTTAGATTAATAATAATTCAGACAGCCATAATCTGGTATGGCTAACTTCTCAAATCAGACAGCCATACCTTCCAGGGATTCTTGAAGTAGAAATGCTTCTATGCTAATAAAGTACTCAAAGGAAAAATATCTGTAGTTTGTTAACAAAAGTGCAAGTATGCCACTGGCCTCCTAGCATAAGAATGGTGACAATCAGATAATGGATTGGCATTCATGAAAAACTACTTTTATTCTATTTCCATATTAACATACCAAATCAAACAACAGTGTAATTCAGTAAGAGGTAACGAATCTAATCAGAGACTGTGAATAATCCACTTGCATCTAAGTTTCAGGGAGCAGCAGGGCTGTTCCACTAGGTAGAACATGTCAGAAGCCAAAGATGGCTACCACAGAGGAATGAGATACAGTCTCACAGCATCTGAATGTGCTGGGTAGAGCTGGTAAAAGGGTTCAAGAGCCCTACAACAAGATAAAGGGACAAACCATGTCCTGTTGCCCTCTAGGGTCCATATAGGAACAATGTGAGGCAGAGCTGGAAGACTGAAATACCGGCCTAAGGTCTATCCAGAAGCTGGGACTGCAATGGGCATGCATACAACGTAGCCCAGGGCAGGGCTGACAGACCTAGGCTAAGTTGAAATAGGGGCCTGGGCCTTGACAGAGTGGAAGATGTCTAGGGAGGTGGTTTTGGACAGGGAAAGCCAAGAATGTCTGCCCTTACACTGAAACCCTTTGGTTTACTCTCAGATCAAAACTGGAAGGTCAGCACAATGTAACTTCTTCTGCAATTTGCTGGAAAGGAAATTGCAGTAAATCCTTTTGAGAGGATCCCACGGGCTCTTTTCCGGAAATATTTAAACTTGCTAATACTTTTAAATTCATCAGTTTCTCCTGCAAGTTTCCTCCAGAGAAACACAGATAAAAAATTATGTTAGATAGGAATAGTCAGGTTTGTGAAACACCTAAGTTAATATTTAAGACAAGTTGATATTGTTTACTTATTAATGCTATAATATGATTAAAAATTTAGAGATACCAAAAGGAAAGTATCTATGTACGTATGTGGCCCAAGAGAAAAGAGTTCAGAAGTCTTCAATCAACAATGAGGTCTTTATATTCCTGTTTCAATTTGCTTAGTGAAGTGTGTTATTGCTTTCATGAGTTGGAGAAAAACAATTTCAATTTGTATAGCACCTTTTTTATAATAGCAATTTGGGTAAAATGTCTGTAAGTACAGTGCTAATGTGAATCTCAAACTCATTTGTGCTGTCAAATCCTTCTACTTTGAGCTGACAAAACATAGCATTTGTGTGATTTTTCCTAGATTTTTTTCCTAGATTTTCTGGAGTTGGTTTAAGAATATATAGACGGTTCTCTGATTAATTTCATAGTAGGAACTGCAGTAAAGAGATGGAAAAAAATACTGGAAGGAACAAATATGACAAATATTTGAAGGAAAAGCCCTAAGCAAAAAACTATCTGATATCCTACTGAGTTCTTTTTCTAAGGTATCTTTTGCGTGGTCCATTTGTCATTTCTCTTATTCCTGTTCAAGTAGATTTTAGGTCCTCCTGGTGCTTGCTCAGAAATGTCAGGAATGAGAGTACAATCTTTCTCACACTAGGTGAACTGTAACTAACTTACGGAGGCTCAGACATAGGTAAGCTATTTGGAAAAAAAATGATTGCCTAGCAGTTTTATGGGAGACATTGAACAAGCAATATCAGAATAAGAGGTGAGGTTAGACAAGATGTGCCCTTTTTCTCTCTCTCTCAAATTTTTGCATTTTTCTACCATGTGAAGAGCATGTCTCCTATTAACCAACTTAATACTTATGTGATAGTGTGTGCTCCAATTGAATTACGGAAATGATTTAATTCCTCTGAACACAGAATGGGGAATTCCTTGCCCTTAGCTTTTTTGAAAGTGTAAACTACAGTTGGTGGAAAGACTGTATAATTCTAGGGCATCACTCTTTACTTTCCAATTTTTCACAGCAAAGAGATACAGGACAGTGAAAATGATCCTGCAGACTGCTGAACAAAAGGGTTAGATCTCTCCCATTTTGAGCAGTATAACTAATAATGTCCTCATGATCTATATGTAAATAGAATGCCTGTAATTTCCAAGGTATAAAACCCTCAATTCATAGCTTCGACATAGAAGGATTTTAAAATACCTGGTGAAAAATGATGTATTAAAAGTCATGCTTGATTTGCCAGAGACTTCTAACTGTCCGTGAGTAAATTATAATTAGGCAATGAAATCTAAGGAATAAATGCAAAAGACTCAAGAGATGCTGAACAAGTTACTTCCTCTCTTGAATTTCAATTGCTTTCTCCACAAAATGGGGATTATGAACATAATTAACTCATTTGTAAAGCACTTTGAGATCTGCAAGTAAAAAGCAATATGCAAAAACAAGGTGTTGCGCTCAGCATCAGTGGCAAGTAGATCTGAACTCAAGGAATGTAAATTAGGAGTAGCTCTACTAATTTTAATGGGATTATACTAGTTTGTGGTTATCTGCTGTCTAAAATCTGAAGATGCTGTACTACTTGATCCACAAATACATTGCACAGAAATGGATAAAGAAAATACTAAATCCAGAGATTATCTGAAACACTTACACTGGAGTATCATTTAGCCTAAAATAAACGTACTCTCACTCACTCTCTCTCTCTCCCTGTGAATTCTTTTAGATTACAGACACAGCTGGGAAAAAAAACAAAAAAAACAAAAAACCAAAAACTGATTCAGTATGTACCTCTTGGTTTGCCTTCTAGTAAACCAATGAGAGCATTGATAATTAGAAAGGAATTTGGGGGCCCGGGGGGAGAGAAAAGGAAGGGAAAACATAGAAATCAAAATGCCCATAAAGACTGTTTTCGGGAGATTTCTTTGAGCATCGTTTAGCTGAGTTGTGAGATACATTGGTCTGCATAATATCAAGGTAAACAGTGTTTTTGTGATTGTGTCACAATGCTGAATTTTGTTTTCTTTTGAAATAAGTACCACTGAAAATTTAACTTATAAAATTGAAATCTATCAGCATTGTGCTAAAATTATTTCTGGGAATTCATTAGTTGAAATTTTGATTTTCTTTTTGTAACTGTTTTAAGTATATACTACCACTGGCTCAGTCAGACACCATAAGACGTTCTTATGTGTCATATGATGTTCCTATGTTGATGAACAGAAAGAGGTTATTGTGTGACTCATTGATAGAAGCAATGTTTATATTTGAGAATGTTACATTGTTGTTTTTCTGTGGATTTTCTACTGGACTGTGTGTAAACAGTCTTGATTTGTTAAATTCTCTATCATATAAGTACTAAAGCAAAGTCATTTATGCTCAGCTGCAATTAGGTATTGTTTAACAATAGGCCTTCTGACATGGTATGAAGGAAAAAAATATAATTTTCATAAAAAATATGCAATTAGTTTTCCAAAGAAATCTTTCTTAAGTGGCTATATGTAAATAGATTCCCTGCAAATTTCTAGATATAGAAAGGGCAAAAGGCCTTCTGAACATTTCTGATTCATTTAGCTGGCAATACTGACTTCAAATCAGTGGTGAGTTCAAACCAGCATTATTTACATTAAATTTAACCATTTGGAAATAGAGAAAAGATCAGTGAAAATTATGTGTATGCCCTCACACACTGACACAGGTGCTTGTATAACTAAAATCCTATGAATAAAAAATATTTGAACAAGCTAAACAATGAGATGAATACTCATGATCAAAATTTCCATTAAAACTGCTGGAATTACAAACAGTTTAGGACATACTTATTTCACTACTGCAATCCATCATTATTTTATCATGTAGTTCTCTAAGCAGGAATTGAGATTTATCAAATTGAAATGGATTGTTGTCTTTAATAGACAGTGTGGCACAGGATTTCATTACAAGTTCAAGACATGTTGGCTGAGGTTTTATAGAAAAAATGAAATCATACTTTCCCCTTTATATATATATATATATATATATATATGCATTTCATTTAAGATAAGCACTATTGAAACCTGGCTTTTTTCATCTTTTCGAAAGGAAAAATAATGCTTTACTTTTCTTGGGTTTTTCAGCAAAACAAAACAAGCCAATATAGCCTTAAAAGCCAATAATTTAAGTGTATAATGCTTAAATGAAATTGTGTAATTATAGCTTGTTCTACTGATGATTAAGTCCAACTGCTTAGAAGAATCCTGTGTATGAATTTTCTATGTGACGTCGATATAAAAACAAACCTTGCAAGTTATACTAAGATGTAAATGTTAGAAATGCGGTGATACCATGAAATATGTTTTCCTACAAATACAATCACAAGATTCTATTCTATTTGTTATGAAGAATCACACATATTCATAAAAAATATATTCCCCTCAATGCATCTTCATGTTTATACCACACCATGCAGACAAGAATTATTTTTTTTGCTCCTTTCAAACCTTGTAAATTGTTCAGTCCGTGGCTTTACTGCCACTCAGCTCTAGAAGAAGAGATAATTTCTGTAAGAAGCCTATGGAGGGCTGTGAGGCAGATTTGTTAAGAACATGCCTTAGACTGCAGGTACCCTAAGTGACTACAAAACCATTTTAGTTCAACTGCTGTGATTGTGAACACTGTTGCAATGGCTGGTGTGGAGCTACTTTCTGTGGAAATCATAGGTCTGCCCTGTTTCTCTATCTGATCTGTACCTTCCAACCTTTTGCAGATTCAGTCACTAAAACCACTTCATTTAGATAAATAATGTTCACCTCTATTGCAATCTAGTTTGCAATCTATTGTAATCTATTCTTTCCATATTTCCTATCGCATGCATGTTCCAGTAATAGATGAATCAAAGGAAGACACACAGAATTAATGTACATCTTAACAGAAGTAGGAATTTGCTTGTGTCAGCAAGGAAACTCTTGCTCTTAATCTTGCATAGCTTTAGCAGCTGCAGCTCTTGAGAGAATGATCTTCATGCTACTCATCAGAATACTTGTTGCTTTGTTATTTCAGGGGGGTTTTATAATAAACTAGAATATCAGTTTCATGGATTTACACGCTTTTTCATTCCTTGGGAACCAGTGATATTTTCATCTCACTAAACTTTACACTTCCAGAAGTTAGGCTTCTTGCCTAGGTGGATCTTCAGGTTTCTCTTGAAAGGCAATAGGAAAAAAATCAGTCCTAAAGCTTAGATGCCAGAACCTGCAGAAAGATAGATTTTGGTGAGCACTGAAATTAGAGTAATCAAAATAATATTCCTATAGAAATTCTCAAACTATGCAAAGCAATACAGTATTAGGATTCAGTCACCGTATTGCATTCAGTAAGATTAGTCACAGGTGGCAATAAGATTCATGCTGTCCAGGCATTTATACAATTTTGAATGTGAAACTTACCTGTTGTTTTAAGAACCTTGTAAATTATATTTCTATTAATCTAAACCTGTTCCAAAAGGATGTAAAAAAGAGAGAGGAAAAAAAAAGAGAGAGAGAGAAAAAGAAAAGAAAACAGAAAGGAAAAAGAAAACAGAAAAGCAAAGGAAAAGGGAAAGGAAAAGGGAATATACAAGAGGTATTCTCAAGAAGAAAGTCTGCAGATAATAAGATTAAATCAAGTATTGGGTTTATGGTTTTAAAGGGCTGTTATCAACAAAGCTACCTTACAAAGAGATTTTTTTCTAGAGAGATAGTGAAAGAGTGCCTGTAGTGAAGAGCTACCTGTGAATCATAGAATCATAGAATACTTAAGGTTGGAAGGGACCTCTAGAGGTCATCTAGTCCAACTCCTCTGCACACGCAGGATCACCTAGAGCATGTGGCACAGGATTGCGTCCAGGCAAGTTTTGAAGATCTCCAGAGAAGGAGACTCCATCACCTCTCTGGGCAACCTGTTCCAGTGCTCTGTCACTCTCACTGTTAAGAAATTCTTTCTCAAGTGAAAAAACATATTTTTTGAATGTACTCTTTAGACAGAGAACTTTTTATTTTGACTAGCAAGATCTTTTTTCTGTTAATTTGGGGAATTGAATTAGATCCAGAGAATTAGCTTATCCTTCTGTAGAGTGGGAATTTCTGAATGGTATTGACAAAACCTATAAAAGGGCTGAATGTTTGCTCTTTTTTAAGGCTATACACAGAGCTGACCAGACAAAACTGACTGGTACTTATAAGATATTAGCTATGTATTTCTGAACAGTTATCAAACATTTCTTTTTTAAAACATTGGGGAACTTAGGAGCAGGTTATAGAAATTTCTGTAAAAGGAAAATTGAGGAATGAAATGTTAAAGGATTTTCCATGATGTAAACAATTTTTTATTCTCTTCATCAAACAAAATGAGATATTATTTGGTAAATATATTTAAAAACTAAATGTCTTCATTTTTAAACAGCTTCTAGAATAATATTATGATTTTTTTGATAATGTTAAGGTCCAATGATTTTCATCATTTCTATTCATATCTCCAGATTTCTAACCGGAATAATACTTGCAGTCATCTAGTGTGTTTCTTAAATAAGATTTAGAAGTGTTTTACTATTAAAAAGCCCTTTGTGCATATCAAAGCAATATCAGGCATGATCAATCAAAACGAGGCCGACTGAAACAAATCAGAGACTTCTCCAAGTGCTGAATTAAAAGGGAATTTGTACATGTCCAGTTTGTTTAAATAGTTCTTCCTCCATAGAAAGTTACACTTCTTCTATGCTTCCCTTTCTATGTTTGAGTTTGATTGAGAGTCTGTTATTATCAATGCAGGTCTCCTACATTTCAGGATGGACTAATTTTGAGACTGGAGGAGATGAAAATGAACCATTTCTCCTGCACCTTTCTTCGCTCATGGCTGTCTTCCATGGGATTCTTCCAAGCATATCTCCAAAACAACGAGAATCTCCTCTTCTGAAGTTCAGGATTTTAATCCTGCTATCCCCATCCCCCTCCCCTCAGGATGCTCAAGTCCACCATATCATGGTCACTGCAGCCAAGGCTGCCCTTGATCTTGACATCCTGACTGTCCTTCCTTGTCTGTGAGCACATGATCCAGCAGAGTGCCTCCCCTCATCAGCACCTCAGTGTCTTCTGTCAGGAAGTTACCATCAGTGTGTTCCAGAAATCTCTTCAATTTTTTTGTGCCATTCTGTCTTGTCCCTCTAGCAGAGGATTAAAGTCCTTCAGAGGGATCATGGACCATAAACATGAGATTTCTTTGAGTTGTCTGAAGGAGTCATCATCTACATTTTCTTCTTGATCTTTTGAAAGGTTCAGTCTTCAGAAAATATAATTGGTCTTTTTTTTTTTTTTAGATTATTACATTAAAAAAAGTCCTTTTTAATGTATTTTAATGAATAGAATCTATGACACAACTCTTGAATAGTCTGCCTTGTACAATCCCAAGGAAGAGAAGTATCTCTCACCATGAAGAATATCAGTATTTACACTTTGAAAGGCAAATAAGGTTTTTGGTTTAAAAGTAATTTCTCACTTGACCTTGTAATTATCAGGGAACAAACAAACAAACAAAAAAGGTCCAGAAGACATCTTTTGTCAAAACTCTAATTTCTTCAGAGTTCTTGAACTTGAAATCTTCACAATTTTAATTGTGTTTTAGATCAAGTAATATGAATTCCCTCAACTCTAAGTAAACCTTTTTATACATCATGAACTGCACAACCACTTTGACATAATTGACTCTGCCTGGATATATGATACTTCAGAATCATGAAGTTTTTCATCCTGATGATGACAGGTACAAGAAAAACAAAAAATATATAGGTAGCAATAACAACAACATTCATAACAGTGCTTTATTGCTAGGAAGATCTGAGTTCAACAGCCACCTTCCAAATCTACTTATTATCATGATTTATGTTCTCCATCACTATCATCCAGCTTAGCACAGACCTGATGTATGCAGGTTATGACTGCCTGCTGAGGAAGAATACGACAAACACCAGTCTAGCTGTTATGAGCCTTTCCTGTACATAGCTTTAGTTGCAATACAGCACAAAGGCTGGACTCACTGAGAATACCTGATTCTGAATATATACATATATATATATATATATATTTCTATGGTAGATCTCTGTGAAACGTGGACAGAATTACTTAGCTGCAAACGTGAGATTTGTTTGATTAAAAAGTGAAATTTCAAGGTCAAATCTGTTTCATCTTGGTTAAGCAGTCAAATGTTATCTTGATGTAAAAGCTGTAAAATATATTCTGTGAAAATAGAACAAAGATAAGCATATGACAGGATCACATTTACATTTCCTCAGGTTCTAGAATCAGCTGGTCAACAAGGACTTACAGAAGCCCAAAGGCAATTAGTTGCTCTGGTTGTTTCCAAAAGAAGAGGTTTTTTTCAAGTATTTTTTTGGCTGAGGCCAGTTAGCCAAGTGGACCTGCCAGAAAGAACAATTTTGGGATGTACTGGTACAAAGGTTAAAACAAAGGAGAAATATTTAGGAGGCAGCAGGTGCAAACATTCTTTCAGGCCATTTCAGCTCCTTCAATAGAACACCACACCATCCCACACAATCAATTTGAACATTATTCTAGAATACTGTAAACATTTTAGCTCTCTACCACAAGCACAAAAAAACAACGCTTTCACTGGTGACTAATAGATAACACCTCCTCATCCCCATGATACGTAAGGTATCTTTCTATATACCTGATTGTTGTGTAGAAGAAAAAGCAGCCAGCCTCAAGATCTACTGAGCTATACGCACCTGCAAAACCCCAAAGTTAGAAGGAGACAAAGAGGGGATCATCAAGACTGTGAGGTACTCTGATTTGACTAATTCAGCAAGCGAGGCATTGAATATAAAGTATCACATGAATAAAAACTTTCCATTTTTTTTTATATTTGTAATAGATATGTGTAAAAATACATAGTGTACCATTTAGTACATAATCTCTAAATCATATCTTGGCCCAGTCTAACAGGAAATGAAAATGCAGGACATACAGACATAGTACGTTATACTTTGCAGACCTAGCTCCTTACTGTACTAACTCATTTCTTACTAGATTTAATATTCCACAATTTTGAAACATATATTGTTTCAATACATATACATGTTTCAAACATATTTTGAATTTTGGCATCTGTGGAATAAGTGATAACAAATGAATGGATTAAAAGTTCAAGTTACAAAAATAAGCATTATCACTTTGATTTTCTTATTTCCACCATAGTTTAACATAGATTTGTATGTTTATTTTTGACATTTTATTGTCTATTTCACTACTACAAGGAAAAAAGAATGGTTTCATTTATTGACCATTTATTAGCAGTTTAAGAAACACAGAAGTGAAGGCATATATAAAGTGATAAAAATGATCAATAGAAAAATATTTTTAAAATAGTTATTGATTTCATTATATCTGTAGCTTTAAAATATTTTTTCTTTAAAATACTTACAAACACATGGACTTATTATATCATTTCAAGTAACATCTTACAGCTGGAAGGCTCTTCAATAGCAACACACAGTAACTGTATTCTCATTGATAAGTAGTGAATGAGTATGTTTCTCGGTTTAATTTTTGCTGGTTCTAAATTTTGCCATATATGAAAATTCAGTAACTATTTCTGGAGCATTCTGTATTTTTGGAGCTTTTGTTTTTATAGTTACAAATATTTCTAAGGAAAACGCAGGCGGAATTCCCCACGTACAGGTAAAATTCTATCATTTGTACAGTGCTAATAAGGCATTATAGCATCCATTCTAAGATGCTATATGGGAACAGACCTGAATGGCATGCTGAATAGATGGCAGTCTGAATAGATTCATGCTTTCAGTACACCTCAGAGAACAGGAATGAACATGAGGGGTTATAGTTCAAGACACTTGAACATAAATGCCTGGGCAAATTGGGAATAGACTGGAGCTGGGGTAGTCTTAGGTAAAGCAATATATGTCTTTGAGGAATATCTTGTCCTTTCAAACTAAAAGCTAGAGCTACAGTTTAGAAGGCAGAACTGAAGCTTCAATAACTGTTCATAGTTTGGGAGATAAATATATCTCCAAATCCATTTTCTTGTATAATATCAAATTTTCTGTGGAGTGTGGAGAATTCTACCTTAAGAATTTAAGATGCAAAGAACACTAATAAGATGCCTAAAATTTTTAAAATCTTCTCTATTTTTCCCCCAGAGCAATTGTTTTGTCTTTTTGTCTTTCATATTCAGATTACTTTTTGGTAATATTTTTCTTTCTTTTTCTTTACTCCGTGGTTCTCTGATCTTTGATATGGACCAGAGAATGGGTGCCACTGTTATGTTGACATGTCAAGCTCTGGCTTGTGCAATCTCTACACACACACACACACACACACACACACACACACACACACACACACACACACACACACACGAAGTCTAAATATTGATATGCCTGGTAGCCCATCTCTAACAACACTCAGTAGAATTTGTTTAGAATATTTAGGGAACAATACAGAGAAGGACAAGAATATAGTGATGTTTCTGCAGCCCATCTTCTGGACTTCTAACCTTTGAAAATAATGGACATTTAATAGAAATTTGTGGGTTTTTTTCTATTCAATAAATCTTGATGAATATTTCTTCCCTAAATCTGCCTGACTGCAGTCATTTAAATTATAGCTTTATTTCACTAAATAGACAATCATGTCATAAAAAAGGCACAGAGAAATAAAGATGTGTCTCCTTTCCACACAAGACCAATTCATGCATCTCCCATGGTTTTGTTTCTTTAATACTATACTACATTAAAAAAAAAAAAAAAAGTATATATATTAATTTCCAAATTTTCTGCAGGCATAAATCAATCTAACACTTGTGATAGTAATGGTTTATGAACTCACATGTTAATGAGAAATTTATATACTGAAGAACCTGCTCTCTATTTTTTTATATTTATGATTTTTTTTATTAAATATCTATTTTAAATATCTCCCCACTTATTTAAAATGTCTTCATATATTCTAGGCTTCTGGTACTCTTAAATTAATAGTATTAAGGGGACATTTATAATGAACATTATTTTGCATTTCTACAACTTCTTCACGTTATTCTCAAGTGGCCTTTTTGACTCAAATGCAGAAAGAGTTAGTTTGAGTTTGAGGTATTTAAGAAATTTAATATATTTAAAACACACATATTCCTTTTTTTTTTTTTTAAAGCTGCATATCAGACTATTAGCATAGAAATGTTTCAAATAAAGGCTGATTCATGCAAAAATGCTTAGCAGAAACATTAAAAAATACTGTATGTATAGAACTTTGAATTAAAGTTGGGAAATAAGGTGAAAACAGCAAAATGTTACTTGCCTCTGAGGAACAGCTCTGCTCAAATCTCTCTTACATGTTTCCTCCTTGGAAACAGGAATATCTTGTTGCTTGTTATATTTTATTTGGCATAGCTTGACAATATACCATATAAATTACAAAAGACCCGTTAATTTGTTTTTCTTGAATTCACCATGTAAAATTGTAACAAACTAAAAAATAAACTTATATATACTAATCTACTACTAATCTATAACAAGCCACAATATTTATACTTTAATATTTATATACTTATGCTTTTCTTTACACTAATATAACCAGATATGATTATACTCCTCATTAAATTTTTGTCATGTGATGCAGCAGCTAAAATATATAGATGGCTGGGATTTAATTAGACCTCAGGTGCTGAACATAGTATGACTGGAGTCTGTAGGAATTTAACCTAATAATCTGTTCCAGCCTTTCTTTTAAGTTTAGACCTTACTCCTTAGGCTATCTATGGCTTAAATATTGCTTTCCATTGTTTTCCACTGATGGTGTGATTGATTTAGTCCTCTAATTTAGTTATTTTTCAAAAAGACATGCAAAACATTTAAGGAGCAAGTTTGGCATAAATACACAGTTTTTTTCACTTAAAAAGTCTGGAGTTTACAGATCATTAGAAAATATTCACATTTAATCTGTTTTTCTCTAGCTCCTCTTTTCCATAACAAAATCTTTATAAAAAAGAGTTTAATCATAGTAGGTAGCTCACGTTTCTCCTCTCATTCCTTTCATCATCTTGAGCTACTATTCCTTATGGCATCCCATTACTTTTCTCCAGTAACACAACCCCGTTTTGTTTGTTTGTTTTTCTTTTTTTCCTTTTTTTTTTTCCCCCTAGGAACAACCTTATAGATTGGGATGATGAATACAGGATAATCTCTATTAAAAAGGCCCTCAGTGAGAAGGTTTTTATTACTACCCTGTTAGATTTGCAGTTCCAACTTAAATATTTTTTATATATATATATATTTATATATACATGCAAAACTGATTTGGTCACTTGCACATGGAAGCTATAGGGGATACCAATTGCCTCGTCAAAACACTATATTTTCACAGGTACATCATTCTTTCTTTTTTGAAACTTGAATTTTATTTCCTTCAATGGAAGATCTAACAAAGATTTACAGTACCTGATCCTCAATTGCAAGTCTTACTATACATTCTGCTAAAAATGTACATGATCAATACCCCAGACTAAAAAGCCAAATAGCATACAAGTATTTAAATATAAATAAAATCTGACATATTGTACTTTGTGTAAACTCTAAAATTAATTCTCTCATTTTCCTGGAAATGATGAAAATTGGCCTTTTTTTTTTTTTTGTGTGTGATATTTAACTTTGAGGTGGGTTTTATGTCTATTTTTTTTTCCAGTAGTATTTCTCTAAAAAAATACCCAATAAGCAAAGCTGAAAAGATTTTACATAAAAACATTAAAAAAAAAAAAAGTGGTTTGGCTTAAAGGAGTAGGGAATGATACAAGTGGCTTTCAACTTTTAGAGCTATAGCTTAGTTCTATATTTTTGATAGTAACTGAATGTTCATTTTGTTGAATGATGACATCCTTTTGAAAATGTGATAAGAGGAGTCATGGAACATTTGAGTAAGCACTGCTGATTTGTGGTTGCATCTCCCAATGCCTGCAATGTAACTGCCAAGCAGAATTACTGTATCTGGTGTTTTTTACACTACAAATGATTGAACTATGTGAATTCTCCTTACCTTGAGCCCAACTGCTGACTTAGTTCTAACTCCAAGTAAGTAAAATAGGGACTTTGGAGCCGGCTTAACACTATTGGCCAAACTTGCATCACATACATTCCCCTAGACATTAGCATTGTCGCTTGAAAGTAACTGACTGGAACATAAAATAATTGTCTTTTTTCCTTTCTTCACAGATTGTCCACTTACTTTTCTCCATCCACAGTAGAACAATGTTGATGGGGTAAATTTGCAGACATGAATTGCAAACTATCAATCATCTAAGGCCACCACCAACAACAACAACAAAAGTCTGATGAGCATTAATAAATAATGTCTGAGTTTTCACTTCTTATTTAAAATGGATTTTGAAATGACTGATAACTAATTAGAGCTTATTATACTTCTTTCAACTGCAGCCATCAATGTTCTCATGCCTTGAAACTCGTAAGAAATTCTAATAGGGAAAAATGAGCTGGAGAAGTCAGAAAAAAAAAGAAAGAAATGAAGGATAGGAAAAAAAAAAGAAATGAAGGAAATAAAGCTTTTTGCAAGAGCAGAATTAATCTACTTTTTCTTGTATAATTTAAATCTATGCTAGCATTTCAAAATATTGGTAGATCTTTTGTCTTTTCCATATAGTATATAATGAGTATATTCACTGTGCATTTCACAGTGAATATAGAATGTAGGACATTGTAGTAGAAGGCATTGGTGTTCAAGGAAATTCATCAAATTGTAAACAATGCAAAAAGGTTTGGAAACTTCTTTTTTTTATTTTATTTGGAAAATTGCTCTAATTTAACCTTAATTATAATTAAAAATAAAATTAACAATAAGCTTCTTGACAACTAAGATTTGCAAAGTGACTGATGGATCCAAACTAGATGGACACAGACTGCTGACCTATTGGAGAATTTTTAGTAGTGGGATCTCAGCAAGGAGACAGGAGGAGGCAAGTTTTACAATTGAAAGGCATTTACTCCAATATTGGAAAAAGGAATTTGATGGAAACATTTCAAAATTTCAGAGGAAATATTTGACAAGTGGGAGAAGAAATTAAAGTTAAGATTTTAGTAGTCAAGTCCTATTTTTTGCCATGTGTTTTTACCTTATGGTATTAATGATCAAATGAATATGAGCTCAAGAATTTCTTTAGCTTTAAAGTAATTAACTATATATATTATTATATTATTGTATTATTATATTATATTTATTATAACAATATATTATGCCACATCCTTATTAAATAGCAATTACTCTCTGAAGCTTCATATATTTCTCTAAGATATCAAATAATGTTATATTGGAAAAGTAAGCTTCTGTTCCCTTATGCAGGGCACTAATACAGTCATGACTGTCAGATCCCTTAGAAAAGGACAGGATCAAATATAATAGCTTGCAAATCCCCATAAAATCTCTTTTCATATGGGACAACTGCTTCCAGCTTTGGAATTCAGTCCTGAGGGAAGGCCAGATAAAATCAGAAGGCTTCTCTTCTTCTTCTCACTCTTTCAATATATACTTGCACTTTTATCTTACCTGCACTATCTTTGATTTTCTTGATTTTTTTTTCTTTCATATTGCTTATGATTTCCTATCTGGACATATGTAGGAAGAATCCATCTCCTAGAAAGATGTTGAGATAAATTTGTGGGAAGTCAGACTTCTAAAATTTCTGTGTGTTTGTTTATTCCTTACATTCAGTTGCAATACATTGTTTTATATAAAAAAAAGGTTAATAAAAACATACATTAAATTACATTGGGTGGGAGCTGTGCAAAAGGAAGATGAGGGATACATGTGGAGAAAACAGAGAAGGAGAAAATAGCTAAAGGTCAATGTTACAGATAAGTAAATCTATGACATCCTAGAAAATTTGTTATTGATATTGATTTTACATTCCAGTCCTCATGGCTGCATTGCAAGGGTCAATAACAGAACAAGAAACAATATGTAAAAGGGATTGAAGTAAAAGGTAAAACTTGAGCTTAATCTCAGATTTTAAATAGGGAATTCAGGAGGGGGAAAAAAAAAAAGGATAGGCAGTAAAAATGGAGTCAGAAGGGTATCTAGAAAAAAAATAGATAAAGAAAAATATTTAATCAGCATAGAGGTTTTTTCCCTCTGAGGAAAAATTAATGTAACACAGGACAGCACAAATGGATATATTGAGAAGACAGTTACAGGTATTTTCTTCTTTGGGAAAGTCTCTATTATTTTTGTGTCGGTAAGAGGGAAATAGCTGAAAAACAAAATAAAGTATCACACAATGTTATTCAGTTAATTGAATCATAATTTGATCAGTACACAAGAGACAAAAGAGCTTGATATGTTTATTTAATAAAATGAAATGCAGTACATTGAATTTAATGTTGCTTGAAATTTTCATGATATAAGTTTAAGCAGACAGTATCAAGTTTATCTGCAAAAAAATGTTCTACAGCTGCTTAAGTGAAGGTATTTAAATTAACAGTTTATTTAAAAGAAATAGCTGTAGCTGATAAAGGCAGTTTATTATATCTGTTATACAAACTGCTGTAAAATACAAAGCTTTCTGAATAAATCCTCACAGTTCTGAAGGATAGTTAAGAACTTTACTGCCTTGCAGATCCTATTTGTCCCTGTAAAATGCGTATAAAAGTCTGACACTTGAAGACTGCTGTGGCTCTGTGTATATCTACAACAGAAAAAGAATTATATTGTGATTTCTTTCCATGCTCTATTTTGCAAAACAAACAAAGCCACATTGTTTGAATTCTAAGTCCTCAGATTAAACACATTCTGTAAATAATATAACATGACCAAAAGGCACAAGAATGGTCATTCCATAGCTCATTGAAATAAAGAAAATGCTGCATTATATCAGATTTGCTGAAAGCCTGAGGATCATGTTGTTTCCTTCTTCAAGGATTTTTTATTTCCTTATGAAGTTCTTTTCTCTGATTCCAGGACTCCTTCTTTCATTTTGTTGGCACAAGTCTTCGTTTCCTCCCTCTTGATACCTCTGTTAATTTGCTCGAAACTGTCAGATTTGCTGTCAGGTTACACTGTGCACATATTTGTGCCAACAGGTCTTTCTCAGAACCTACTGTACTAAGATTTTCTTTCATGTTTTGTCTTGCTTCAGACCTAACTCTCACAGCTCCAAGACATGGGACTTCCTACAGTCTTTGACAAAATCCAAAGCACATTTCAGTATTATCCATGTTGCAGCATTTAATATTTTCTTTTTGCACTAATCTTTGCAGAGAACTCAGTTTCTTCTTCAATCCCCAACAGATTCCAAGTGGGCCAGGCACCTTCCCTGGTAGACAAAGTTTAGAAAAATCACTTGAATTTCTTCCAAATTTCCCAATAAATTTTATATGCTATTTCTGTGCAGACATGATAAACTTTATAATCAAATGTCTATGAAATTAAACATTTCTTTCATAGGTAGACTGGAAATACCACCAGGCTTGCTCTCGGTCAGAAAAAGCTTGACTTGTCTCTTGAAGAAGAAGATTTATATTTCAGAGCCTTTCTCTTAAAAAGAATAAAAGAATTACAGTCAGAAAAACAACGCACAAAAAAAAAAATCACTCTAGGTCTTCCTTTTTCTTTTGTATAAATATATATTTTTATGTGAATATTCATATGCATACATATCAGGAATGTCAAATTTCTGTCCAAAGTTTGTCTTTGTCTTGGTATGATCTCTGTCTTTCAAGATCATATATATTAATTCATGATGAATTTTCATTTCAAAACCAGAAGAAAAAAAGAAAAGAAAAGAAATCTGAAGCTTACAATGTGCAACTAGAAACTTATCATTTAATTTTCTATATTTGTTTTTGTTTAATTTCCTGTATATGTTCCAAAAAACACAAACAGAAACATCCTATCCGACTGCACTTAATAAGGTGGCTTTGTGAAGATGTATCTGGCCAGAGCTACTATTTCACACATTCGTTCTTGCTTTTTTTGTCTTCTGCAGTAATAATATGTAAAGATGATTTTGAAGAAACTAAACAAAGAAAAACAGTATTTTACTACTTTTTAATTCTAGTAACAAAGTACACAATGAGGAACTGATTCTTTTGTAAGGGAAAAATGGCATTGTAATATTTTGCTATTTTTTTAAAAACAGGATTATTCTGTTTTAAGTTAGACCAGATAGATGGTAGGTCATCAAACATATCATGAAGTTGTTTATACTGTCACTTTCTAAAGGCTGATCAGTACAACTGAATTGCTTCTGTGGTTATAACAGTGAAATAAATATGCAATAGAATATGTATTCAAATTACCAGGGAAATGAAAAAGAAAAAAAAAAAGAAAGAAATCATGTTGCAGGCCCACAAAACTAAATGCTTCTGGTTTCCTTACCAGTCAAGAGTAAAACTCTATTACTGTGAACAAACGAGCCATGAGACATAATCATTAGCACAATGGTAAAATAAAACATTCAGCTTTTGATGAAAGCATGAGAAAGAATTTCCTTTTATATTGTGTGCTTGAATTAGAAATATGCCAGAGATAAGGAAAGTAAGTAGTTAGGCTTGGATTCAACTTTGAAGTATTAAAACATACCTCCTACTCATGACAATGGGAACTAAAGCAATTTTTATATAATCAAAGCCCTATAAGAAGTGTCTTAAAATGTGTTCAAAAGAACAAACAAAAAACAGAACAAAATGCTTACAGAGTAGAGAAGATAAAGTACAGTTCCTCCTCCAACCATCATCTCTCCATACACCTACATGCCCAATCAGACAGCTAGGGACTTAATGTGTTTTTTTTCTGCTACAGGTTTGAAAATAGTGTGCTTCAAGAGATGATATGAAATTGTCAGCAAATTAACATATAACCTAAAGGTCATAATGATTTTGAACTGAGTGCCACCTTCCAATACCACCACAGGAGCAAATCAATAATGGCAACTTAATTTGAAAAAGGCAAATAGGCAGGAATATTATGGAGTTGTGACAGACACAAATAACATTAACAGCAGAGGCAGGAAAGAATGAAAAAAGAAATGAGAAGAAAAGAAGAAAATCAAGGATAGGAAAGGGGATGGAAGGAGGGAGGAATGGAGATTGGGAGGGAAGGAAGGAAGGTTGTAAGGAAAGAAGGATGGGAAGAGTGGAAGGAAGGGTTAAGAAGGAAGGGTTGCAGGAGAGAATCAAAAAGACAGGCAGGGAGGGAAGGAGGAAAGGGGAGAAGAAAGAGATACCAGAAGCATTGTAAGGAAGGAATTTCACCTTTCTGAAATTTGAAGGCCCTCTTAAAGAATACTACATGGAAATAGATGCTGCTGTTAATTAAATGGGACAAGAATTTTAATATTCAGATAAGTTAAAAGGAGACCTTAAATCATATATTAGCAAATGTCATGCTTGACCTGTTCATGTCAGTCATGCAACTGTCACCCAGCCAAAAGCCTGCTGAGACTGAACTTGGACTGAAACAGCTGTTTCTGTTAAGGTTCAATCATTTTAAAGTAGTTTTTGCACAAATCTATTTTTTTCTAAATATGGTACTTTTTGGCTTCTCCACAGTTATTGAATATAAACAAAGGATTTTCTCACACTATGATTTGTCAGTATTCCAAAAGTTCTATAGCTTTGCTCCAGCATTTCTAAAGCTCTATCGCGCTATAGATTGTATTCAGACAGCAGTAAAGACACCTTCATCAGTATTCAGGCAAGTTTTGTAATTAAAGTCAATATCCTCCCACAAATGTTCAAATGATAATTGCAATTTTAAAGATTACATTAATTTTAAGAACATCTGTGCAAAATTTATAAAATCATGCCATTCATGAAGTTTTACCAGCTTCTTGCTTTTGAGAGTGATTAAAGGATTAAAATATGAAAAGATTTTCCACCCTTGGAAAATACATCTCTTTCAAAATACCTCAAAGTGATGGGTCGTGTAGTATGGAAAAGAGTAAACTAATCCAGATCTGTAACTAGCGTACTTGGAATGTACCTTGTACCAGTACTTACCGAGTAATGTAATAATTTGTTATAGAAGATCATTGCTGTGTACAGCACAGGCAAACGTGATAGATAATGTTTTGTTACACTCCCTGGATGAATCTTACTTTCCTTAGACTTGCACTAAGGTACCTTTCAAGACTCTTTGTGGGACAGAAAAAGACGAACTACCTTTTTCTTCACACAGTCTGGAAACAGCAGCAAGATACCTGGTCCTCAAAGGCAGTTACCTGAATATGTAAATTCAGTCCTGGTGAAGTGCTAGTAAGACTTTATTTTATTTTTTATATACACTTGCTGAAACATAGGTATCTGTTGTTATTTAACAGCCTCAAGGATAGAAAAGACTTCCCATGACTCTGAAATATACGACCTAGAGAACCCTATTCTTCTGCATTGACATCTGGAAGCCAAGTATGATTCCTGAGGGAATCTCAAATGGTATTAGTTGCCTATGTTTCAGCCACCAAATTCTCCAAATTCTCTGATCTGCTACATAGAATCAGAATTTGGTCTTTTAATTGCACTGTGGCAAGCTTAGTCTATTAGAAACAGGTTAAGATATCTCTACTTAACATTTCCAAAAGACAAGGAGGCGGGACCTACTTTTTTTTTTTTTTTTTTTTTGATGAGTTGCCCTGTGGAAAAGTCCTTAATATGAACGACTTAGTCTTTAGAACGAAAGTCTTTAATATAGCAGTAATCTGCCTGCTTTGGTGGATTACTACCTTGTGTTGCTTTACTTATTTTGCTGTCTGCTTAAGTAAAAGCAATACTAAATATAATGCTAAAATCAAAATATATGTTTCCTGACAGCATGATTCAGCCACTTATAGGATTCAGAAAGAGATCTGAAGCAACTGGTATTAAAAAAAAGAAAGTATGAATGCTCATTGCTTATCCTCAGAAATATTCTCCAAAAATATGGGGTTTTTTGAGAAGTGATTTTTCTGCTTCTGCTGAAGTACCGGAAGTAAGACTAGCTTCAGTAAGACAAGCTGATTTACAAGCAAATTTGGAAGCAGCAATGATTTCAATCACAGTTATAAAAGTTTGAATCTGAACTATTATTTTGGTTTGATTCTTTATTCGAATGACACCTTCATTGTCTTGTATTATATAGTATTATACTGCCAATACTGTAATATTTTAAACAAGTTTGTTACATCTTAATACATACTTTTCTATTTCACATCTTTTGTTTAATTTTACTTTCAGAAGTAATAAAGCTGGCACAATAGAATGTGTAATAGCTCTGTCTATCATGAAACCTGTTAGTGTGCAGATTGTAAACTAGAAGACAGTAATGGATCCTTTGAAGCTTTCGAGTGTCAAAAAGATTGCTGCACGTGCACATTAAATTTGTATGCTGAAAGGCCTTGTGATTTTATGTTGAATAATATCCTCACTTATATGCAGTAGCTGCTTTTCTTAATAAGATGCCTTTTGTATTTTTTCTACCAAAGGCCCATTCTTGAGTTACAGGAGCACAAAAGAGAGTTTGAAACTACTAATTTCTAAATTTGTTTCTGTTTACACAGTTTACCAACCAGCAATCCCATTTACTCTACATCTCTGAAAAAAAAGCATGCTTTCTCTACACTTAAAAATTGTTCAAGCGATGCCAAAACTGAAACAAATTTTAATGCTACAACAGCAAAAACAGTTGAGGTTTGCAACTTAGAATATATCTTTTCAGATGTATCCTGTCCCTTTCTTGCTGTAGTGCAGATGTTTAATTAAAAACAACAAACAAACAAACAAACAACAGAGATAGGCACAAAATACAACCCTGTACTGCAATACATCCAACCATCTGGTGGAATACATCAAACATTTAACCATGCATAGAATAATACACAATATGATAGAAAAATAAAAGGAAAAATAACCATGTTGCTTTGAAAACACTTTTCTATATGATATAATTCAGCCTTTATTCAGTCCTCATCTCCCTGTACTCGGCACACCTTGAAGACTGTTCAGTTTTGAGTCCCTCACTACAAGAAAGACATTGAGATGCTGGAGTGTGTCCAAAGAAAGGCAACAAAGCTCGTGAAGGTGCTGAAGCAGAGACTTTATGAGAAGTGGCTGAGGGAGCTGAGAAGAGTCTGGAGAAGAGGAGGCTGAGGCAAGTCCTTATTACTCTCTGAAACCTTATGCTAGTGACCTTATCACTACCTGAAAGAAGGCTGTAGTGAGGTAGCGGTTGATCTCTTCTCTAGAATAACTATCAATAGGACAAGAGTAAAGAGTAGTCAAGCATTGGAAGAGGCTGCCAGGGAAAGTGATGGAGTCACCATCTCTGGTAGTGCCCAAGAAACGTTTGATAAGGGGCTTAGGGACATGGTTTAACAGATATGGTGTTCAGGGGCTTATGGTTGGACTCAGCAGTTTTGAAGCTCTTTTCCAACCATAATGATTCTATGATTCATTGGAGTGAATAATAAAACTGCTATAGAATTTGATGGGACTTAGGTTTCTCATATTGTATTTTTTTTGAAGGTGAAAATGCTACTTTAGAAATGTAGAGATTAAATTTCAGGGGAAATATAATTGTTACATAGAAAGATGATTTTAATGTTTGCAGTATAAAGGACTTTAAGTAGAGAAAACACTTTAATAAAGCATAGCTCTATATACCTAACCAGAATTTTTAACAGAGAATTGCTCATCTCACTTACTTTCTCAGTGTATTCTCACTCATATTCAGACTATATGTTTCAACAGCAGTCCTGGACCATACTGGAAAGCAATGATAGTACTTGCTACTCCAGTAGTAACACCCTGGACATCTACTAACACAAAAAGTCTTTGTTAAATATTGGTCCTAATACATCACATTGCTCCTGTGTTATTCTGTGATGTTAAGAAAGTAAAGAGAGCATTCAAAAAACACTAATTCTAATTAAGGGAAAACAATCTTCCTAAACTTCTTTTATAACCAGTAGGGGGAAACTGATTTCTTTCAAGAGGAATGAAGCAGAAGCCCTGGATTTTAATATTGTGAATGGTCATTTTACGTATCTCCATGGAGCTGTGTTAACAGATTTCTTGGAGACTCAGAAGCTACTATTTGTAGTCATGTGACAGCCTTTTTTTTTTTTTTTTGTAGCCATGAAAACTACTGCTTTATTTACTTGTACTGTTCCCCTAAAACTGTTCCTGAATACAGAATCATCAGAGGCAAATCTAGATTTAGTCTTTCCTTCCTCCTATTTTTTTTCTTCTGTAATAAGATACCTTATGGGATTAATTTAAAACTAGACAGGAATTTCATGTCACCAGAAGAATTCTGCTTATTGCTAAGCTGACTTTAAGACCCTGATGATATCAGAGGTGTAATACAGAAGAGATTAGGACAACATATTACGGATAAAAACAGAGCAGGAGAAATTGGAAATGATGATATTGAGAGGGAATGCAACACTGATCTTTGTACAAGGAAAGATTCCTCTTTCACTTCACTGAGTGACATAAGAGTGAACAGACTCACTGAGGTTAATGTGTGGGGAACCAGATGGATATGATCTGTTTGTACATAGATAAGACATTTGGATACATAGAAATTGTCCCTGCAGAAATGGATGTGCAAGACAGTCATTTGTATGCAGTTAAGATATCAACAGATATTTTGCATATAATTATGGTGCATAAACAGAGTAATGCTGCATATGTGAGGGTGGGCACACAAAACCTTGGCTACTTGAGTTATAACAATAGAGAAGAACAATGGTTCAAGTAATTTTGTTGACCAATCTGAAAATGCCACTGCAAAGACCATTGCAACATATATTCCTCTCGCTACCAGACAGCTGATAACTGCCCTTACATAGGAAGATTTGATTCCTTAGTGTTACATTACACCAAGATCCCAATATTTGTTTCCCTTAAAAAAACTTTTGTCTGTGCAATATGACTTTCAGTTCTTAAAATGAAGTTCTCTAAATAATATTCATTGGGATATTCATTTTAGAAAAAAAAAAGAGCCCAATGTATATCAGCTGTTCAGATGCTTACATTCATTTAGAACTACGAAATTTCTTTTAATTTCCTTTAAGCAGGGAATCTGATGAGTAGCTGAATTTGCTTCATTACTGGACAGACAGTAGGTAGTGGTGATAGCATACAGTGCTTTGAAGTGCTTTTTACAGTACTTGTTCTCAGAGAACTTTTAGTTCTTTTCCAGAACTTACGAGGGACCTGAAGAGGTCATGCAGTCCTCTGTGATCATGATCGCTCTTTACTTACATTCCAAATGGTAAAAGGTGAAGGAAATAAAAAAAAAAAAAAAAAAAAAAAACCTTTGGAAAAAAAAAAAAAAAAAAAAAAAAAAAAAATCCCTGCCATGTTTCCTTGCGTGCCTCTCTTTTCTATGGTTTTACTGAACAGAAGAGATAAGGAAGGCAGAGAGTTCATAGGTACTTCTGACTGCTGGCGAGACAGATTTATTGCATAAAGCTCCTGAGAGACCAATTAATATCACCAGGGTTGTCAAAACATGTATACCAGGAAGAATACAGGCAGCCCAGCAACACACTGTGAAGGTAAGGTCACTGAACACAAAAACACTAGGGGGACAAATCTAGTTAGAAAGGAGGAAAGCCCAAAGTAAAAGCTGACCATTAATTAAGTGCATTGTGAAACACTCATGATGGTCAAAATATTACCTTCTCCAGAACTGCATTTTTTTCTCATGAATGATAAAAGAATATGTGTTAACACTGTTCAAACCATATATAACACTGAAAAAAGGAGTTACATATGATTTCAGTGAAGGTCAAAGCTAACTGGCTACTTGTCAGAGAAGAGTTAAAAAGGTCAATTGTGTTGATGTTCACAAGAGTTATAAATTAAACTGGCTGAAGAAATTCAAAATTCCTATAGCTCAAGAAAGTCAGAAAGGCAGGCAGGCGTACAGAGACAGAGAGAGAGAAAGAGAAAGAAAGGAAGAAGTGGAAGAAATGAATAGATATGAAGCTTAGTAGGATTACTACCTGAGGTTAAGAGCATGATATGTTGATGCAAAGGCTGCTACCTTTGATTGGTGGTATCTGTTATGGCTACATCAGCACATAAGCTGTTGGAGATGTTTAGCAACCTTTTATATAGAATGAGCATTCCTCCGTGTGTGTGTATTTTGTGACAAACAAATCACAGGCTGTATCCAGTTGGACATTATAAATGGGCACCTGCAGTTCTAATTCACCCATATAAAGTAGCATATCACAGACCTGGAAGAAATTCAGAGAAATGTAAGCATGATGGTGGAAGTTCTGGAAATCACTTCTATTTAAGAAAGAATTGAGTAATATTCTTACTGTAATGTTTTCTTCACTCCAGGGGGAAGAAAAAAAAAAAAAAAAAAAAAAAGATAGCTGAGCAGGATTATGACAAAGGTCTGTAGAATCAGAGGGATCCAGAAGACAATGGATAAGGATTAATTCTTCACTATTTCAACAAGAATGGTTTCTTCACTATTTCCACAAGAATGGTATTTTAAACAAGAACAAAGGTTAACATAATTTGAACTTATTTTAGGAAAGAAAAAAAGCAAATGATTCTTTAGGCCACAGGTACCTGTGCTGAGGATCTCCGAGCTAGACATTTTTTTTTTTTTTTTTTTTTTTGTATGAAGTAAGGGCTCAAAGATCAGTCTTCTTTAGCAATCAGTTAACGATCACTGTTCTGACCAGTTGTTAGCTCAGAAGGGCCTTTCTAAAGTAGACAGTAAACACTAAGATGGTAAGTAATTATGGGCCTAGAGGTTAAGGAATAATAGTTCATTTATGACCAAAATTTAAAATTTGCTGCATGGTTCAGGTTAGATTTTTGTGCTTTTGATTCCTGCTTTCTGTCTTCAGCGAGGAATTAGGCCAATATCATACTAGTGGCACAATCAATGAAGTCAAATAGTCCCATTTGTTTTATTGCTTTCCAAGAAAAAAATAGATTAAAGGTTCTTTCAATCAGAGCAAAAAAATGGTGAAAAGGTTCTTTCTCACATGCCAAGATTCAACATTTATTGAGCAGCCTGCCTGGGATACACTACAGTGGCATGTGTTACTGTCTCTATATTCACAAGTGTGATTAGAACAAATAAACTGAACAAGAGTGGAAAAAAAAATCTCATCTATCATTGTCAAAAAACATATTTGTTATTTTCATTTTTATAATGTTAAATCAATTCTTAGATGTCACAATTTTCTAATTCTGTTTCAAGAATCTTTATAAGAAGGTCAGAATAGTTTTAAACATCACTGAGATCAGTGTAAGTTTTTCTATTTCCTTCAGTGAAACTGATTAGACCTTTTGCACTGATAAATATAGTTTCATTTCACAAAAGAAAACTTATGTTAACTGGATTGTATGTTTTTTATTGACTTTCTGCTCTGTGTACATTTTAGTTAGATTATATATACATATTAACGTTTCTCTATTTTTGTTTTAAGAATTTCTCTATTCTATTTGATAATGAAAATTTATTCATTATTGATATATTATTGGATGAAATACACTTTGATAAATACCTCCAAACAGAATATGGCTTTTGAAGCTTTGTAAACTAAAATAGGTGGACTACGTTCAGATACCAACTGTTTACTTTCTCTTTGAATTTGAGAATATTTTTAGTAGATAACCATTGCTGTTCTACCAAATTCTACTTCTCATAAAATCTGAAATGTCCGCAAATTCATGAAGAAAAAGTTGCAAAATATGACATCAGTATCTGCTTAAACACTTCCTCTGTTGAAAATTTCCCATGAATCTCCAAATTATTTCCTATCGGACAGCTACTGTGAGGCTTATTAGCAGCATGGCACAGGCAGTTTGGCCACGGTGTCTTCACTCCGCTCCATTCTCCATTACTCCTCTTTGCAGCTGTGAGGAGGACCTAGGAAAATGTGAGGGAGCAGAGTCTGTGCACACGAACCATCCTGGAAGCGGCAACTGTGTCTCACCCCAAGCAAGCTCCTTTAATGCCAAAGCTTCTGTTAGACCCTAGTTTTTCCTCTAAGATCCCCCTTTTCAAGCAATTCTTCCACAAAGGCTAAATCTCTAAAACAAGCAAGGTTTCCCATTTATCTTTTATAACTGCTAGAGATAACTGTCAAAGATCAGCATATTGGCAAGTAAATCTGGATTTGAAGACTTAGATAAATGCCAATCATCCAACTGTGGAAGATACGTTATTTGTCTGAACTGCACAGAGTGGAAAAGGTCTGACTGACCAAAGTTTTCAGTAGAAAGAGGAATGCTGTATAAAATATCTACATATAGATTATCTTTCAGACTGTATTTTGGATGAATGTAGTAATAGTTTTAGAAGAATATGGATTTGTGGCCTATCAAAACTCACTCTTCTCAACTGCAGGCTGCCTTGACAGGACTGCAGACTGTCTTGGCATAACTGCAGGCCGTGCTGATTCCGCAGGGCTACAAGGACACCGAGAACAAAGAGGTAAAGACACTGAGAACAAAGAAGCAAAGAACTTAAACTGTTGAGTCTGCAAGGACACTCAGAACAAAGAGGTAAAGAACTCGAACTGTGGAGCAAGCAGGAAAGCAGGAACCAACTTCAAATATGGGACTGAGTGAACTCAACATGATACAAGTCAGACCACCTGTAGTCCAATTAAAAGGATGCGTGAACAAATGCCTTTAGCCAATCATTAATGTTAGTGCGCATGTGAACAGTAGTATGTAACCAATCAAACAACTGCCGAGCTGGTGCGAGACTGACTCTGCAATAATTATAATATAAATACCGCTTTGTAATGCAAATAAAGTGATTTCTTCTTGACTCACATTGAAGTCTGCAGGAGCCGTGACTTGTGTCCCGCAGATGAATAAATGAAATAGTGTGTGCAGAACTTGTGTCCAGAAACCCAGACTTGAGAAAAAGATTACAGAAGAATTTTGCAGGAGGGGGAACTTTCGGATGACATTACATTTGTAATGAGTTTTATAATGCGTAAGCTTCATTTAAGACCATTGTGTAATTCTACAAAGCTTTAAATACTTTATGTGGTCATTGTAAATATGATTGATACGACAAAGGCAGGAGACTGATTTTTGTTTCAGGTTTCTAGAATAATCTGGTATCTGACATTTTAAAATAAAAAAGTAATTGTATATCCAAAATTTTTATCTTTTATCTTATGGAAAATATAGTAAACAAGTATTGACTGAGTCGAAGAATAACTGAAGAATTGAAGAGTAATACTGAATAACATTGATTGAATAATTCATTTAGCTATTACAAGGTTGTTGTGCTATCTTGTTAAAGAGGACAGTATAATAATCCAGAGGGGCAACAATCGCTAGGCTACAGTTAGTTTATTTTATTCACCAGTGCACAGTCTTTGTGATAACAGAAACATCCACCATTACCTTTTAATCTGGTCTGATTATTATAAAGGATAGGCTTATCAGTCAGTAAATTAATGTACAGGAGGCTCCTAACCCTACAAGGAATTACTTTAGCCCTGCTCCCCAGATAAGGTGAGGGGAGGGATTCTCATAGTCCAGCTGAAAGAGCTGGTCAGGTGTCATTCCTGATTCCTGCTCAACTTGTCAATGCTCAGCTCTGTCCTTAAAACCCCTAGAGAGAGATATATGTGACTGTGCTATGGTCATCTTTATGAGAATCTTTCCAGAACCTCCAGGCAAGATACATGGCTTTTATGGATCTGCATTTTGCACTAAATGTTAAATGCAGTTAAATGTTTCTTTATTAAAATTATAGTCGATATTATCTTATAAAAAAAAAATGAATTGACATAAACAACCATACCTCAGTTTATTAGTTTTTGAGACAAAATGTTAGAAAATTCAGACATTTGGCATTTGTTGAATGAATATCCAAGAACAGCTTTATGGAAGAAAAAGACTAAAAGTGTAAGAATGAAATATTCTCAGAAAAATTCTTCTAAGCCAAGAAATCCACTAAATGACCCAACCTTACAAAATTAATATTCTCTCTCAACAGAAGCTACACAATAAGCTCTTTTTCAAAACATAGAGAACTTTATTTCATCCTAAAAAATAAGTTTAACTATTTTCCATCTTAATGAATAGAAACTTTTGTTTGTTAGTTCCTTGAAAATCCCAACTTAGCCAAAGCATAAAGCTAAAGAATTTATGGGATTGTGAATATTTCTAAAATGAAAAAGAATTGCTCTCTGCTATTTAGAAGCTTCACCATTTAAAATTCTAACCTTGTTGCAGACCACAGGAGGAAAGAGATCCTTCAAGGGCTTGATTAGATTCAGCACTTCATGTACATTTTGCCAAACTCTTCATTTTCACAGGCTTATCATCTCATTTAGCTGATAGAATAGGATCAAACATCTCTCGCTATACTTATGCTCTTCTAGTTATTTATCTTATTAATCAGAAGCATATCACATTCAAATGATCAGAAAAAAAAATGTAAAGCTTCTTCTATCTCATTTTCTCATTGTATAATTTTGGTTGTGCTATTATTCTACATTTATTTAACTTCTTTATAACCAAAAATAAAAATGGGATTTAGATGTGCATGTGTTTGTAAATAGTTTTGTGTTTCATTGTAAGGAAAAAAATGTGCTAAAATGTACAGAGGTCAGTAAGGCACAATACACATTTTTAATAAAAGAAAATGTTAGCTTTTCATCAACTATTGACTATACAATACTATAATCCAATTTATAACTATCATTCCTTCAAAAGCCTTCGGAACTAATACAAGCAATTTTAAAAAATCTAAGTCCTAAGAGATTTCTTTGTTTTATTCCATATGGCAGTAATTTAGGATCACCTACAAATTCTGTCTACTCCTTTTAATAAATAATTAATTAATTAAATAAAAAGAGTAGAGTGATCCTTTGTGATCTTTCTGATTCATTACTGAACTTCTGACACTGAAGAGAATTTTACAATTCTTAGAATGAACCTTTGGCTTATATTACTGTAATTCCCTGGGTCTAAAAATTTTGTCAACATATTGAAAGCAATTATTAGGAATGTTGTCTTTATTAGTGGTTTTAGCCAGTTTTTTAGGTAAATATAGAGGTCAGAATGGAGAATGCTATAACACTTAATGTTTGAAATGAAATTCAAGTCAAAATAAAGCTTCTTGTGTTGCTAAGGAGCTTTTATGTCTGCTAAGTGGAAAAGAAGTAGAAAAAGAGAATTAGAGCCTTGAAGCTGGATGCTCAGTCTACCTAGATTTTGCATTATTTTTATTTAAATATGAATTTTTGAGAATAGTTGAATTAGATTATGAACTAGTTTTGCCCATCTTATATTTATGCTGTGACTTTTGAAATAATACCAAATAATATTTGTTCATAAAATTAAAATTAGTAGAATAGAAAATCCTATATTTTCATGGCTCAGCTTTCAATACTTCAATAGTGAAGTTTTTCAATTTACTTTTCATTGAACTATTTATCAGTGTTCACTAAAAGCAATACTTAGTTGCCTATGTTGTGAGTCTAATTATTGGTGTCTTCCACTTCCACTGACTGATTTAAATAATCGCTTGAGAGATTCGTGATGAAACATCACTTCAAGAAACTGTGCAGTGTGATAAAAAGTCCTTTTTTTGCTGTTGTTAGATGTAAGCTTTCATAAGAATTGGATGGAACGAATCGAAGGTAATTGGGTAAAATCCCAGGAAGTATATCCCTTCATATAAAACCAGTTAGATTCATCTTTATCTAAAGGACTGTCATTACAGTAGAAAAAAACTTCATTTTTCTTACTATGTACCTCAATCTAATAATTGCATATTTTCTAATAAAAATGGGATTTATATATATGTATGTATCTGTATGTATATGTATAATATATATTTTAATAAGAATCTCTTTTTCACTAAGCAATAATCTGCAGTTGGACCTTTTTTTTTTTTTTTTTTCTGTTTAGCACCTCACTTGCTGAAGTGCTAGCATAGCAGTATATAGTATATAAGTTTATATAGTATATAAGCAGCTTTATTATCATTCATGTCTATTTAGAATTTCAGTGTTCAGGTGGTATTCTGCTGATTCTCATGGGTTTTCCTCATCATTTATTATTTGCACTTAAAAAACTAAGTGGATAATGAGATATTTCAATTTATTGTACAGTAAAAATACCTTCAATCCATGAATGCCTCCTTAACGCTTTAAAGCTTGCAAAAAAGTTTAAGGGGTATAGAACTGTAAAATTGCTCACAGGATTACGATAAAACCTCCCTAAAGTTATGCACAAACATTTAACCTTAATGGAATGATCAAATTTCTCTTTCAGCTATGGAAGTATTAGAGTTGTAAGCAAAGGCAGTAATACTTATCAACACAGTTGTCAAGAAGAGACTAATTTCTTTTTTTTCCAGATAGTCCAGATACCATGGCAACACCTGGTTAGGGGCAGCTGAAAAAATATTTGGAGTTTTGCATTTGTGTGAACCCGTTGACCTGTAATAGACATGTATTAATTGCTAAAGAATGTGACAGCACTTTAGCGGATTTCAGAATAGGAAGAAAACATACACATGATTCAAGACTAAAGAGGAGATGAATCAAACATTGTGACGTCTAACCTCAAATTTGGTATCTGTGATGTCTGACTTCCAATATGATATCATGTATGGGTACTCATCATTTATAAATTCTGGTGGTAAGGTGCAATTTTGTTAGTATAGAAATATTTTAAAAAGAAATCTTAAAGAAAGGGATAAAAATCATTAATTGACAGTTTAGAAAGGCAAAGCTTGCCAATTCAAAAGCACCTCTAAAAACATTTGAGAATTCTAATCAAGGAAAATCACAATGATTTCATGCTGAAAATTTAATGGCAATATGAAGGTTTCCTTGGAGAATGTCAGCAAATTATCTTTTAAAAAAGAGGCAGTACTCAAATCTAGGAGGTATTTATAGGACCATTACTGCAGGAAGCTATTTTCATTTTTACATACACAGAAGAACTTAAATATACTTAAAGATACTAAAATGGAAGGCAAAGAGATTTTAATACAAACATTTAATTCTAAAATACTGGCATACGCTGACAGCAAACTGTAATTTACTTTAACATGTAAGCATCCTTACAGATGCCATTATTTCAATAAGTGTTTCTAAGTGTGAACTTTTTTAATGCATTATTGAAATGACAGTATATAGGAACTAGGTGTATGACATTTTAAAAAGTGGTTACTGTCTTGAAGTGCAACTTAATATTGAGGAGTAGAAATTCAACATAGAGAGCCCCATGCATTTGAATAGACCCTGGAAACCTTAAAATTTGGTATAGAGGATTATGACCAAATGTGGAGTATATGCCTCATTTTTTTTCTGTTTCTCCATTTAATACACAGTAGGACTATGCCAAAGCTGGGCCTGGGTCTTTGGTACAAGGACTATGAAACCCTTTGTGGGGAGACAAAAGCTTACAGAAGAGACTACAAATACCAAGGGTTGCAGCAAGGAAGAGGAAATTATTATTATTGTTGCTGTTATTATTATTATTATTATTATTATTATTATTATTATTATTATTATTATTGTTTATTGTATTGACTTTCTCCCGGATCGTTAGAGTAGCCACATAGCTAGCTATCTACAAATTACCTAATGGAAATCTTTCCTGGCTAACTGTTCTGAGACTATTTTGGTCATCTTTGAAGCATAGATGATAAAAAGAACCTTTACTGAATGTTCTGCAATATCGACGGGTTCTGACAAGTTCCTGTGTCCAAAAAAGCCACCATCTCCATCTTGCCAGGCAGGCATATGCCATGTAACTATACATGGTACCAGAGACCAAAACTCTTATTTGCCATTATAAGGGCTCCTTGAATAACCTTTTTTTTTGCTATTATTTTCTTCTCCTTAGCATAAACGGCAGCGTAATCAATATCCTGTATTCTTATGATGAGAAAATAACATTGCTCTGTTCAGTATCTATTATTCTGACAAATGCCTCTCACTTTAGGTTGGTTTCCAGAAACTGCACATATAGCCAGACTTATGCTGAAATCAGCCTTTCATTGTCCATAAAAGAATTAGCTCCTACTTAGCTGATATGTGTAATATTTTCTCTCAGGATTTTGAAGATTCTGCCACAACGCGTTGAATGCCTTTTACGGTAACTAGCCACATGCTTAAACATGCCTGAGGCATAGTTGGGAATGGAAGCCTCTTTTTTGTGAGACATTGGACCAGCAGAAACTAATTAATTAAAGTGTGGTAAGATATATCTTTTGGTAGCTGGGAAAGTAGCACAGTATCTGGGAGTGACTTTCCGGAGATTTTTGCTCCTGCTGAAAAAATAAAAGAACAAATTGTCTCTTTGGTAAAGTTTAATTAAAGTAGTTGTTTGAGCCATAGGGTTTGTTTTAACCAGTATTTATTTAATTTATTTTATGTTATTTGTGGAATGCCTTTACTATAAAGTCAGCTACAATCTCCTAAGGCAGTTTTGCTTTTTTTCTTCCTTTTTTTTTTTTCTCCTAAAAACCAGTTTGGTTTTTGTTTGTTGAACTAACTGTTAATGCAGTTGTACCTTATCCTTTTATGCTGCCATTTGCAACTCAGGCAGTATGTTTTGCAACCACAAGAAATGCCAAAATAGCTGATCTTCCAGCATTTCCCTTAGTTATGTAAGACTGTTCGAAGAAGAAAAACAAAACAATTAGAAACTATTTCATGACGTACACACTGCTGCATAGGGAGCTATAGTGATAATTTGAAGAACCTTAAGTTACAGGAATATTTTAAAGAACTTTTGTAAGCTCAGCTGGCAGTCTAAGTTACATCAGTTTTATTTGCCTGTGTTAGTGATCTCCCTTAAATAAGGGAGCATTACAAAATAAATGAGCCTAGTTAAAAAATCAAATGAGCATATACACATTTACTTTATCATGTGGACATGAAAAATTCAGCCCTATATCTCAGTTCTGCTGTGCTTTCCAATCTTTTTTTTTCTTCTAAATATAGAGTCTGTTTATAAAAAAAACTTAAAACAGCCTAATTGTTCTACTGTTTGGTATCTCGTTTGCTAATCACTCGAGTAAATAACTGCTTAAATTACTATTTCTGAAATCCGCATAATCTAAATTCTATATTTTTTGTGATGTAGCTCAGGTATGCAAGTTCTAAGAATCACAAGTGAACAAAGTCCCTGTGCAAAGTGGGGCTATGACAAAAAATCACTGTCCTCCTACTTTGTTTGACCTCAAATATATGCTTTAAACTATGTGATGGTTTGAAATTTTAATTTTACAGAAAGTTGTATTGTGTATTATGTTGATAGTTTTCAGTGTAGTAAATTTCTGAAAAGGTCTAATACAATTCTGAGGTGTGTATATGCATAATATGAACACATATGCAGACAGGATGAATTGATGCAGGATGTCTGTCTGAATGCCACAGTGTAGTTGTGCTCAACGGATGCATGTTGCTGAGCAACAGAAAGAAGGTAATTTTAAGTTGGAATATTTTAGTTGTGCAACTGAGACAGCAACTTACATGCAATGATTGCTCTTCCATAATGATATCACTAAAGGTGAAAGTAAAAAAAAAAAAAAAAATAAGGATTACTCTCAAGGAAGTATTTTGAGAGGAAGAGGACTCTCAAAATATCATTCAAATCAATATCAGTAACATAGAGAAGAGGAGGAACAAATGGTAATAGAGGCCAAACTAAAATAAAATAGGCAGGTGCATGTGGGGAAGAAGTTTTAAGAATGACAGCAAATAAATTTGTCCACTAAAATTCATTTATTTCTAATAGCTGGGAAGCTACTTACGCTACTTATATTGGAAACTGGTCACTAATCCAGGGCTGAGAAAAGAAAAAAAAAAAGTGAAAATGAAAGTGAAAGAGGGAGGCTTGTCAAATGCCAGCATAGCAATGGAATAGCCAGCAGCATGACTTTAGAACAGCTAGAGGTATTTACAAGGTTATGTCAGACCCAGACAAATGATGAGGCTTTAACAATGTGTTTCGTAGCTGAAATTCTGTCCTTTTCTTCAATATTTGACTATACTGGATGCAAGAAATATGTTGGGCGTAATTCTCTGATATTTTTATTCTTTTCATTGCTGTCATAAGTTCAATTTAGATTGAAAAAGAATATGAAAACGCATTATTTCTCAAACATCTATCACCCTGCTGTAATACTTGCACATTTTCAAAATTCCAAGCTATATATTCTTTTTATTTATTAAAGGTTCATTTAATCAGGACACTCCTATCTTCGTATAATGAATTTAAAAATATATAATCTTGTACATCACTGCTTTTGGATGACAGTGCTTGAAAGATAAACCATAATCTAAGATAACAAAAATCTTCCCATTCTAACTTAAATGTTTACTTCCCATGATAGCGGAAGAGAAATTACAAGCTACTGTACAAAAAGTTACAGTAAATGTCTTAAGACATCATAATCTTCACTGCATCTACAGAACCACCTGAACTATTCTAACTGCTGTCAGTCTTGGTCCTGCCCTCGCACTGTCTTCACTTCCTTTTTCCTGGTTTCTTTGAAGCTACTATTGCTTTTTATGGATCTCTTCCTAAAGTATATCAAGGTTGTTTTTGCTACATGAAATTGTATAAAGAATTAGCAAGACAAAAGTACAATGCTTTCTGCTGACATAAAAGAATCTCTACAAATAGTCTACTGCAGGATACAGTTATTGAAAAGGGAATATAATATTTGTAGGAAGGACTAATTTGGACATTATGATAGTGAATTTATTCATGTTGATGAGCCATTCTAAGTTAAAAATTCCCACAGTACAAAATAGCATGCGGAATTCACTGTATAATGAGTAAAATAATAAAAGAGATGAGGCACTCTATAACATTTTTATAAGTACTATTTTAAAGAATAGTTTTGCAAAGGATATATACTTTTATTCTTCATTGAGAAAGTCAACGTCTTAATGATTCGGATTTGGAAGGCTATTGTATTTTCTGGCTTCTGATCACAAGAATGCTACTGCTTGTTTGACTTCTATTTTTCCAGCTCCTTCTGAAGAAGTAAGCAATGACCTTTCTCAGAATATCCATCTAATTGGGCTTCCTATCTGATATATTATAGCTACCTGTTTCCTTATCCTTTTCACTCTGTTCCCAATGCAGTTTTCTTAGACAATGAGAAAAAAATGAATACAATTATTAAAATATAAAAAAGATAGAGGAAAAAAGAAAAAGGTACACAGGAATCCTCATCAGGTAGATGAGAAATTATCTTCTACCTGAGTAAATGCCAGCTACTTGATTAACCTAGGTTCACATAGGTTCACAAATTTGGGAACTATAAGAAGATTCAAGGGCAAGTGTAGGGTCCTGTACCTGGGGAGGAATAACCCTAGACATGCCTACAGGCTGGAGACCGACCTCCTGGAGAGCAGCCCTGCAGAGAGGGACCTGGACGTCATGGTGGACAACAGGTTGACCATGAGGCAGCAGTGTGCCCTCGTGGCCAAGAAGGCCAATGGGATCTTGGGGTGCATTAAGCGTCTCCAGCAGGTCAAGGGAGGTGATTCTGCCCCTCTACTCAGCCCTGGTGAGGCCGCACCTCGAGTACTGTGTGCAGTTCTGGGCTCCCCAGTGCAGGAGGGACGTGGAGCT